>OY829543.1:63076762-63676762 GCA_963691705.1 Viola odorata | reverse complement strand
TGTCATGTGATCACAGCCCTTCACTCAAAGTATGAATGCTGGAATCTTTGATCAAATGGCACATCGGAAAAAAAATAAAAAATAAAAAGAAATTAAAGCAATAAAAATAAAAATTCCCTTAAGTCACTTTCGTCTCACTAAAGTCAGCCCTGAGAACGTGTCGCCCTATCATGAAACCAACTGGACAAAAAACCATATCATTTTACGGCACAAATCCCGAGACACTGTCACGTGACTCTTCTTATGGACATTACTATTACCACTCACTATTTTATCACTACTTTTATGTTCTTCCATTAGAACTTAGAACTATAGTTGTCGAATGGGATCGAATCACTTAAATTTATTTGTTAAATTATTTAACCATTATTTGATTAATTCTTTTAGTCGAATAACTTTTCTAATATAGAATTCCGAACCACGTTTGTTTGTTGTTGTTTAGATCAACGATTTTCAATCAGATCGGTTAATTCAATCTTGTTTTAATAACTCGAGTAATTTATAAGATGGTTTTGTATTCTATTTTAATATGTTTGGATAAATCGCTCAAATGAATACTACTCTCTCCGTTTGAAATTAACTGTTGTTTACTGTTTGGACACACATATTAAGAATGTTGGATGATTCACTATTTGACCCAAAAATATTCTTATATTTTTTCGAACGTACGTACATCCGACAAAAAATAAAGAGCAAAATTATCTAAAATAATAAATCATTGGATCTCCTTAATATGCGTACCCAAATTATAAACGAAAGTTAAGTAGAGGGTAACATTATAGCTCAAATAATTTTTGAATCTTACTAATTAAAAACGAGAAAAGACAAGAAAAAGGAAAAAGAAGCTATGATTAGCTGTGTGTGGGGTCCATGGTAACAGCGGTAGATTCTATTAATTGTAACGTCTCTGCCACGTCTGATCTATCGCGTGTGGACTTTTGCTGTTGCTGGCTGTGGTAAAAGTTACACCACCGCTCTGCTGCTCACTCGCTCTTTTGAACGTGCAAGCAAAAAATCAACGGGTCCCTTAGTTGCATTGCATGCACGCACGATGCATGTGCCACTACCACCACACACCACCCACTCTTAAAATTCTTAATTCCCCGCTCATCGCGCCGGGTACTGCCACGTCACATCTGATATTCCTAACTAATGATGAATTTACGTTAATATCCTTCATTTGGTTTGCTTTAAATAAAAGGTTTTGGTGGGGTAATTTTGTCTTAAAAGTTAATTAAGAAGGTGCAATGTCATTTCGCCCCCATGTGAAATTTCCTATGGTTTGACAGCCAAACATGTAACACAAAGACAGTGAGCGACCAACTAAATATTCATAATATTTTAGGGATTGAGTGTTGGAATTAACTTAAACTAAACAAAACATCTTAGATTCATATTTAAAGGTCAATTATTTTGAAAAGAATTATTATTTTTTATTTGCGGGTAAAACTGATAAATTTTAAAAGTTAATTACTATTTTAATATTTTTTTTCCGTATATTTTTTGTCTTTTTCAAGCATGAGAATAGCTTTGTTTGTTTGCTACGTTTTTTTATCAAGACTATTCGGTGATTCGTCGTCATAATAAATACTGACTATTCCGAATTCGAATTGAGTAAGAATCTAAAATATGGTAAAGTTTTCACTCTCACAAGTTTTAACATAGTTTTTTACGGTGTTTGAGAGAGGGCAATGCCTCTTACAATGCAAAAATTGTAGAGCAATATCCGAGTTTTTCAATCTAGGCAAGCCGTTAGATCGCCTAATTACTAATAAGTGGTTACGCGTATTTTTAATTCTTGTTGGAGTTTATCTGATCACTATATAGTTTGATAATATTTTTCAAAATTTAAAATTTGAAAACTCTCTCATTTGTGAGCATCAACCTCAACATGTACCTCTTTAATTATTAGTTTAGCGATTCAACTAAACGTATTTAGATGAAACACCTAAACCACTATATAATTACTCCTAATAACAATATAATTTGTTAATTTTGTTCTATTTTTCAGAATTGAACCGGTATAATTACTAATTAGAATCCAACATATTACTAATAATTAGCTAAACCACTAACAATATTTTTGATAACATTTCATTTTAAGTTTCAATAAAAATTGCTTGACCTTGAATAAATCAAATTAAAGCCTAGTATATACTAGTGCATCACCTTTTCAACGCTTAATAATAAGAACATTATAATGGCTTCATTGGCTTGAACTTGAAGTGATCAAGCAAACATATAATATAATGATGAGTCTAACAATTTTATTAATGTCATAATTGGTCAAAATGTAAGCCCATTTCTTAGGGGATTTGCTGTTAATCAAAGCAACAATTTATTTAATTTGTTAAAGATATTCAAGCAAATTCTTATTCGACCAGCCAATCATGTTCGGTCCAACATGGTCTAGCAAAGACCCACAATAGGGCCACTGAATGTTGCGCACCATGGTACAAGATCGCCGGAGGATCCTAACGGCCAACACCGAATAAGCTTAGCTGCCGAACTTCCGGTGGCCTAAAGTAAGGTTTTAATGTATTCTCTCTTCTTTATCCATCGGATAGTTAGCGGGCGTAATGGTGTCATTCATTGACCCGATAGCTCAAAAACGGTACCTATACGTAAGGCAACAACTTAACACTAAATTGGTATGATGTTTATACGTACATAGAGCAACCAAAAAACCTACAACACCGATTGACATTGTCTGACAATTCCATCCGTTAGAGTTATTTGAATACCCACCATCTAAATCGACACTTTAAAAGAACTATAAATACCCGCACATTTACTTCTCTAATTAAATATTAAACAGTTAGCCATTTTCTAAATTGACCTTCGAAGCTTATAGGTGGATTAATTTAAACAGTACAAGACACGTACGCAACACATGAGTGAATTACACATTTACCCCTACCCCCATTCTTAATACTATCAGTATTTTTTATTTTTTATTTCTAGTGATGGCCTTGTATTTTCCAATTAATGTTTGATCGATCTGTTAGGGCACAAACCCATGTGCCTTAAAAAAAATCCCCCTAAGGTTATGCACTTGGTCATGTTTATTTCCACTCCCCTTACCGACACATGGATGATTATTGGAGAAATTTTGTATATTACTTTGTATAAAAACAAGAACAAAAACAATAATAAATAAAATGTAATTGTCGATCGACGAGGACAGGATGATTATGTCATTTCATTTGATACACACGATGTTCTTGATTCGGAGATGTTACTATTATGATATTACTACATATACGGCTTGTAACTTGAAATGGAAAAAATAGACAAGTCCATCTTTTTTAACCTTTACACGTTTCAATAGTTATTATGACTAAATTATGGACACTTCACCTTTTTTCCCCTCCCACTCTTGTCTTCGAAGGGAAGAAATAGAACGCCCTGTCGTTTTAGTATTGGTTAATTAATTAATATATAATAATTAATTATCACGTGCTTGCGGTACGGGGAAAAGAGAGTACTAGTATAAAAGAAATTAAGTACATGAAAAAGGCGATGTACTACTAGATCAGATGTGTATACTATAAATCTAATTTTGGTTCTCATCCAAACAAAAAACCTTTTCTCAAAGACAGAAGTCTTTTATAAGGAAGTGATTCAAAGAGTGCAACCCAAGTTAGTTGAGTTCAACAAAGAAATAGTGCAATATACACAATTCCCTTTTGAAATAGAGATGAAAGAGAGTATTTTTGAAGGGATCTATGCAAAGGGTAAACCTCAAGTTAGCTTCTTTTTTTCCAAAGAAAAAGGAGAAAAATAAAGTTTTGAAGGGTCAGGCCCATCATTCCTAGGCCCAGATAAAACATGCTTGTTATACGCAGTCACTTTTATTAACCCTTTTCCTCTTTTTATAGGAAAAATATTACTATTAATTTTAAAGCATCACGTTCTGATAATTGAAGAGGAACCACTTATCAGAGGCTATTAAAAAAAATTGGAACAGTGGTTTTGTTGAAATTAGAGGGGCAAATCTAAGCAAAGGAATGTACTGGAGTTAAAAAGCTGACAAGAGTACAGAGAAATTTATCTATGTGCGCCAATGTAATCCAAAGACTCTTTTTTCTCTTTTTTGTACTAAACAGAGTCAGACCTTACACACACCGAAATCCAAGAACCAAACCCCCAAAGCCAGAACTCATCATTACAAAAAAAAACAAAAAAAAGAAGTAGCGCGTTAACCGACAAATTGATTCAAAATTAAACTGTTGTAGTAGTAAAAAATTAAATTCGAGTCTCGAAAATCACGAGTGGTAAAAATGTAAAAAAATTCTTAAGTGTCCGAGTCAATCCTAATTCAATTTCAAAATCTTATCACTATCGGATTAATGTTATATTTAAATAGAAACTCATTATACCTAGTAGTGTATAAAACTAGAAGAATTTTTTTATCACGTCATTTAGTATGGAAATTTTAAAACTAATAATAGTATTTTTTTTAAAGGAAAAAGAAGAAGAGGGAATTGGAAAATTTGAAAGAAGGGGAGAGGGAGTGCGGTGGGGCCCTCGTGAGCAGGAGTAATGAGAAAAACTTCAACATCAAGACAGTGAGAGAGGAAAGGAGAGAAAGGCGCATAGTAGTAAATAAAAACAATACAGCTAGCATGAAGCAACACCCCTCACCTACCATAAACTCTCTCTCCAATTCCTCCTATTACTACTCCTCCTCCTCCCTCTCCTCTCCTCCATTTTTTTTCAAATACTTAAAACTCGACTCCTCTCTCTTCTTCTTCTCCACTTCACTCCCCACTACTCTTTTCCTCCACACCCACCTCTCCTGTTTCTCTCTCTACTGCTCGCACAAGGTACTATTTCTTCTTCTCTCTGCATTATCTCTGGCTTCTTTTTCTTGAACTGATTCCTACTGTCGGTGTGCTTCAATTCACACCCGTTTCGAGGCATTGGGTACTTGTAATTGACCTGAATTGAAGATTCAATTGGCTAGATTGTTGTTTCTTTCTCTTCAGGAATTTGAATGTCTCGAGCTGCTTGCATTTTTATCTATGTTAACGAAAAAAACTAGGTTTTGGTTAAACCAATTTTGTCAATTTTTCCAACTTGATTTTCCTGCCTAAAAAGCGGAAAACGTTTTCCCAGTTGATTCATTTCCTTTTTTTCGCTCTCTCTGTTTTAGAAATATTCCAACCTCAGCTAATTTGATTTTATTTGCTAAAATGCGCCACCAGTGCGCACCCATAATTCATTTCTCTGACACGTCTTTTCCTTTTTTTTTAATTGCAAATAACTTCTTTCCAAAATTAAAACGACTCCACTGTCTTCTCTGGCCCACAGGAAGAAGAAAACACCAAAAAAGTAAAAAAATAAAAATAAAATTAGCAAAAAATCCTCTCACTCCTAATAATTACACAGTTCCCCACGCAAAATCTAACATTTTCCCTCTGCTCCCCACAATTTAATTTTTTCGCAGGAAACAAAAAAAGAAGGAAAAATTCACCATGATTGGACAGCAAACAAACGCCGCGGGTTCTAACACCTTCGTCGACGAAATAGACTGCGGCAGCTTCTTCGACCAAATTGACGACCTTCTCGACTTCCCCTCCGACGATATTGACGCCGCCATCCCCGGCGGCTCCTCCGCTTCCGACTTCGGAAACCAGCACTCCAGCTTCCTCAACAGCTCTTTCCCGAGCATCTGGTCGGCTCAGTCCGAGTCACTCCCCGGCTCCGACTCAGTCTTCTCCAACGCCAGTGGTTCTGATCTCTCCGCAGAGCTCTCCGTTCCGGTGAGCTTAAATTAAACCTGAGCCGTTGGATTTTATTTTATTGTATCATTTTTTGGCGGTTCAATGTGAACCATTGGATAAGGGTGCAAAAATGAATTCTGGTAAAAAGTAAAGGCAATTTCGGAAACTTAGGTTCGTAATAGGGGTATTTCGGTCATTTAGTAATTGTCGGCGATGAGCTGGATTGAATACTTTTTTTTCTTTTTAATTTATTGGGAGGTGAGAAATAATTGGTTTCAGTTATGGAAGTCACGTGGCCTGTCATGTGCTTCCTTCAGGCGAAATTATTGTCATGTCATGTGCAAATTTTGTAGGACCCAGACCAATATAAAATAGAAATAATAGAGCAAAAATAAAATAAATACATAATGGTAATTCCTTTGATGCCACTTTTTGGTGGTTGGGTTAGTTATGTAGTTGGCCACATTAGGTGTAACTGAAATGTCTTGAACACTCAAGATATTACACGTCTTGGTCATTACCAATACAATTTTTTCGATCGCTTTGAGTGTTTGTAAAAGACTAATCTCGTTCGACTTAGTTGTGAAAAATTATAACTTTTGGTTTTAATTTATGTATTTTTTTTGTAAAATTAAGAAATGTTTATTGAATTGTGTTGTTTGTTGTTTGTTGTTTGCAGTATGAAGACATTGTGCAGCTAGAATGGTTATCAAACTTTGTTGAGGATTCCTTCTCTGGAGTAAGCCTTACGATGAAGAAGGAAGAAGGGTCTTCTTCTATGAACAAGGAGTTATCGCCCCACCATCAGTTTCAGACGTCGAGCCCGGTTTCTGTTCTTGAAAGCAGCAGCTCCTGCTCGGGAGACAAGACTGTGCCTCGCAGTCCTGAAATTGTTGGGTCAGGCAAGCGTGGGCGCGCTCGCAGCAAGCGCCCGCGTCCTGCCACATTCACTCCTCGCCCGGCTATGCAAATGCAGCTCATCTCGCCTACTTCGTCGGTTACTGAGAGTCCTCAGTGTTTTCTGTCACCTAAGGTCCCTTCAGATACGGAGAATTTTGCAGAGTCGAGACTTCTGATCAAGATATCGAAAGAAGTTTCTACCGAGCAGAAGAAGAAGAAGAAAATCAAGTTTACAGTTCCTGCGAATCCTGTGGAGGCCAGCCAGAATTCAGCACCACAGCAAGCAGTTAGAAAATGCATGCATTGTGAGATAACCAAGACACCGCAGTGGAGAGCAGGGCCAATGGGGCCAAAGACCCTTTGCAATGCTTGTGGTGTGCGGTATAAGTCAGGCCGGCTCTTCCCTGAATACCGCCCTGCAGCAAGTCCAACCTTTGTTCCGTCATTGCATTCCAATTCCCATAAGAAAGTTGTTGAGATGAGAACCAAGGTTGGTGATAACATTTCCGTGGCTGGAACCGCTGCAATGATGCCTGCATCACCGGAGTTGATTCCGAGTAACAGCAACCCTGCAGTGGATTACATGTGAGGCAGGGCGTAGAGAACTGTGTTCCAAGTTGGAGCCTTTTCTCCTTGTGGCCTTGTTTTCGCACCGGGGTTTTTCGCTTACTGTACTTCTATTTCATTTTTTATTGGTTTTTATGTACAGGGTTGGAATCGGGGAATAGGAGCAATAGATGACCAAATTTTAGCTAGTAGAGGAGGATCGTAAGAGAACTGAAAAAAAGGGTTAGAGCAAAGGGAGCTTAAGGATAGTATGAGCTTAATTAGGTTTTAGTCAAGTTTAGGTCCTTAAGGTTATTTAGGTGTTTGTGTTTGTCTCTTCTTTTTGCATTCTTTTTTCATTTTCTTTTCCCTTGTCTTCCATGGGTATTCTTTTTGCAGTTCAATTTGTTAGTAGAAAAATTCTGGTAAAGAGTAATGGATTTTGAGAACTTGTAATGCTTCAATTTTATTTTACCCCTCTCTTACCATCTAAAGCCAAAAGTCTATGTGAATCCTTGTTATGGATGGATTTCAAATTGGAGTGAGCTGATCTGATGGTGCCTTGCTGGAAACACTTTACTTCTGCCAACGAGATTAATTAGACCTGGCATAAAAAGCTTGTGGTGATTACACGTTTGTGGTATTTTAGTGTGTTGATTCAGTGCAAACAAGATAGACCCGACATGAAAAACATGGTTTAGGTGGGTAAAATATGCATTATCTTGGTGAATTGGCCATCACATTCTCATAAAGCTCCTGCTGGAAGACAGACGTATGCTCATCAGTTGATACAAACATTATCTTGCACTAAGAACATGGGATGTTCAATTCAATTGGTAGGCAAAGAAGATTGATGGGAATTTGGGCCAGGGTATCATGTCAGAACCCTAATGTAGTGTCACTAATACTAATGGTTCTTATTGGAGGGTCCCAAGATATTTGTCCCTAAAATCAAATCCAAATAAATTAGTAAGACAAACAACAGCTAAGGGATTTTATTTTGGTAACAAATTAAAGTTCCATATTCCGCTAGGTTCCATAAAGGTTGCGACAATTTGGTAAGTTTATCATATCAAAATAGGGTTTCTTTGTTGCTTGTTTGGTTGCTTAAACTTGAGTTATAGAATCCTAATCATGCAATTAGGTTTAGGTTTAGGTTTTAGGTTTGCTGCTAGATCATTTGGCAACACGTCCCAGTCTAACCCAACACTACCTAATGACAAGTCATTATTACTGAGTAATTACTCATTATAAGGAATGATAGAACAGAAAAAATAGCACCAATGTGTGTATTTGTATCTATCCTTATTTTTCTTTAAAAAGTTTTGAATCACATCTATCCATGACCATCGGAATAGAACTATGATGCTCGCTGGGATTAATGTTATTAACTAAAAATAATGTATCTTCAACGTGTAATTACTTCATGTTAACCAGTATCTTTTGTTTTTTTTATCTTTTTGGATGTCCTTTCTGCACTTCCGATAAGAGACTAATCTCGTTTGAGCATTGTCGAGTATAAAAAAGTGGCTCTTGCAGCATCGCTTCTTTCATTCCCTAAATTGAACTTGGGATATGATAAATTAAGAATGAACAAGTCTTTCAACACTTATCCATTATTTAGAATTGTACTCATATGGTATCCATCATGTATTTTTTTTTTTTGGTTTATATCTATCATTATTTTAGTTAGGTTACTTTGCATATTTTTTTTCTTTCTTAAAGGTTGATTGAACGTTTAATCATAAGGTATTGACACTCTTTCAAAGATGTGTTTTACGTTATATTTTGATTATGTGAGTGTTTGATGGTGACTTTAAAATGACAATGCACCGTAAGCAAGAATTATGTCCATTTTTTCACCAACTTGAAAATTCTTAACAACCTTTGAGTTGATTAACATGATCTAGACTAGATGGGATTATAATCGGTTGTGGTAAATTTATTCACTTTTAATTTAAATCTCAAGTTTGATGAAAAAAAATATATTAGGAATAAAAATTCGGTCCTTAACGGGCCCCATAAAAGTTAGTATGGGCTTAGGACATACTGTGTAGGTGAAGCTACTCTTTTGGGCCTCCACTCCGTGAAGTTGCTTGTTGCGATCCGTGTACACACAAACACACGCCATTTTACATGTTGCCAAAATGGTTTTAGGCCTAAACTCTGGAAAAAACACGTTAGGTCAACCCAGTTTACTTGTGAATTCGCTGATCATATTAGAATTTCTTTTATGTAAGGTTAAAAAATATGTAATCTCAACCGAGGGCACGGGCCATGGCACCTAATGGAAGAGCACGAGCCGTGATATCAGAAGGCACGAGCTGTGACACCTGATGGCATACCTCACTATTTGTATGAATAAAATATAAGGTATAAATTAACATAGTTCTATGCAAAATAAGTGTAACTTTAAGGCATGATGACAAACAAGGGTATTCAAAAACAATTCCAATATTGTTTTTAAAATATATATTATTCAATACTAGTTTAGTCTCACGTTCATCTCTTCGACCATAGCACTACTTTGAGCTATATAGCCGCAAAATTTGATATATAAAAATTAAATATATATCAAATTTTTAACTTAATATTATTTGATAAATTTTCTCAAAGATCCCGTTGAACAAGAACTTATAGGATTTAAAATAAAATTCATTTTATTTTGTTAATTTTGCAATTTTATTTTGCGTATTATGTTTAGTTTCCTCCAACTTTTCATATTTTTACAAAAAAAAATCACTAAAAAATCGATAATAGTGCTTTATTTTAATTTTGAGTTTAAACTTTAAGCCGATTCATCACTCATCATGATAAATAGTACAAGTTCATTGGTTAATTATGAAAGAAACTAAATTCATGAATTAGTTATTAGGTTTTTATCTTCTGAAAACGTCACATAAAAAACATGTGTCGTAATTAAAGAGATTAGAACTTTAGCCTATGAGAATAAGCCCAATAGCAGCCCAACCCATGCGACATGATATTTGGACAGCGTCTGAAGTTTGAGTTCTTAGACTTGTGGGCGTGGACCTTCGTATGGGCCTGGGCCACTTCTACTCCATGGGTTGATGTGTATAACAGTCACAATATCGTCGAATAAAGATCTTTAGTAATATTATGGTCAAAATGGTAATATCATCAAATAGCAGGATTAACCGTGTCAAATCACTCACTGTGCGGCGGTCTCTTCCCAAATGAGAAATAAAAATTACTTGGTGTCTATTAACGGAATGATATTGTATATTTTAAGCCCAAACTCGCACGGTTTTTTTTCAAATATCATTTCATTAAAAAATCAACTCATGATCTTGCACATGTGGTGGTAATTCAATTAGTTAGTACATGCCAACTTTATAATATAAGGTCATGAGATTAATCCCTAGTATTATAATAATAATTAATAATATAGCCAAATTAAAAAAAAATTAACTCGTTTTATATTTATTCTTTATTTCTCGTCGTTCGTACACCTCATCATTTCACATTCATTTTTTCCCCAAAAAATTGATTCATGCTCTTTAAATAAGTTTGACTTAACTAGGCAGCTGGATTCAATGGTAAACTTAGTTAGCGATAGCGAGGACAGCCCAAGTTGGTCTTAACTAATAAAACCACGTACTAATTGTAGATTGGATTGATTAATTAATTACATAAATAAACAACATCTTTTAGCTGACCGAAAGTGGAAGAAGCTTTTAAGGTGGAAAAGCAAGTCCGGTGGCTGCGGCCAGCAAAACGGCATATGATAAGCAGAAGCCCAGTTATATGCATGGACACGTGAGCTAATCAATGTTGAGATACAAGTCATACAACCCTCCTCTTAATGCAAATCTCCAATTCCTATCCATTTTCCCTTTTTTCTAATCAGAAAATCTTTGATTTATTGCTTCTCACATGCTGGAAGACGCAAACTATACACTATACCGGCACAAACATTGCAACTGATTTCCGGGTCGATACCCACGAGCCAAACCCTTATCAAACGAAGATAATTCTTACAATATTATAATTTGTTCAATTTCTTATGTTCGAATTCATGCATAAAGATTTAATTATCTATGATGATTTGACACTCCCAAATTTGATTCTTTAAATAAGAGTCATTGATTCGACCGATCATTGTGAATAAAAAAAAAATACCCGTTAAAAATACGAACAAGATTAATTATATAAAATCCAATGAATTTAGAAATTTACGTGGTTCGTAAACGAGACTAAACCCGTGAAAATTGAAAATACTTTTCTCGCAAGACAATTGCAACATACGTTAGGCTCTTGTCTGTTGAAGGAAAGGTCGTGATCATGAATTTATATGGATTAGATGTATGAATAAGGAATGAGCGTGAAAGATTCTTTCTTCAATTGTGGTTTTGGACCAGCTGCTCTCCGTCTTGTCTTTGGTGTTTTGTCAAACCACTAATTGATTGATTTCTTGGCCTAACGGAAAGCTATTGTAAATCTCTAATTTCAACAAATTAATGATCGCTACATTATGCAAGATTAGTACATTTTGCCACAATGGTTGTAAACAAGAGGAAAAAGTTAAGAATAAGGAGATTAACATGCGGATATGATCAATGTCTATAGTGGTATACATTTGTAAATTGAGTTTCATTTTAGGTCATCTTTTTTTACACTACAATGGTTTGAAAACATGTTGTTACTATTTTTCTTTAATTTTTTTGCATTTTATTTGATTTTAGGAGTATTTTAACCTCATTTTTTGTCGTAACTAGAGTAAAATGATATTACTCTTCTAATGGTTTTTTTTTTTAATTGAGAATATTGTTTTTAGTTTTCACGCGTAAGACAAATGACGACAATATAGACAACAACCGAATCACTAATTTTAAATTCTTTTTGTTATTTTTCTTCTTTAATTTCACGTTTTATTAGACTTTAAAAAAATGAAGATCGTTTTTTTCAATTTTCACGCGTCGAGAAATTATAACAATAGAGACGACAATTGAAGGTATATATTTCCAACTATAATGATTTTGGAGTGTAATTATTGAGTAAATGACTAAAGGCACTTGTTTTGGAGTATAAATTGTGAAGAAAGTAGAAGATACGAAGATTGAGTGGTGTATATTGGGATGATGAGACTGGTGAAAAATACAGGTCATTTGTAGTGTTGTTTCTCAATCGGTTGTGGCTGTAGTGAGCCACCTTATCATTGTTTTTTTCTCTCGACGTACTCTCCCCACCCACTAATTCCGCCCATCATTATATACATTTGGAATTTTGGAGAAAACCAAGCAACACACAACTTTGGGCCCATAACTTTAATCCAAGCTTTATTTTAGCAAAATGTTTTGTTTCTAAAATAATTTATTTAGCTTTTTAAAGAAATGTTTTCAAATATTTGTTCAAATAAAAGAAGAAACGTAAAATGCTTTTTCATCCTATAGGTACGATGTCACGTCATGATTCGATCTCAAAATTAATTCTGCCCGAAATTACCACTCATCGGTCCAATTTATAATATAGTTATGCAAATTAATCTTTCCTTTTCATCAAATTCATGTCAGTCACTAATAAAAGCATCAGAAAATTTGTAAGGAAAAAGGAATTAACAGAAAAATAAAAAGCTCCGAAAACGCAAGATACAAAGTTACGCCACGCAAAAGTAACAAAATCTCCGACAAAGCTGTAAGTCGACGAGTACGACTTTCACTAGTCCCAGAAGTAACGACAGAGATTCGGGCCTGGGTCCCACCTTTTCTGGGCCCTACACGCCATGTCACATCACTGACGAGAATCACAGAGCACACCGGGCCCGCTCACCCCGGTTTAAAATATTAAAAAATCCATTTTAAACCATGACACGTGTCAATTCCTTAATGCAATGCAAAATTCTTACACGCACAGGTGAACTGGACCACTTTTTGTCTTCTTGCTGTCACGCTAGCAAATGGCCGGTTTAAGTTATGCTTAACCACTTTATTAAACCAGTGGCGCATGTTAGCATCTCCCTTCGGTTGCTTCCTGCTATGGCTATCGTGACAGCGACGGGCGCGTCAGTGACAAATGGGTCACGATTACTTCAAAGACATAAAAGGACAAATTTGTGAAATTAACCTTTTCGTCCTTTTATTTTGGTAATTATTCTTTTTCTTTATTGTGTCTTGTAATCAACGATCAACGATGGATTGGTACTAAATTTCTACTAATATTTATGTAGGTGGATGAACACTCTAATCTCATACATAACAGATCGTTACGTGTAAAATAAAATAATTTTATCGTTAATAAATTGACTGGTTATGAGTGTGATTAATTTTGTTCTAATGGGCTGATAAATACTTATAATTTTTTTAATATATAGGGTTAACGATTTAAGATTAATTTTTTTCACGTGAAATTAATCTACTAAATATTAAAAAATAAATTATCTTTAATAAGTAAAAATTTAATATATAAAAATTGAACCAAGAACTTTTTAATCAAACGATAAACGAGAGTACTAGATTACTCACACAAAACAAACTCTTCATATCTATGGTTATAGTTAAAGAGTGGGTAAGAATATGTTAAGGAAATGAACAAGATGAAAAGTGTAAGATGTGTCGGCAACGGTGCAAAGTGCAAACTGCAAACGGCGTGGAAGCCAGCACACACATGTTTTCCATTTGCCTAGCTAACTTTGATGAACAAGTTTTAAACTACTAACAACAATCAATGCTAAATAGCCTTGTAGGTTTGGGTAAAAATGGCAAAATTTAATTTCCTTTTAAAAAAAAGCTTAATCATTTATTCAGTAAAATAGAAACTTTTTTTCTTTTTGGGTACGTCATAAATTTAGAAATTTTATTCCTCACGGCTCACGCTATCATTGCTCAAATAAATTACTATGTTGGTACAAAATTGAAAATTTATTAATTATCTTTTAACGAGGAGAAAAGTAGAAAAAAACAAAAAAAAAATTGAAATTTAGGGCCAGCAACGGTTCAAGATTTTTTCTATTATATAAAATATTTGGTAATTTATAATGTTAATTTGCATCTACTAACTAAAAGTAAACATCAAAATTAATTGCAACAGACATTAATAATTTAATAGCTTTGTTCTTGTTCAAATTAGTCAAGCCAAAGGTCCACACAAAAACAAACAATCACCACAAGACAATTATTTCTAAGGCCGTGTCAAATGAAGGTTGGAGGAAAAAAAATATTAAATATTTTAAAGATCATTTTATAAAATTAAAATATTTTCGATTATGGAAATAAATAATAAATTTTGAGTCACACTCACAAGTTACGATTTTTCAGTAATTTGAGTGTGGTGATTCCTTACGAGAGATAAACGTGAGTTTTTTTAGAGGTTAAAATATGATAGATCAACTAGAAAAAAAGGAACTAATTTAAAGTTCAAAGGAACATTTACTTAGATAAATTACTAAAAAAAATTAAGTTCGAAGGAAGCAAATAATGTTAAAATAGTTATTTATTTTCAAAACACGTACAATAATATTAAAATTAAAAAGAAAAGAAAATAGGATAGCTAAAGGAGAAGAACATAAATAATAGTAAGGAAATAGGCATTACTTAGGAGGGTTTATAAGATGTTGAAGAGTTGCTGTCTTTATCAAAGGTTGTGTTTTCACTTCCAACTGTTTCTGTCTGTTCCATTCATGTCCATTTTGGATGCTATATGTCTGCTTAAATGCTCTCTTTCTTGTAGCGTGGGAGATTGATTCTCTCCTTAATTAGGTTTTAACTTTTTCTTAAAGATGTGTTATATGGGGATTAAATTTTTTTTCCAGTCTTTTATCGATTAGATATGTTCTTTCTCATTTTCACAGATAAAAAATTAATTTCGTTTGAAAATATTAAACTCGAATACAAAAATTATTTTATTCTCTAGACTCAAACACGAAATTTAAAAACGCACAATTTTCTTTATCACTTAAATGAAGCCATATGCATGGTTGGGTGCATGGAACCTTTCTGATGAGAGGACAAATATTATTGTCATCATTTAATGTAAAAAAAATGACATCGTTTCATAGAAAACTTTATCGCATCCACATACAGTCTTCTCCATTGCATATATTGGTGCTCCGTCCATGTCAAACAATGAATCCTTAGACAAAGATCTCAAACATAACTTGCAGAGGTGGGTTTTGTTGTTTTTTTGTGCTAATTTTGAAATAGTAATACTCCCTTCGTCCCACAAAGGATGACTTCCTCGCATCCTAATATTCAGTAGGGAACACATATCGAGGAAGTCGGATGAGGCACTATTTGACCCCAAAAAAAATCCGATTTTTTTTTGAATGTACGTTAATCCTTAACGTACTTCCCAGAAAAAATTAGGGGCAAAATTGTCTCAAATAGTGAGTCTGCCGGCCGTTTTAAGATACGTGCCAAAACAGTAAAAGCAAAAGCTAAAACGTCATCCTTTGTGGGACGGAGGGAGTATATTTTACCAATTACATATAAGAATCTTATTTTCATTTTAGTTTTCTCCCATTATACATATATATGGTTAATTAATTTCTTAAATTCGAACCTGGATAATAAATTTTGCATTTCTTATACCCACTCAAATCGAGAGTATAATACTACAAATGATGAAAAACACGACTACAAACGATGCATAAAATACGATTAATAATAACATACAAAATTAAAATAGACATCAACGAACTTGTAAAAGGATTCTTATGACAACCCATGAAATTGATAAACTATAAAAATAATACATAATATATATTTCCCTAATTAGGCCGACTACGGTCTTGATCAACTGCCCTAAACTTTGGCTTTTCCATGAGACTTACACAATCACCAAGATTACCCTGTCCTTGATGCAAATGTCTCCATCCAAATTGCCTGCTTATTCCTCTAATCCAAATTTGGAATATTGTTTTCATCTCCAAGTACTACTCTACTAAACTAACTCAATCTCCCTATACCGGGGAACTAATTTGCGCGATAAAAGTACATTCGGTAGTTTAATGGATCAGTTTAGTACAAATATGATCAGTAAAATTATAAAATTTTACCCAAACAAAAATCTTATGTGATGAAAAGGGTATTTTGTAATTTGAGTTTGCAACAGTTGTTCTAGTTCTCACCACAACCTTAAACCCTACAATTACGATGACCAAATCCTGTCCCCGACCAAAAAATCCGGAAACATACATAACAAACCGGTGACATGAGCAGCGTCTTGGTGTTGACCAAGAAAAGCCTTTGGTTAATTAATCCAACTTAACCCTGGTAATCAGGGAATTAATTAATTACTAATTAGGGTTTAAATTTAACCATGGTTAAAGCCTATGAGTTACGCCGTTGGTCTACCCTAAACCTAACTGTGGTCAAATCAAATGCATCTAGTTACAACAAAGGATTAGAGTTCCCTTGATTTCAGAGCTCAATAACTCAACTCGCGATTTTTCGACAATTTTTGCAATGTGTTTCCGAAAAAATCGATTTCTTTGGGATTATTATCTACTTATTTTATTTTAATTTAGTTTAATTTAGTTTATTTTATTAAAATTATATTAAACAGTTTTAGGATTCTTAATTTCCAGATTTACATGTGTGAGTGTGAACTGCTTCGAGTGGGTTTCACTTGTGTACACGTGTGTGTGTTTATGTTGAATTGATACAGATTTGTGATTGCCTGTACTCAGAGTCAGCATACTCTAACTAATTTTCCTTAAATGAAGAAGAGATTGCCTCTGCTAATTAATTTCTTACCAATGAAAGAAAAAGGAAAACATTTAATTAAATAAATTAAAAAAAATCAGAAGAAAGTAAGAAACTGTGCCCACGCGCCGACACAACGGTACTCCAGAACTAAGAAAAGACCAAAAACTAAAAGAGTGAAATAAAAAGGCAAGAAAATAAAGCAAAGCAAAAAAATACAGAGTCCTTATACAAGTGGTGGGTAGTGTCCTCTTAGCAATGGAAGTAAAATAAAAACTTCACCCGTACAAAAATTGGGATACAAAACTATATCGATTCGATTATTGTCAGATTTGAAAAGAATGATTATTTCAATATAATTTATTTTTTTTTATTTTTTTTAAATTGTAAATATTGATAAAAGATGAGCAAAGTCTTCGCTGATTGACCGTAACCAATGCTAATAGATAAAATACTTTAAAAGTAAAAAATAGGAAAAAAAAATCTTTTAATTAATTTATATTTTGGAATGAGAAGAAAATATGAAATCATATAACTTCACCTGAGGTTTGTCTGTGGTGGTGGACTCTTGTGTGTGATCTAAAAACCAATCGAAAAAACGGCACAAAAATCTCTCTTTATTTTTTCTTTCTCCTTCCAAAAAGAAAAACAAAAACAAAACACCAAATTAACAAACACAAATTATATTTATTTTTTCTGTTTTGTCAAACCCTCTCTGTTTCTGTGAGTTTGGTCGGCAGGAGAAGGTTCAACACACACTCCAACCTATTAAAAACTATCTCACACTTGCACCCTTTAGTCCTCACTCACATCTTTCACCTTCCTTTCTCCCATAAAGCACTCTCCTTTTCCTCTCTAATAGGACAATTCTCTGTGGGATTGCTGTCTTCTCTTCTGTGTTAAAGTTGTGATGTCTTCTGTCTTAAAGCTGTGAGCTTTAAGGATTTTAGGTGTGTTATTGTGTTCTGTCGTTGGTGGGTAGACTTCTGTTTTGGTTTTCATTCGGTGAATTTGTAGCTTGAAGCTAAAACAATCAAGTTTGGTGGAGTGGTTTCAGATAGATTTGTAAGTATTTTTTTGTTTTTGTTTTTTCGTTATGATGATTGTTTTCCTCTGTTTTAATTCTTGATGGAGAGTGTTTACCAATTATCTGAAGGAAATTTATCACAATATATGAAATTTATTTGTTGTTTGTACATATCTTTAATGTCAAACATATAAAAATAGAAACTTTCTGATCCAATTTTGCATTTTTCTTAGTTTACCTCACAATCAATTGTTCTCTGTGTTTTTTTTTCTTGCATGTGTTTTGTTGTGTGAAAATGTTGTAGGAAAAGAATAAACAAACAGCTTGATATAGGTATTAAATTTATACTCTTTCTTCTCTCTTTACAAATTTGCAGGAAGTACCAATCCAGCTCCTCCAAAACTGTAAATCTTAGAACAGTACAATGATTAGAGACTTTGGAGTTATGATGAATTCCCCAAGGGAGCAGAGAGTTGCAGAGAAATGCCTAGATTCACAATTATGGCATGCCTGTGCTGGTAGTATGGTCCAAATGCCAGCAATAAACTCAAAGATGTTCTACTTCCCTCAGGGCCACGCGGAGCACGCGCAAGCGAATGTCGATTTTGGGCATTTCCAGATTCCGGCTCTAATCCCTTGCAAGGTATCTGCTATTAAGTACATGGCAGATCCAGAGACCGATGAGGTCTTTGTGAAAATTAGGCTAATCCCTTTGAGTAATAGTGATCTAATGTTTGTAGATAGTTGTGATGATAGTGATGATAGGTTGCTTAGTGGAGTTAATGGGATTGAGTCTCAAGAGAAGCCTGCTTCTTTTGCCAAGACATTGACTCAATCCGATGCTAATAACGGTGGTGGGTTTTCCGTGCCACGTTACTGTGCTGAGACTATATTTCCAAGACTGGATTATAGTGCTGAGCCTCCTGTGCAGAACATTCTTGCCAAAGATGTTCATGGTGAGACTTGGAAATTTAGGCATATCTATAGAGGGACACCCCGCCGTCATTTATTGACCACTGGGTGGAGTAATTTTGTGAATCAGAAAAAGCTTGTGGCAGGAGATTCTATTGTGTTTTTGAGAGCGGAGAATGGAGACCTCTGTGTGGGAATTAGGCGTGCTAAGAGGGGGATTGGCGGTGGACACGAGTGCCCATCTGGGTGGAATTCGTTAGGGGTGTATTCTGGGTTTATGAGGGAAGAGGAGGCTAAATTGATGCGGAGGAGTGGGAATGCGGATACGAAGGGGAAGGTGAGGCCTGAGTCGGTTATTGAGGCTGCAACACTAGCTGCCAGTGGGAAGCCCTTTGAGGTTGTTTACTACCCAAGGGCAAGTACTCCAGAGTTTTGTGTTAAGGCCTCGGCTGTGAGGGCTGCAATGCAGATGCAATGGTGCCCGGGGATGAGGTTCAAAATGGCTTTTGAGACTGAGGACTCATCTCGAATTAGCTGGTTCATGGGTACAATATCTGGTGTTCAGGTTGCTGATCCCATCCGCTGGCCTAATTCTCCATGGCGGCTTTTACAGGTGCCTTTTTCATCCCAAATTTGCACACACAAGTATTAATTTTCACTTGTGCATTTCCCTTTAGTGTGTGAATTTGGTAGCATATTGGTACTGCATGGATCTGAACTTTGGATCTGTTAACGTGAAATATGGCTTACTTCCAATCCAATATGCTTCGAGTCCTATTTGAGTTGTCAAAGTATCTTGTTTTATCACTCAAGCACTTTTTCTCCTGATTAGTAGGATTGTTCTTTGTATCAGAGAAACAAAATGTACAAATCATCGACATGAATTCTTGTAGAAATAGTAATTTGTTGGTAACTATTTTCATATTGCACTTGCTTGTTAATAATTGATAAGAGTGTCTACCACACATGTTTTCCGTAAGTTTCCTGATGTGGCCGCTTGGCTGTTGCATAAGATTTTAATTACATGAAAACTTGTTATTTTTAGAGTCAATGCATGTAGTGTGTGTGACATCTCAAACTGAGTTGCCTGTTTTAAATTATAATCTTTTTTATTCTTCGTAAGTTTGCTGCAAGCTTGTGCCAACATTTATCACGTCCTTATTATATCCTTTGGAATGACAGCTATGCAGATCTTATGGAATAGGTTTGACCTTTTAATTGCTGTTTGTAACCCCACAACTGGTTATCACTTGAATGTAACCTTTTTTTTACGAAATGTATATTTCAGGTAGCATGGGACGAGCCAGATTTGCTCCAGAATGTGAAGCGTGTAAGCCCGTGGCTGGTTGAAGTTGTATCAAACATGCCAGCCATACACCTCTCACCTTTCTCACCCCCGAGGAAGAAGCTGAGGCTTCCACAGCCTCCTGACTTTTCCTTATTTGGACAGCTTCCAATCCCGCCATTTACCGGCAATCCTCTCAGGTCGAACAGTCCCTTATGTTGCGTCTCGGACAACATTTCTGCAGGCATACAGGGAGCCAGGCATGCTCAATTCGGATTATCCTCATCAGATCTCCACTACAACAAACTGCAGTCGGGTCTGTTCCCAGTTGATTTTCAGCAGCTGGATCGTGCTGCACCAGCTTCTATAATCCCTACTAGCAACTTCATAGACAGTAGCGAAAAGCATGAAAACCTTTCTTGCTTATTGACTATCGGAAATTCTACAAGTGGTTTGAAGGAAAACAGTGAAACAAAGCCGAACCGTATATTATTATTTGGTCAGGTTATTCTCACCGACCAGCAAAGTTCCCAGAGCTGCTCTGGCGATACAAATGGAAATGCATCTTCAGATGGAAAGCTGGAGAAGGCGAATTTCTCTGACGGTTCCGGTTCTGGTTCTGCTTTGCTTCAGAACGGGCCACTGGAAAACTCTTCAGATGAAGGTTCTCCTTGGTATAAAGATCACCCAAAAACTGATCTCGGCCTCGAGACAGGTCATTGCAAGGTATTCTTAGAATCGGAAGATTTGGGCTGCACACTTGACTTGTCTGTCCTCGGTTCATATGAAGAGCTGTACAGAAAGTTGGCTAACATGTTTGGCATCAAGAGTGCAGAGATGCTGAGCAATGTAGTTTATTGGGATGCAAAAGGTGCTGCTAAAAACACAGGAGATGAGCCCTTTAGGTAAATTTCAGCTTGAGGATTCTTTATAATCTGTTTTACTGGAACTTCTTTTCCGGTGACATTTGCTGATGGATTTTTTGCTTCTTGATTGTTTCGGCAGTGACTTCTTGAAAGCAGCACGAAGGCTAACGATCGTTACAGATGCGAGCAGTGACAATGTAGGAAGGTAGAGAGAATGAGGAGCATCCATCAAATTGTACAGTTAGGGAAAACTTTTACTTCCATGTTAAATTTTTTTACTGTTTGTTAATTTTTTTCAAAATAAATTCTCTAATTTTGGAGGTTGTGAGATAAGCTTATTGCATCCAATTTTGGGATATCGTAGCAAAACAATATAACTTCCTAAGGAGAGAGAATCTTATGTTTACATTGGGTCGGTCTATATTATGGAGGGTATAATATTGCTCTTAGCAGGTAATTACTGTGTACAGGATGATCAAACTCCGCACACAAGATTAGAGCTAGAGCATGATCTCTTTCTTGAAAGACGAGCGCGCTGAACTACTCGCATCGGTGATGGGTCCATGGATCATGCCCAATCCAACACTTTGTTAAAGCAAATGTAATTTACACAAGTAGAAAACTAGTTTGAAACAACTACTTGTGAACCGGATGAGTTTTATTTATTTATTTATTTTAAAAAATAAGTTTACAAACTAATCTAAGACAAATTCCCAACAAATTTTGCAATGAGTATTTTTTCCCTAACTGTGATCTTAAAATATGTGATCTAAAAGCTTTAATTTTAAAACCTAAATTAGAGGTAAACAAATATTTTACCATTCGATTACAACTAATATTAGTATTTTAAAAATGATCTGCGATTTGGTCTAACCTCCATTGTTTTTGAAGTGCTCTAAAAACGTTGAGATTTTAAATTTACAAACTTACATGCCGATGTTTATGCAACAAATGTTGAGTTTGTGGAATAAAAAAATAAGAAAAAGTGTATTGGGATTTGAATTAATGATATTATAAGCATAGCAGTTAATGAGTACATTAAAGCTTTCAAAAGTTAACCATGGTTAAAATTGTAGAAAGTCAAAGGCTTTGAACTTGATTGTATTTATTTATTTTGATAAATAATGTTAGAAAATGCAGACAAAGATTCGCAAGTGATGGAATGCCAAGTTTTTCCAATCTAACCCTACGCTCCCTCCCTTGTTTGTGGATCTCTCCTAGATAATATAAACCCATGGGAACCTGAAAACTTGAAGAATGAAAAAGAAAAGAAAGAAACAAAAAGAGGAGAATAATTGTAGTGGTGGTGGACCGGTGGTGGTGTGTGATTGATATAGGTGCATGTCTTCAACGAACGACATTTGCTGGACAATTTGGCAAGTGACGAATTATAAGAGAAGCAAACAGCGTCTAGACTCTAGACAGCAAAGAAAAATAAAGACAAGACACATTCGCTATGTCTGGATATGTGAATTATGCATGGGATCCATCAACTATACAATTCAAAATAATTTATTAAAGAAGAGGTGGTCACATGATGATGAGGCCATGGTCAACCTTTCACACACACATTGTGCCGTTTCTGATGCTCGACTCCTCCTGCTCTTATGGGACACTGTTGACTATGCTAATTATTTTATTATCAAGTTTTCAATTTCTCCCCTCAAAATTTTATATCCCCGTACCACAAAATGCATGCTTAGGATATATGAACTGTTAACACATATTGATTAAGTTCATGAGAATATAACGAATTATTCCGAAAGAGTTATCTCTCGATCTTGATTCAATAATTTAGTCTTATAATTATAATCAGGAAAACAAAAATATTTATGAACGATTGTACAATATATGTAGTTTAATGGTTAAGTCTAATCATAGAAAGTGTGTGGTTGGCTAAAATCAATTTTGTAAGTTAAGAAAAAGATAATGTGAAAACTGACGACACCCTCGATAAGAAAAATTATGTTTAAAGCTTGAATCTTTTTACTTATATTCTTAAACGTGATTAAGAAAATGTCAAAACAAACGGGCAGAAGAACATTAAAACCTTCAAATTGAAGTAAAATAATTGAAGAAAAAAAGTCAACAAATTGAGTTAGGTTGGCAGCTAGGGTTGTGAGGTTAATTAGGGTAAATTCATGTTACAATTAGGGGACAGAGCATTGAATATGAGGAAATAAAATTGAGAGTTTCTATGGGATAGAAAAATTGAGTGAGCGAGATCCAAGAATTCCATTGATGTGCACGTGAGCCAGCCAAACCCATAAAATCAGATTTCCGATTTCCAACATGGGAATTGGAAGCCTCCAACTCCAAGCTGTTCATATTAAATTATTATTAAAAAAATGATCACCCAAGAAGTGCATGGATTCATTATGGAACAGAAACTTATAATTTTTTGGGGACTATTTTTTTATTTCATTAACCGGTCCACTACTCTACATATACAGTAAAAATCTAGCTAGCTTCAATCTATTTTGAATGCTTCGTTCGAGTTTGAGTCCAAATTCGAGTCGTAAGTGATTTTCGTGCACTATTAATCTAAATATCAAGTTTAAGTCCATAGCAGGAGGCAAATGGTACTAAAATAAGCCATCAGTTCAGTCGTCTTTCTTAGTAACTGATGATACTCCATAGCAGTGGTTGTCAAGTGTCATTCCCCATTTGGCCCAATAAATAATCCGGGCCCATTTGGTGCCTGAAAGCCCAATTTGTAAATTCAGTTATCAATTTTATTTCCTTTTATCAAATCAATCGGAGCTCAGCTCAGAGAAAAAGGCCCGTTTAATCCAGTCCATCTATTTGCTTTCTAATCTTTTTCCTTCTTTCTTTCTTTATTGGTTTATTATTTTTGTTTTCAAGAATATTTATCATGAGAGAAGGGTCATGTAGTCGGTCTGCAGTACAAATAACATAGTAATTTCATTCTATAATACAATTGTATTTGTTATTCTACATCAATTCATAAATTCATCATATAATTATTACCCATCAAGCAATATTTTAGTGTGAGTTAAACATTACAGTTTAAATATACACATGATAAAAATTGGGCGCAACAACGATGAAACAACCAATCTTTACTAAAATATTGGAGCAAATTAATCCACCTAAAACGAGTTAAAAGGTTGATGGCTTGGAGTGAGAGATGCTGCTGTTTTTCGTTGCTCTTTTGGACTCTTGAAAATGTGCAACTGTTAGCAGAGACTACTGCTTATTTTGATATTTCTTGTGATTTTGGAAATTATTATTGATATTGAAAATTATTATTAATAATAATAATTTGTTTTTTTATGGACAATATTAAGTTTTTTTGTTTAGATATTCCAACGTCTCAACTTTTATTTTCAATAATAGTATTCAACAATTCAAGAGTTTAATTCAACTCACTCAAAATGAAAGAAGTTTTGAATGAATTCTAACACTATATAATAAAATCTCTCTTGTTTGCCCTAACCTTTTTCTGAAATATCGCCAATTATATTCATTCGGTCAAGAACTCAAACTAGACTTTTCCTCTCGAAGGAAGAGTTTGAGATTATTAACTAGGAGCTTTATAAAAGAGTTCGAGCCTTAAGGATCTTTTTTCAAAAGCCTACTTGGAAGGACTCCAAAACAGCTATGCTGCAGTGTTTCTTATATAAAGCATAAAAAGATTGCTAAATAAAAAGATTAGCAATAAGTACCACCCTATCAATCACATTCATCAAATGATCAATCAATTCAGTAGCCATTAAACATACAAACTATTATATTCAGAATATAAAATCAAGTTCATATCCACTTCCACACAGTCTGTGCAAGTATGCGTACTGTCAAGTGCAGGACATTCCAGTTATTAGATAAAGCAGGAAACTACCAGCAACTAAAGTCCCAACCCTGCCTTCTCCAATGCCTTGCTAAGCTATAAATCTTTTCACCTGAACAAACGAAAAAGAAGAGCAACAATGTCAGTTTCTTCTTCCATTATTGTTCATTTGATGGGGAATAAATCAACCATTAAAGGAGAAACATAACAGGATCATAAAAACCTAATTAACAATATACATAACACAAACACAACAGAAACTCATGCAATGCACTCGTGAAATAGTCTACCGCCTCAAAAGGATTAGAAAGGTGCAAACCTGGCAATGCAATTTAAAAGCTATTAAAGACTTATTTTATTAGATGAAAACAGAAATATTAGAGCCATAGATTGAAATCCAAAAGCGGGCTATCAACTATAGTATATAAGACATAGTAATCAATATCATGGCAGAGACCAAATGCTTGTGCCAATCCGACTAGTAATCCAGCATCAAGTTCACAGCAGTTAGCGCATATTTAAAGGACTGGTTGGGAAAACAAGACAACACACGGTTGATCTAAAACTGTTTTACTGACGTGCGTGTGTGTACAGAAAGTAAATACATGGATTCAAATGTGATATCCTTATTTTGAGACGCCACATGGAACTATCAATATGAGTAAGAATTGGCTCAAAGCGCACCTTGTAAGCCATGTGATTAAAGATTATTCTTTTAAGCAGTTATCTACCTACAACTGGGTTGAAATTTTACTTTAAAAAAAAATTAACAGCAACGAACATTTGCTAACCTGCAAACTTCAAACCACTTTGAAATTGAATTTGACAAGAAGCTTTTATTAGCCACTAAATTAGTACATTTTTTTCATACTACACCCAACAATACATGGTACTTGACTCTCAGTAATCCTCTGATCATTCTATTCTATTCCATTCCATCTAAAATTCTCAATCACAAACAAATAAGCGACAAGGGCATAACACCTAAATCCTCATTAAAAGAAACAAAAAATATTACTACTTCACGCGCTTTGCTTAATTACCTAAGCTAAAGCTAAATATCAAGCAAGACACAATCTAACCCTAAAAAACACACAAATTTCTTGAAAAGTACAGAACTTTCAAAATAAAAAACAGAAGGCGAGAGGAACGTACAAGATAAGACAGGCAGCTGCTATCTAGTTGTAGTAGAGCTCGAGGCCCATGCCGTCGTGAATTTCGTAATCCTTGAGGGTAATATGGTCCTTGTAGATGGTATACCACTTCTGGATACGAATCTTTTCAGATCGGGTACCGGTTTGTGCCGCCACCAGCTTCTTGAGGTCGCCGATTGTGTCGTCGTCGTTGCACTTGACCCGCACCTTCTTCCCCAATCGATCGTTCAACACCACCTCGATCATCTTCTTCTATTACACGCGCAAACAATAGCCAAAGCAAAACCCTAGCTTTAAGTTTTCCTCTGACGAATCAAAAGCCACAGCCACGCGTTTTTGTATGGGAGGGATGGAATTGAAATCGCGTGGTGGTTTGTTTGTTTTATTTTTCTGGTCTAAGAACTTTCTAGTAGTTATCTACAACCGCGTTTCGTTTTTTCTATTTTCCAAGAATTTTCGTATTGTTTTTTTTCCGTTATTATTTTGTTTTAGACGTAGGTTCGTGGATACGATGTCGTTAGACTACAGGCTAGCAATTAAAATGAGAAAATGAAGAGCAGAGGAAATGCCAGAAACATAAGAACACTAACAGATAAGCACGTGCCATCCATTGATTCTGTATTATCCAATATAGACGGTCACGTGGAAACTCTAGAATGTTAGTTACCGCACCATATAAAAACCTCACAGCTTAAAATACTTGTTTTGTTTTTCTTTTTCTTTTTCTTTTCTTCTATATGAATTCTAAACTGTATCGTTCTTTCCTTTTTCTCTACAACGTTCCATCTGTCATCAGTTTCTCCGCCCCCCTCTCTTTGCTACAAAAAAAAAAATCTCATCAGCAAAGCCGCCGCTGTCATCAGCCGTCACAATGGCAGGTAAGTAACCGTGGAATCTGATTTCCTTTCTTGGTTCTCCTGTTTCCTCACTGAATTTGTTTTCCCCCACTTGAATTGCTACAACTTGATATCAGCGGTAAATTGGATTATTTAGCTGAAATATCAATTTGTTAAGAGTTATTCTTATATTTACATATCCAATTTAAGCTGTTTAAATTGGTAATTTTCCTGAGAAAGTTAAGCGGCTGTGTGCTTGTAGCGTTTGAAGTTATGAAATTTGGTTGAATTGTTCGTACATGAAATGAAAAAAAATTATACTCCGAAACCCTGGTTGAATTGCTCGTACATTAATTAACAAATAATACGAGATGGTATAAATGTGGAATCTACTCCGAAACCCAAATCATAGGATAGTCACAGTTTGATGATTGGATAAAGATAGAATCCTGGTTATTCTAATCAGAAATGGTTTTTTTAATGATCATTCATATGTTACTGATCGATCTGGATCAGTACGCGGTACTCTTTAATGCATTTCTGATAAAGAAAACAATAACATAATTGGAATTTTTGCAACAGTAATAGCTGACATAACTTGGAAACATGGATTAAAGCATCTTCAGGTATGGTATCTAATAAAATTCCAAATTCTTATGCAGCAATGTCAGGGAAGATTGTCCAAAATAGTTTTGTAGCACAGAATAGGGAGTTCCGGACACAATACCGAAGGGGCTTTTGTGCCCCTTATACATGTAACTTGCTTCCCTTTCCTGGAGGGAAGTTAGCATGGAGTGGCATATCTTCCATGCAAATGCATAACTTACCAAAACACCAGAGAACTGTTTACTGCAATGGTCCGTTCTAGACTTTCATTTATCCAGGTTGTCATCTAGTGCGGCCATTTTGCATTTTAGCACATCTATGAACATGTTTTAGCTTCTTTGATGTTCCTGATACATCACTCTATATATTGATCATATTTTGTCAATATATAGTTTCCTATTTCCAGGTTGTATTGGTTTTATTGCATTAATTCTCTTAATTCTTAAAACAAGAGTTCCTAAAACTCTACCATTCAACTTTGATATATTTGCTTTGGGAAATTTATTGCAGCTGCTTCATCTACAACTGCAGTACCATACCTCAATAAAGTTGATTTTCTGAAGCTTCAAAATGGCAGGTGAAGAATCTTTGAGGGCATGACATATTCATTTATTTTTTAATTGAAATTTCTTGTACTTGCCAACCGCCTATTAATATTTTTATATGAGAAGTTAGCTATTAATTTAGCATTTGAGCTGTTTCAAAGAGAACTCTCCCTATAACACTAAGAAACCGCCTCATGAGTGCTTTTACTGACACAAGTATGCTATTCTAGTAGTGGGTAACATAGTTTGCATGGCAGTTGCTAAAGTTTCATATGACTTGTATATTCTTTGAACCAGAACAATGTTAGTATTGATTAAACTGTCTGATTTGGGAGATTTCTTTTCTCTTACCCATACTATATGGACACAGTGACATTCGAGGTGTTGCCATTGCTGGTGTTGAGGGAGAACCCGTTACGCTTACTGAAGCAGTAACGGAAGCAATAGCAGCTGCTTTTGCTGCTTGGTTGTTGGAAAAGAAAAAGTCTGAGGCATCCAGACACTTGAGTGTCTCTATTGGTCATGATTCTCGTGTATCTGCCCAATTTTTACAGGTAAGTCTTTTTTGTTCTTATGTAAATCCTTCTTCCATATGGTATTTAACTGCAAAGCAGTTTGGGCTTTCTCTTTCTGAAGTGCTTGCCACTGGTATCCTGAATGCAGGGTTACTATCAGTGTGTATGGTTATGAACTAATACCAACTTTGAGGAAAATCTTTTTCCTGATTGAATTAATCAAACTTGATGTTTTTGTTGGAACTGACTTATAATACCAACTCTTTTTTCTTCTTTTTGTTGGTTGAACAATGTGAACTATAAATAGTTTTACCAATACTTTCAGGACTGGAATTATCTTGCAAGAGCTGAAGACTTTATTCTTTTGAGAGAATGTTATTCTTGATTCTCAGCACCTTGATCCATTTTCTTGCTCATATGAACAAACACACATTTTGAGATTCACGCATGCAGTATTAGAGCTATTATTTTGTTGATTCGCGTCGTTTTTCTAATTGCTTTAATCACTCAGAAATTCATTTTTTAACTCAGGATTCGGTTTCTCGAGGCATAGCTAGTACTGGTTTGGATGTTGTTCAATATGGGTGCGTCCAGCTTTTGGTTTCTTTCTTTTCTTCTCTCTTTAAAGTTCATTGGTATTAGGGCCACAATTGTATGGAAGTTTTGATACCTGAGAAAAATTGTAGCTCAGGTTTGAGTGGACCATCCATGGTACTCTTTCTCCTCTTTTAACTTTGTAATTATGTCATTGGCAGATTAGCATCTACGCCAGCAATGTTTAATAGCACACTCACTGAAGATCCTGCCTTTTTATGTCCTGCCGATGGAGCTATAATGATAACAGGTAAAATCATTTTTTCTGTTTGATACAAACCTTGACGTGTTATGATATCATCTTTGAAATGGTGGCCAATTGTAGTTATAATTTGTTCCTTGCATAAGGATTTGTAGAAGCCTGATTTTCTTTTGATTATATTCGAGTTTTTCTTGATCTAGGATTGTCTTTCATCTAACAAAACTTCTGGTTGATGTAATTGGGCAAATAGCTAGTCACCTTCCGTTCAACAGGAATGGGTTCAAATTCTTTACAAATGCCGGAGGTCTTGGGAAGACTGACATTAAAGATATTTTGGAGCGCGCTGCGGATATATACAGTAGTTTCACAGATGAAGACTTGTTGAAGTCAAAAAGAAAAGCTTCTGAATCTGTAAAAAGAGTTGACTACATGACTGTGTACACATCTGATCTAGTGAAAGCCGTGCGAAACGCTGCTGGAAACAGAGGTAAGATTTATTTGACTCATAATCGTTTCAGTGGTGTCCGAGGTGATAAACAATAGGATTGTGGTTTCTACATTAACAGCCTTGATATCAAGTAAACTGGAATAACTGCACTTTGATCCTTTTTGGCCGTCTTTCCTTTTATTTAACTTTTGGTAATATTTGTTTAACATAGCTTCTTTTGTAACTTCTATTAATCTCCTAAAGGAGTGTGATCTTATTTGCTTTGAATTCTCAGAAAGGCCGTTGGAGGGGTTCCATATAGTTGTTGACGCTGGAAATGGAGCAGGGGGATTCTTTGCTGTAAGTCCTGTTCTGAATCTTATGTTCATATTTCTTTACCTCTCTTATATTGATGCTTTACTTTTCCTCGTTTGTTGCAAAAGCTTACAAATGCACACATAATGTCTTCCTAGTCGTGAAGCAATTACTAGTTCCACTTGCTTACCATCATTGCCATTGGTAGTTAAGCCAACTTGTTTACGTTTGTTTGCTAAAAGCTCTAGGTACCAATGTGCAGTAGATTCGGATTTACACTTTTTGGGGGAAAAGAAACTTCTGTATTTGTTTTACGACCTCCTCCGCGCCTTATTACGATATCACCTAGGGATTTAGTATCTAAATTCACCTCCTTTTGGTTGGAATGATATGTTATTATCCTTGAATGACTCGACATTCAAAACAATACCTGGAAGATCCCATGGTTTATGAGACTCATCGTATACTGGCTTTTGGTTCTTTTTAGGAAACTGAAATTGTGCAAACAATTTAAAATGTTAAAAAGAAGGGAACCACTGATAGTGACAATCACTAAGAATAACCATATGCCTAATTCTTATCTGGAAGGAAGCTTGTCATTCTAGGTGTAGTTAACAAGATTGGCAATAGTGCTGAACTTCTTACTTGACTGTAGATATCTCGTTGAATTGTTTGTCAGGAAAAAGTTCTTGAACCTCTGGGGGCCGTCACCTCTGGCAGTCAGTTCCTGGAACCAGATGGTATGCTCACATTGGAAAGTTTATCATATGGTTTACACTACAGTTTATGAATTTATTTCTATAGAAACTGTGTGTGGAAACAGGTATGTTTCCAAATCATATTCCCAATCCCGAGGATAAGGCAGCTATGAAAGCTATTACTCAAGCTGTCCTTGTAAACAAAGCTGATTTGGGCATCATATTTGACACCGACGTTGACAGGTATGCATGAACATATTCTATTCATTCTCGTTTATTCTACTTTTCTTTTCTTTTCTTTTCTTTTTTGCTTTGATAACAAAAATGCAAGTGTATTTTCCTTCTAGATCTGCTGCTGTGGACTCTAATGGTCGTGAGCTCAATCGAAATCGTCTAATCGCATTAATGGCTGCCATTGTCCTGGAGGAGGTAAGATCTTCCAAATTATTCTTTCAACTGCTTGTCTCTTTTAATCAAGTCCTCCATGAATTTGTAGGGAGGTTTTTTCTTTCTTTCTGGCTTGTCCATATCTTCTTCCACCCCACCCCAAAAATTCCATTTTTGCTAATTTCTTTTTCTTGTATTGTTCTTGTTTAGCATCCAGGAACAACTATTGTCACAGACAGTGTGACATCAGATGGGCTGACTACATTTATTGAAAAAAAACTTGGTATGAGGAAAACCGAAATAATAATCTCTCTATTCCTTACATGTTGACATGCTTATAACCTACACTTTCTAGGGGGAAAGCACCATCGGTTCAAAAGAGGTTACAAGAATGTGATTGATGAAGCTATTCGTTTGGTAAGCTATAATTTAAGAGTACTGCCTCTGTCAACCAATATATCTGAGTGGTTTTCTAATTGTGTACTGTCAAATTGAGGCTTGAGATATTCCCGCGTCCAATTAGACAACTGGATAAAATCATGATTGACTTGAAGCTCCAATGATTTCAAACTGAAGTGAAAACGCTTGTTGCAGAACTCTGTTGGTGAGGAATCCCATCTTGCTATTGAGACCAGCGGCCATGGGGCTCTCAAGGAAAATAACTGGCTGGATGATGGTGCTTACCTGATGGTATGCTTCTTATTTGTGGCTTAGTGAGGAAACATCTTTTTGCTTACTGTTCTGGTGCCTAATTGCTTTATTCTCTCTTCTCATGGTGTCATTATTTGCAGGTCAAAGTTTTAAACAAACTTGCTTCTGCCAGGGCTTCGGGACTTGCTGGCGGCAGCAAAGTTTTGACTGACCTTGTAGAGGATCTGCAGGAACCAGCAGTGGCTGTGGAATTGAGGCTAAAAATTAACCAGAATCATCCAGATCTTAAAGGAGGGTATGGCTTTGTCTTGGTTTGTTACGCCTGTTTATCCTTTCGTCTCGGTGGAATAACTAAACAATTACATTATGTAGATCTTTCCGTGAATATGGAGAGGCGGTGCTGCAACAACTAGAGAACCTTGTAGCTACAGACCCAAAGCTTCAGAAAGCTCCTGTTAATTATGAAGGGGTGAGTCGATGCAGATCAATTTATCCTTATAGAGCAACATGTGGAGGATTTATCGATTGACATCATAACATGTTTCCTTTGCCGTTCTAAAACAGGTCCGAGTTTCTGGTTATGGTGGGTGGTTCCTTCTAAGACTTTCGCTTCATGACCCTGTTCTTCCCCTTAACATTGAGGTAGAATTAGATCTTTTTCTAATATTTCTGCCCAATTGCTGTTGTGCCAATTGGTATATAACAATGAGTCACATGGCAGGCACCCAGCAAGGAAGACGCTGCGAAACTTGGACTCGCTGTTTCTGCCGCTACAAGGGAGTTTCATGCTTTGGATGCATCTGCTTTGGACAAGTTTGTCCAATCATCATAAACTTTGGTGCGGTGGGTGGCTTTCTCCGGTCAGTTCCCATGTTCAATACCTCCTCTTAAAATTGTTTCCGGAAGTCTCAGTCCAGTGTCTGCTGAAACGGTACACTATAATCACAAATGAGCAGACATAAACGGTAGAATACTGGTCATGTTAGTGAAGAGCAATGTTTTTTTGTTCACAAGTGAAAAGCAATGTTGCTGTTGTCCATAACAATAAATTGCAGGTTTTGTTTTTTTCTTTTGAAATAACAAATTGTAGTTTTGGCTCCACAAGTGCTTTCATGTTAAAGACTTTTGTGTTGGCAGTGAGAATGGGCCTTGCGCTTAGGTCGATTGGGCCAGTGGGGAATGGGATAAAAGTTTTTGTTTTCATTAAAAATCTTTAATATTTTATATAATTTTTTTGGAATTGGAATCCGTGTAGGATTTGGATTTTTGGAACAGGAAACACGATTAAAAATTTAAAAGGCGCTCGTGAGTTTTACCATTTTTCGGAATCCTATCGAAATCGGATTTGGAGTAATTGACACCAGTGGTAACTAAATTATTATAATATGGTCTCAACTATAAAAAATAATAATTAAAAGACAAGAAACGCGTTATTTACAAATCTAAAACTACGATCAGGTCATATTAGCTATTCCTAACTCGTATGAGGAAAAACAGAGAGCAACCAAGTCGGTGGAACAAATCACTATATATGTGATCACTGCATTGGAAATTAAACCCTAAAGAATCAATTTTCACAACGGGAAGAAGAAAGTCAAGGGCAAAACTTGGCACCATCTTCCACCGTCTTTTCTGCCAGAATAAGTCCAGCGTTGGGTGTTTCATTTACAAGATCAAAGTCGGTCATCTCTCTTGCGGCATCTGCCTTGTCAACTACACAACCACTACCACTTCCTTAACCGAGCCGATCGACATCTACTCCCAGTGGCTTGATGCTTGACACCAAACCTGCCAGAATACGCGTGCACGCAGCAGCTAGCAGTGTTGATGATTATGAGGCCAAACCAGCCAGAATTCGTGCGCGCGTCGAATCTGAAGATGTTGAAGATTATGACATCAAACCTTGCTTTTGATGAGGTAGTGTTGGTTATCTGTAGTAGTTCTGCGATTGTTCTGTTCTTTTCCTGTTTCAGCATGTAACAACTTTGGCTTAATCAGTACTTTAGGTCAATGAATCATGATGGTATTACGTGTCCAATATGATATATAAAAACACTAATCATGTTTATACTAAGTAGCTAAAGATTTACAAAGTAGAAGGAGTATTTATACAGTGTTACAAGATATATACCACACAAGATAATTCCAATTGTTCTACTTACACCTTCCTACGTTTTTGTTTTTGTTTTCGTTTCTCGATGCTCTGTATTCCCCTAGAATTTATATGCTGGTTGGGGTTTTCAGAAGCTTCATCATAAAGTTGAATTTGACGTCCGGTGCGGTTTTGGGATGGGGCCATTTCGCTCCCTCTGGTACCTTAACACACTTGAAACCTTGGCTTTTGTACAGTTTTGTCGCCCCGGGATTGTTCAGATCACAATGCAATGCAATGGCTCGACAGCCCCAGCTCCTGGCTTGAGCCTCTGCCTTCGCTACAAGCCTTTTAGCTATTCCCTTTCGCCGGAAACTCCCCCGAACTGCAACATTGGATATATATGCAATTCCAGTCCTGTGGGAAAACGATGCATGTCCGAGATGGAGTTGGCCTTAGCTAAGTTGAAAGAAATGAGGAAAACACTTAAACACAAATAAATTTCAAAGAAGTTAGTCTTTACACAGGTAACAACACAGTGACATGCCATTTCTAGGGTAATAAATCCGCCTCAAAACTTTTATTTCAACCTCTCTTTATTGATTGGCTAACATAAAACAGACTTGTTGTGAGGCTAAAATGAGTTTCAGTTGCAAGAAAAGGAAAACGAAAACATTTTTTTCACTCAAGACAGCTCATTGCCGCCATATTGCACCAATCCACATTCCATACCTTAATACCCTGGCCCCAAAATCTCGCCGTCCATTTTCTAGCAAAGCAAAACTCACAAGCATTATTTTGTTCTTTTATACTAGTTACAGCTAGCATATTAGGACAAGAAAAGCAGTATGCTTGTTCACTGGCCGACTTTAGGAGTTTGGAAAATTTACACATAATAGAACATATATTCTAACACAACATTCAACCAATCTGGAAAATCAAAGTGTTTGAAGAACAAATACTGAACGCACCTTCGTTGCCGGAGGGGGCCCTTTCTTGGAAGAAAATCAGCTACTGTGTCAATGGTCAATATACCGGTAACATAGCTCCGATTGAGACTAACTTTCCCATCAAAGGCTCCAACTTTGAAATCTTCGCTTCCAAAGTAGAATTCTTGATCCACTGAGTTTCCAATAACAGCAACCAGGCAAGTTCTCCTGCAACCACTTGGTAAAGAGAATCCAGATAGCATTGCTATCAACCTGTCAACCCTCAGCACAAGATCTAGAGGGAAGGTATACTGCGGGAAGAAGCAATCACAGTGAGTCTCAACCACTTCCCAGCAATCCTCTAACCTAGCCTCCCTCACAACAATCTCCGGAGAGAAAGCTGGGAATAGTTCAACCACTTGGCTCGCTCTGAGTACTCCTGCACTCCGTGACAAATCATGAGAATGAGATGTTAATGTCCCAACCAATCATGCAACTCAAGCACTAATAGCCATAATGTCTCCATTTCTATGTGGTTTAGTTTTGCCGAAAAACAGGAATGAGGAACAATTACAAAGAGAAAAAACAAAAATCAAACTCAATTTTCCTCTGATTACAAAAGGCAATACAGAATGTTGTTCATGAAAGCGTATGAGGATGATAAAATAGTTAACTCCATTTGCACGTCCTCCAGGCATAAACGAGAAGAAAAGGTGTTGTTTTCATAGATACTTAGTTACAATGCAGTATAATCTAACTGAAATTTCAGAAATTGAAGGTTCTTCAAAGCTCTTAAATGTAAAGGTTCACATACGCAGCTAATCCAAAATAAGTTGAACTTCCCCAACACACCCAAAAAGGACATGGCTTCTCTGCTCTACAGTAACTAAAATTAAAAGATCTCCAAAACCTTAAGCTCATCCAACCACACAGATTCAAAATTTACATCAACTCAACAAAAAGCAAAAAGAGGGCATACAAAGTACAAACACATAAAGAACACCCACCAAAAAAGAGAGAACAACCAGCTAGAAATTCAGCAACAAATGGACTAAAAAAGTTCAAAACTTGTAAATCAAACATCAATAGAATTTCAGGTGATACCAGGTTTTGAAAGAGAGGATTCATGAGAAACCCTTGAAGGGAGTAGAAGAGAATTCTGCAGTTGTGGTTTCTTGAGATTGAGATTAAGGCTGTTTTTTAAGGATGCTGGAGATACTGAGAATCCTAACGGTATGGACCGCATTTCTTAGCAGAATTCTCTCAAACTACGGAATGGCAGATTGTTTTTGTTCTTATTTAGATGGGTCGTTTTGTTTTTGGTCAGTGGACTAGTAGTCTAGTAGAGAGTATACCGGAGCTGTAAGCTGTTTTACTTACACCAGGTGGATGTAGTTGATAACAATTTTTTTTGGAATTTTTGAAAAATAAGAGTTAATTAAATTAAATTAATAGTTTTAAATATTAAAATTATGATTAAAAGTAAAATAAGTTTAATTCACTTATTAAATAGTAGTATTTAACTCTATCTAAACTTAATTATATGTTGGTTGGTTGGTTGGTGTAGGATTTGGCAAAAACTGATCTGAGGCATACCCCAAACACCGTAAATATATTACGATTTTATTTTACTACAATTAGTAAATTATGATTTCGAGTACATAAACAAGGTTGCCTAATCAAGGCCTTCTTTTTCTATAACTTCACTCATTTTATTTAATCCTTATCCAACTACATAGTAGCCACTTGAAAGGAACATATCCAAACACACACCTTATTTTAGTACATAGAAACACTTTTTCTGGAGCATTATTATTCCAACATGAAACCACAACATCATACTAAAAATATTCAGTTTCCACTCTTGGACATTTTCTAGCTAGAAGCAAGAGCAGTCTTGTTCCAAGTTGCCAAGGAGCTAACAGGAAGGCCGGTCAAAAAGGCGAGCGTGCGGGGATTTGTGGACTTTCCGTAGAAGGAGCACCAGGCAGGGAATTTGGCGACAACTCTTTCAACTTCTGGTGTTGTTCGCTCAAGATCAGTTCTAAGCTTCAACAAGGGTAGCTGGTCATCCACAAGACGAGCTGACCTCACTGATTCTTCCACTGGGAAAAGAACGAGCTCAAAATTTGTCGGTTCACCTTTTACTCCAGTGAACCGAACGGTATGCCATCCATTTACACTCCCTTTTTTGCCCAACGGAATTACTTCTTCCGAATTCGCTGCATTTTATATGTTTTTTTCTTGTTAGAAAAATAAAATAAAATAAAAAGCAAAATCTAAGAATTTATAACAGAACAATGCTAGAGATACTAGCTTCTTAATACTGCAATTTTTTACCAATTGGGGAGTCGGCAAACAAATATGCAACAATATAAGCAACAGAAGTAGTACTTGTTTTTGCATTTTAATCAACCAATTCATGAAGTCTCAGTGAAAAACTTGATTACAAGAGGGCAACACGTACCTTTTAAAAGGAAATCTTTCACTTCCTCGAAGTTTATCCTCAGAGCCCAACGAACTGAATTTTTTGCATCAATTGAAATGCTTGTTATTCCTTCCTGAGTTCCATATTCTGTAGTATGGTTATCAACACGCAGTGTTGGAATGTCCGAGTCATCCCATCCACCATTGGTGCCCCTGTAAGTCCAACAACCATACTGGACTTTGAATGTGACAAAGTCAACAACCTTATCCGGACCGCACTCGAATCCTTCATTAATAAGTTCGACCTCCTTTGTCAACTTCCCAGGAGTTGTCGCAAATAAATTCAAATATGAGATAGGTTCTTGAGTTCCACCATTGCTTCCTGTTGTGTCCACAACGTGCACAACCTAAGAACCACCAGAGTTTTGATTAAATATAAAGCTAAAAGGATCCTTGAATACATTACATGGTCAAGTAACCACCATTGAATAAAAAGTTATATATCATATTCTTGAATGACAAATTGCGAAGTCCACAGTATCCACAATCATAATTTAATTTGCAACACTACAAATAAAGAGAAAATTTAAAACTAAAAGGATATGAATCCTATGGTCAATAAGAAAATGTGAACTTACATTAACAGCTCTGGCAGTATCATCAGTAAATGGTGGAACAGTGCCAGTCGACACAAAAAAGATTGAGAGACCAAACAGAGCAATTGTTCCAAGGACGACTACCCACTTTGCACCTACAAAGCAGTAGCGGACAAGTAAGCCCTTAAAAATTGCATTACATGCTTACAGAAATATGCAATCAGTGCATCAGAACCCAACCAACTTAGAAAATATAAATAGATGAAAACCTGTGAAGTGAACGTATGAAAGGAGGTAAACCAGACTCAGGCATACAAGAACAGAAATGAGAACAGCAACTACAACACTCCCTAACCACTCTGGATTGCTACCTGGAACACTACACAGAATTACAATTTATGAAGTCAATTTTAAATGCCCAATAAATAAAGAGAAGCACGAATGAGGTATAATTATGGAAAAAATAAAATTAAAGCATAGTTAGGGCTAGAATAATAAACATAGAATAGAGCATGATGAAAAGAAACAAAACTTTAAGGCTTTTTTAAAAATCTATAATTTGATATAAAAAAAACAGAGAAGAAAGAACATCTGCTGAAGAATAATGTACCTATTTATCTGTCTAATGTAAAAACTAAACAACAAGCCAGTTTGGACACAACTACAGTTATGTAAAGAACATCACACGGACAGTAGCTCCATGGTGTGCATTGCTACTATTCACCTCAACCATTCAACATCTCTTCCCTTCAGCTATCATGAACTAAAATTTCATTCACAAGTGATATCAAATGTCTATACCATAGAAGTAGAGCTCAACATCTTCATACTAAATGTTAAACGGCCAAGAATCATTATCCAATCAAGTGAAACAACAACAAAAAGTTGAATCTGTGAAAGGGAAAGAATCTGAACTGAAAAAATAGAGTCATGGTTAACTACAATTTTACCTATCAAATCGAGTCATAGCCCCGATTATTGTGACGGGTAAGCGAATAAAAAGACCAGCAGTAATCAGAACTGGCACAGCCAAGCCTACAAGTAGGGTAGCAAATTTTGAAGGCAAATGTAACCGAGCTGGAGCTGCAGTTGCTTCACGCAAGTAATCTGTGCACTCAAATATAAAGGATTTCAAAGAACATACCAAGCCTTGCTGAGATCTTACATCTATTCAAAGCACGAAATGTCAAATTTGTTTACTGTGATAGCCAAAGCAAGTTGCCAAGTAAACTTACAAGTAAATGCTGGAGGAACAAGCCAGAAGAGTGCTATATAAGCTGATCCAACTTCAGAGTAGGTTCCAAGGATCAGAAGAACAAGCCAAAGAACAGAACCCCCTTTAAACAGCAATCTTTCAGCCTCTAAGTTAATCTCATCATCATGGACATCAAATGAAAACTTTTTTGGGGGGTATACACTCAACAAATAAATTTTAATAATAATGCAGCCCAAATGTTGTCCAGCCAATGCCCCAAGGAGTGCCGGAGCGGCAAATAGCCCAATTACCATCCATGGACTTGCTATATAGGGAACTGGTGACGAACATATTTGGGGTAGAATAAAGGCAACTGGAACAGAGAACAATATCGAAAACAACACCATAAGGACTGTACCCAAAGTAGACAAACCCAATGGAATTGCAGCTGGATAACCCCCCGAAACTATTGGAGCAGCCAATATTCCAAGAAATAGCATAATAACCACCTCATGAAGAATTTTCGCAAAACTTTGATGGTAGACAATCATATATTCCCCCTAACATTAGCATCAGAAAAAAACAATTGCCAACCTTAGTTTAAGGAGAGAGAATGCACCCATTCCCATTGAAAGCAAAGCAAAGAAGGTTAATTGTTTTTCATAAACTAGAAATAAAGTTAACGTCTCAGTTGCTAGAAAGTACCAAAATGTCATAATAGATATGATCATAGTCAGCATTATCCTCCTTCATCACCTTTTCTTTAGAAAGAACAGAGGATGAAGCAATCTGAATCAGAAAACCGAGCATATTTTCTCCAAGATGCTGAATTGATCCAGGTTTCAAGAGCTCAAATTTGTCATTCTGCAAGGGAAGTTATTCATATTGGAGTTAAAATATATAAATACAACTAAGAATGCTACTTATTGATTTTAGTTATGCTTCTTATTTATTAACCATCATTAAAAGGATTATTTCAGTTCCAAAGCAGATGCCCATGAAGTCTTGACTACTTTTTGCTTATTTTCTATTTATTCCGAGCAAGAACAATTATCATTTCTTTATTTTTTTTCCGGGGCAAACACCTAAAGAGATCAAATACAAATGTTCTGCTTTTTCCAACAGATACTATAATGCAGCTTAACAAGCATGAACCATCTTGCCAACTAAGATCAGCTCCACAGCACCTTTAAAAAAAAAGAAATGGTGCATATTTATCAACAATGTACTTCTTCAGGCCTCAGGGCTTGCTCAGCATCGTAAACAATGAGTTAATTTTATAGTTGTAAGGAACAGATTATATATCACATTAGAAATTTCCTCTCCAAGCACGCACATGGAAGGAAGGGAAGATAAGAAATCAATACCTTAGTGTGATACACATGAGTTTTATCTGTGAAAGCAAAGTCAAGCCCTGACATGCCAGCCTCAATGTAGATTTGGAAATCAGTTGCAGAATTGATCACTCCTGAAGAAAAAATATCCTGCAGAACTAAAGGCACTCAAATACTGCAACAGTCAAAAGAAGTATGGAGGGAAACAATGGACAAACGTGGAAGGCTGCAAACCTGGAAAAGAACATTGCCAAATGGGTATTTCGCTGATGATGAAAAGACATGAAGAGCAAATGGGTCCGGGCCAGCCTATCAGGTGAAAAATCATAAATTAGAAACATAGAAGGCTTCATGATATACCAACCAAATAACATTGTATAAAATATCACCAAGTCTGCTTTAGCAATTAGGCATCAATTGAATTATGAAAATATTAAACATCTTATTTTTGGGGAAAGTAAAAGGGCCGTGTGTCCAACATATTAGCTACTAAAAGAAAGGAAAAGTTACCACGGGAAGACAACAAGGGCTCAAGGCAACACAAGCTTAAACCTTTAAAATTAAATAAATATCGTTCTCATACTTCAATTGGTGAGTGTTTATTCGAATACTCTAGTCTAGCATACATTAAGTCTTAGTTTTTTGTAGAACCTTAGACACTAATGAAACTTGTCTTTGAATTGACTAAAATGATGCAATGATAAAACAAAAATGTACCTGAAATATGCCAGACTTCCCTCCAAGGCCCTGGGCCTCCAGATCAATGGCAATTCGAAGAGTGTCATTCCATGGATGCTGCATCAATAAACATGAATTTAATCCTACTGCATGCAAAAAAAAAACGCAAGCTTTTCGCTAGAAATACAAAGATTAGAACCTGGGTTACAAAGCTATGAGAGCCTAATAAACCCTCCTCCTCCCCCGTGTTAAAGAAAAAAACGACAGCATTCTTAAAACCATAAGACGAATGAGAAATGGCACGAGCAAGTTCCAACATAGTGGCAATAGATGAACTATCATCTCCAGCGCCTTCCCTGAAACAAGAAAAAACAAGCATATCCATGGCATTTGCTCATATCAATCACTAGTAATTGAACCACCCAAGCAAACATAAAACGAACAAAGAGGAGAGATGATCAAAGAAAACATACGCAGAGAAAACAGTATCGATGTGAGCAGAGACAAGAACTGCATTCTCGGCAGCTTCAGGTGAATTTTTCGGATGGATTCTTAGGATTACGTGTTTGAGACCCGAATAAACAAGTGATGATCCTCCAGCAAGTCGTCCACTAGTCCCAAAATTTGCACCGATTTTCGGCTTGAAAAAATCAACATCAACCACCACATCTTCTGGAGCAGATTTCTTGATCTTTTCCGCAGTTTCCAAAACATACTGTGGTGTACAAGTTTTCAATATCCAGAGTGCGGATTAGGTGTTTGTTAGTTTGCTTAAACGAAATGGAGAATAAGCATGTGTGTCGAGATAACTATAAAATTAGTCCTCTAATTATTGAGTTTATCCAAATAAAGTCGTCTAACTAAATACTGATTTTTATTAATTTAATCCGTCTTGTATTTAAGGTTGTAAAACCCGGTTTGTCACAAATCCGGTCAAGAAGAAAGGTCAATGGTCAAATATTCAATCGGGGTCGAATTGAATTGACCTAGTAAATAAAATTTAATATTTTTGTAAATTATAAAAAAATTTAAAGATAAATGAAAGTTTTTATAAAATATTTTAATTTAGTTGTATTATATATATAGCATTGGTGTAGTGGTTAAGTTTTGTTGACCAAAATATTGAATATGGTTCGACTCCCACCTTTAACACTTTTTCAAATTATTTTTTTGGATAAACTCAGTTTAATTCGGACCAGTACAGTCGAATCCACCAAAATTTCGGTCGTACCAGACAGGGCGGGCCGAACTTGTATTATATAATTGTTAAAATAATTACATTTTTATCCCAGAAAAAAAAGTGGACAAGCTATTTGGATTTTAAGTGAAAATTTAAGTATTTGAAATTTATGAAACATATGGTGATATATTTAAGAGTGGACAAATATAGAGATAATATCATAAAACTGACATTTTTTTTCCTTATTCTAAAATATTTTTCATATAAAATCATCATAGTTTAGTTGGATTTTAACTGGTACAACAATTTTTACATCAAAGTATATATTCTTTATATTAATTTATAGCCATAACTTATATTATCCAATATAAATAAAATTAAAGTATTGTTCAATTGGATTTTACTTATAAATAATGTTTTTTTATCCAAAAATAAATTATATAAATAACGTTGTGTTAACAAAAATAATAAAACTAAAAGTATTGATATTGGGCCGTACCTCCAAAGCGACGTCGAGAGCATCAGAGCCCACTGGGTGTGGGCCCAAATCAGTTAAGGCTTTGATATGTTTGATGGCTTCTATTTCCGAGAAACCGGAAATTCCGGCTTCCTCGCTGGGGAGAGGCGCCGGAAGACTGAGGAACTGATACTGATACACCATCCAAAACGAACCCACCAACACCAAAAACGACGTCAGCCATGCCGCATCGTCGTCTCCCCATCCACCTTGTCGTTTATGCCGCTGCATTGTCGTCTCCACTCGCTACTGATCTCACTCTCTCACTTATAGGATGAGTTGCTATAAAAAGAGCAGTGCGCATGAGCACATTGTTTTATAATGTAGCGAAAGAGTAATGCTATTTGGCTACATTATATGAATTTCTGGAAATTCAACAGAAATTCAGAAATGAATTTTTCACTGTGGTAGTTGAATTTCCTGCTGCTGTCAAGTCAGGTGTGCTATTTGATGTGCTATTTGGGTGACCCAAATAACATTACTCGTAGTGAAATTAACTGTAAATTTGAAAGTCCCTAAACTTTAAGAAATTTTCTGCTTGGTCCTTTTAAATTTATTGGCTATGAAAATAACATGCCAATGTCGATGAGTGTGCATTGGTGCCCAGTTCTGTCACTTTGGTCCCCTCTCATCATGTGATGAGTCTGCATTTTTGGTCCCTCTCATCATGTGATAAAGTATGCATTGGTGCCCAGTTCTGTCACTTCAGTTGTCGTTTTTTATATAAATAAATGCAAAATGATGATATGTTTTTGATTTATCTTATCATTTCTTACTATCTTCAAAATTTAAAGATATTAGTATTGATGGGCCTGGTAAACACGAGAATGGCCCTTGGGCTTTGCCTTGGTCAACATCCCATTTTTGCACTCCCAAAGCAAGAAGGGTAAATAATAGCAAGGAAAAAATAAAAAAGAAATCCCACTACAACATTATTAAAATGAAAGAAAAAAAGTAAATTAAAGGATGATTATCCGCTTATAGTTTGTCTTCATCAACTGGTGTCGTGGTAGTATTATATTGGAAGCCGAAGCAATTGGTGCCGTTGAAAAAACCGTCATTATTTGTGGTGATTTCTGTTGTTCCGTCGAAAAAAAGATCGCGCTGAATGTATGAGAATGGAATCTCACACGTACCTTTAGTTGCTACCAATGCAACAGTGACCTTTGTCATTGCCGGTACCGTAACGGTGTAGGTAGGGTTGACAGTTGTTGATGTTTCGGTGGGTGTTGACCAGTTGACCGCCGTAGTAGTCACTGGAGCTGAGATTTCGATTTTTCCTCCCGCGATGAACGGAATGCCGGTTTCTAGGGTGGTACTGACACCCAAAGTAAGCGAAACTCTGTAATTCCAAGTAGCCGTCTTGGTATCTGTGTAGCTAAAGCTCAACTCTGCCGAGTCATCATCTTCACGGGTATCGTTTTCCGCAGTTTTGGTGTCCACTGTGATGACATGCTGACCGTAAATCTTGGCTTCCGACAATCGGAAGGTCACGTCATATATCTCTCTCGAGACAACAGGCTCTTCCACTATGAATTTGGCCTCACCCTTAATGGCGCGGCCTTGAAAGAGAGGATTCATGAGAAACCCTTGAAGGGAGTAGAAGAGAATTCTGCAGTTGTGGTTTCTTGAGATTGAGATCAAGGCTGTTTTTTAAGGATGCTGGAGATACTGAGAATCCTAACGGTATGGACCGCATTTCTTAGCAGAATTCTCTCAAACTACGGAATGGCAGATTGTTTTTGTTCTTATTTAGATGGGTCGTTTTGTTTTTGGTCAGTGGACTACTAGTCTAGTAGAGAGTACCAGAGCTGTAAGCTGTTTTACTTACGCCAGGTGGATGTAGTTGATAACAAAAAAATTTGGAATTTTTGAAAAAAAAAAAAAATTAAATTAAATTAATTGAACTGATTTTAGGTAATTATACAAACATGAAAATTAATTTCAACCAAATACAAATGTAAGACTTAATTCTAAAATTTTAGATAAATATAGGGACTAAAATGAACATTTAGCTTAATTTTTAATAACCGCGAAAGACCTACTAGACCTACATAAACAACATATATTGAAGTTATAATTTAAATAAAAAACTTCTACTAATAATACGTAAAAATAATTTCATGTATTCACATTGAAAATTTTAAATTAAATCTCTTTATTTCAATTCAAGTTTTAAATATTAAAATTATGATTAAAAATAAAATAAGTTTAATTCACTCTAATTAAATAGTAGTATTTAACTCTATTTAATCCGATCATATCAAATTTTGAGAGTTTAGATGTAAGACCGGACATGAAAATTTCTAAACTTAATTATACGTTGGTTGGTTGGTGTAGAATTTGACAAAAACTGATCTGAGGCATACCGAAAACACCTTAAATATATTACGATTTTATTTTACTACAATTAGTAAATTATGATTTCGAATTCATAAACAACGTTGCATAATCAAGGCTTTCTTTTTCTATAACATCAGTCATTTTATTTAATCCTTATGCAACTACATAGTCGCCACTTGAAAGGAACATATCCAAACACACCTTATTTTAGTACATAGAAACACTTTTTCTGGAGCATTATTATTCCAACATGAAACCACAACATCATACTAAAAATATTCAGTTTCCACTCTTGGACATTTTCTAGCTAGAAGCAAGAGCAGTCTTGTTCCAAGTTGCCAAGGAGCTAACAGGAAGGCCGGTCAAAAAGGCGAGCGTGCGGGGATTTGTGGACTTTCCGTAGAAGGAGCACCAGGCAGGGAATTTGGCGACAACTCTTTCAACTTCTGGTGTTGTTCGCTCAAGATCAGTTCTAAGCTTCAACAAGGGTAGCTGGTCATCCACAAGACGAGCTGACCTCACTGATTCTTCCACTGGGAAAAGAACGAGCTCAAAATTTGTCGGTTCACCTTTTACTCCAGTGAACCGAACAGTATGCCATCCATTTACAGTTCCTTTTTTGCCAAGCGGAACTACTTCTTCCGAATTCGCTGCATTTTATATGTTTTTTTCTTGTTAGAAAAATAAAATAAAATGACAAGCAAAATCTAAGAATTTATAATAGAACAATGCTAGAGATACTAGCTTCTTAATACTGCAATTTTTTACCAATTGGGGAGTCGGCAAACAAAGATGCAACAATCTAAGCAACAGAAGTAGTGCTTGATTTTGCATTTTAATCAACCAATTCATGAAGTCTCAGCAAAAAACTTGATTACAAGAGGGCAACACGTACCTTTTAAAAGGAAATCTTTTACTTCCTCGAAGTTTATACTCAGAGCCCAACGAACTGAATTTTTTGCATCAATTGAAATGCTTGTTATTCCTTCCTGAGTTCCATATTCTATAGGATGGTTATCAACACGCAGTGTTGGAATGTCCGAGTCATCCCATCCACCATTGGTGCCCCTGTAAGTCCAACAACCATACTGGACTTTGAATGTGACAAAGTCAACAACCTTATCCGGACCGCACTCGAATCCTTCATTAATCAGTTCGACCTCCTTTGTCAACTTCCCAGGAGTTGTCGCAAATAAATTCAAATATGAGATAGGTTCTTGAGTTCCACCATTGCTTCCTACTGTGTCCACAACGTGCACAACCTAACAACCACCAGAGTTTTGATTAAATATAAAGCTAAAAGGATCCTTGAGTACATTTCATGGTCAAGTAACGACCATTGAATAAAAAGTTATATATCATATTCTTGAACGACAAATTGTGAAGTCCACAGTATCCACAATCATAATTTAATTTGCAACACTACAAATAAAGAGAAATTTTAACACTAAAAGGATATGAATCCTATGGTCAATAAGAAAATGTGAACATACATTAACAGCTCTGGCAGTATCATCAGTAAATGGTGGAACAGTGCCAGTCGACACAAAAAAGATTGAGAGACCAAACAGAGCAATTGTTCCAAGGACGACTACCCACTTTGCACCTACAAAGCAGTAGCGGACAAGTAAGCCCTTAAAAATTGCATTACATGCTTACAGAAATATACAATCAGTGCATCAGAACCCAACCAACTTAAAATATAAATAGATGAAAACCTGTGAAGTGAACGTATGAAAGGAGGTAAACCAGACTCAGGCATACAAGAACAGAAATGAGAACAGCAACTACAACACTCCCTAACCACTCTGGGTTGCTACCTGGAACACTACACAGAATTACAATTTATGAAGTCAATTTTAAATGCCCAATAAATAAAAAGAAGCACGAATGAGGTATAATTATGGAAAAAATAAAATTAAAGCATAGTTATGGCTAGAATAATAAACATAGAATAGAGTATGATGAAAAGAAACAAAACTTTAAGGCTTTTTTAAAAACCTATAATTTGATAAAAAAAATAGAAAAGAAAGAACATCTGCTGAAGAATAACGTACCTATTTATACTGTCTAATGTAAGAACTAAACAACAAGCCAGATTGGACACAACTACAGTTATGCAAAGAACATCACACGGACAGTAGCTCCATAGTGTGTATTGCTACTATTCACCTCAACCATTCAACATCTCTTCCCGTCAGCTATCTTGAACTAAAATTTGATTCACAAGTGATGTCAAATGTCTATACCTTAGAAGTAGAACTCAGCATCTTCATACTAAATGGTTAAACGGCCAAGAATCATTATCCAATCAAGTGAAACAACAACAAAAAGTTGAATCTGTGAAAGGGAAAGAATCTGAACTGAAAATAGAGAGTCATGGTTAACTACAATTTTACCTATCAAATCGAGTCATAGCCCCAATTATTGCGACGGGTAAGCGAATAAAATGACCACCTGTAATCAGAACTGGCACAGCCAAGCCTACAAGTAGGGTAGCAAATTTTGAAGGCAAATGTAACCGAGCTGGAGCTGGAGTTGCTTCACGCAAGTAATCTGTGCACTCAAATATAAAGGATTTCAAAGAACATACCAAGCCTTGCTGAGATCTTACATCTATTCAAAGCACGAAATGCCAAATTTGTTTACTTTGTGATGGCCAAAGCAAGTTGCCAAGTAAACTTACAAGTAAATGCTGGAGGAACAAGCCAGAAGAGTGCTATATAAGCTGATCCAACTTCATAGTAGGTTCCAAGGATCAGAAGAACAAGCCAAAGAACAGAACCCCCTTTAAACAGCAATCTTTCAGCCTCTAAGTTGATCTCATCATCATGGATATCAAATGAAAACCTTTTTGGGGGGGAAACACTCAACAAATAAATTTTAATAATAATGCAGCCCAAATGTTGTCCAGCCAATGCCCCAAGGAGTGCCGGAGCGGCGAATAGCCCAATTACCAGCCATGAACTTGCTATATAGGGAACTGGTGACGAACATATTTGGGGTAGAATAAAGGCAACTGGAACAGAGAACAATATCGAAAACAACACCATAAGGACTGTACCCAAAGTAGACAAACCCAATGGAATTGCAGCTGGATAACCCCCCGAAACTATTGGAGCAGCCAATATTCCAAGAAATAGCATAATAACCACCTCATGAAGAATTTTCGCAAAACTTTGATGGTAGACAATCATATATGCCCCCTAACATTAGCATCAGAAAAAAACAATTGCCAACCTTAGTTTTAGGAGGGAGAATGCACCCATTCCCATTGAAAGCAAAGCAAAGAAGAGTTAATTGTTTTTCATAAACTAGAAATAAAGTTAACGTCTCAGTTGCTAGAAAGTACCAAAATGTCATAATAGATAGGAGGATCATAGTCAGCGTTATCCTCCTTCATCGCCTTTTCTTTAGAAAGAACAGAGGATGAAGCAATCTGAATCAGAAAACCGAGCATATTTTCTCCAAGATGCTGAATTGATCCAGGTTTCAAGAGCTCAAATTTGTCATTCTGCAAGGGAAGTTATTCATATTGTAGTTAAAATATAGAAATACAACTAAGAATGCTACTTATTGATTTTAGTTATGCTTCTTAGTTATTAACCATCATTAAAAGGATTATTTCAGATCCAAAGCAGATGCCCATAAATGCTTGACTACTTTTTGCTTATTTTCTATTTATTCCGAGCAAGGACAATTATAGTTTCTTTATTTTTTTCGGGGCAAACACCTAAAGAGAACAAATACAAATGTTCTGCCTTTTCCAACAGATACTATAATGCAGCTTAGCACGCATGAACCACCATGTCAACTAAGATCAGCTCTACAGCACCTTTAAAAAAAAGAAATGGTGCATATTTATCAACAATGTACTTCTTCAGGCCTCAGGGCTTGCTCAGCATCGTAAACAATGAGTTAATTTTATAGTTGTAAGGAACACATTATATATCACGATAGAAATTTCTTCTCCAAGCAAGCGCATGCAAGGAAGGGAAGATAAGAAATCAATACCTTAGTGTGATACACATGAGTTTTATCTGTGAAAGCAAAGTCAAGCCCTGACATGCCAGCCTCAATGTAGATTTGGAAATCAGTTGCAGAATTGATCACTCCTGAAGAAAAAATATCCTGCAGAACTAAAGGCACTCAAATACTGCAACAGTCAAAAGAAGTATGGAGGGGAAAAATGGATAAAAGAGGAAGGCTGCAAACCTGTGAAAGAACATTGCCAAATGGGTATTTCGCTGATGATGAAAAGGCATGAAGAGCAAATGGGTTCGGGCCAGCCTATCAGGTGAAAAATCATAAATTAGAAACATAGAAGGCTTCATGATCTACCAACCAAATAACATTGTATAACATTTCAACAAGTCTGCTTTAGCAATTAGGCATCAATTGAGTTATGAAAATATTAAACATCTTATTTTTGGGGAAAGTAAAAGGGACGTATATTAGCTACTAAAAGAAAGAAAAGTTACCACAGAAAGACAACAAGGGCTCAAGGCAACACAAGCTTAAACCTTTAAAATTAAATAAATATCGTTCTCATACTTCAATTGGTGAGTGTTTATTCGAATACTCTAGTCTAGCATACATTAAGTCTTAGTTTTTTGTAGAACCTTAGACACTAATGAAACATGTCTTTGAATTGACTAAAATGATGCAATGATAAAACAAAAATGTACCTGAAATATGCCAGACTTCCCTCCAAGGCCCTGGGCCTCCAGATCAATGGCAATTCGAAGAGTGTCATTCCATGGATGCTGCATCAATAAACATGAATTTAATCCTACTGCATGCAAAAAAAAAACGCAAGCTTTTCGCTAGAAATACAAAGATTAGAACCTGGGTTACAAAGCTATGAGAGCCTAATAAACCCTCCTCCTCCCCCGTGTTAAAGAAAAAAACGACAGCATTCTTAAAACCATAAGACGAATGAGAAATGGCACGAGCAAGTTCCAACATAGTGGCAATAGATGAACTATCATCTCCAGCGCCTTCCCTGAAACAAGAAAAAACAAGCATATCCATGGCATTTGCTCATATCAATCACTAGTAATTGAACCACCCAAGCAAACATAAAACGAACAAAGAGGAGAGATGATCAAAGAAAACATACGCAGAGAAAACAGTATCGATGTGAGCAGAGACAAGAACTGCATTCTCGGCAGCTTCAGGTGATTTTTTCGGATGGATTCTTAGGATTACGTGTTTGAGACCCGAATAAACATGTGATGATCCTCCTAAGAGTCGTCCACTGGTCCCAAAATTTGCACCGATTTTCGGCTTGAAAAAATCAACATCAACCACCACATCTTCTGGAGCAGATTGCTTGATCTTTTCCGCAGTTTCCAAAACATACTGGGGTGTACAAGTTTTCAATTCCAAGAGTGCGGATTAGGTGTTTGTTAGTTTGCTTAAAGAAATGGAGAATAAAAGCATGTGTGTCGAGATAACTATAAAATTAGTCTCTAATTATTGAGTTTATCCAAATAAAGTCCTCTAACTAAATACTGATTTTTATTAATTTAATCCGTCTTGTATTCAAGGTTGTAAAACCCGGTCTCTCACAAACCCGGTCAAGAAGAAGACTCAATGGTCAAAAATTCAACCGGGTCGAACCGAATTGACCTATGATTAGGGTTGTGCAAATACCGACCGAACCGAAATTACCATAATACCGTACCGAAATTTACTCTATTCGGTCGGTATTTTTTTTATAATTTTTACTGTTCGGTAGACCGAACTATCGACCGAACAAAGTTCGGTACGGTATGGTATACCGTACCTGCCGAAATTATGTTTTGATATATAGGCTAATTATTAAGCCGCTAATAATACGAAGCCATGCTGTCATCATGCCATGGGCTTAATACCGTACCTGCCATGCTGCCATGATATAACTTAAGCCCAACTAATTGAAGCCCATAAACCTATTGGCAATTAAGCGTCCAAACTCCAACCAGTGATACACAAAATTGCTTAACTTTATGATGACCATGTTAATATCTATGATGACCACGTTGTTTGAGAAGCGGATTGTGATGGTCTTGTTAATTATAAGCTGCTTCTTTTAGGTTATGGTTGGCACATGTTTGGTGAGGAATCTGGGCATGTATATTACAAAACTGCATAATAGTTTGTGTATAATATTTGTCCAGAACTTGAAATTTTGTTCATAGCCATGATTATTTTTACTTATTTGTACAATTTTCGGTATTACCGTAATACCGAAATACCGTACCGAAATTATTTCGGTAATATGGTAACAGTATCGATCAATTGAAACTATGGTACGGTATTTAATTTTTCTAGTTCGGTATACCGAATACCGAAATTTTATACCGAATTACCGACCGTACCGACCGATGAACACCCCTACCTATAATACTATAAATTACTCCGTCCGATTTTTTTATTTGACATCGGAGAGTATATCACACAGACAGTGGACCTATTTGTGGGCCACACAGACCACACCACGCGTCCTCATTTCCTACCTTCTCCTTCCTCTTTCGTTCCTCTCCCTCCTCTCTCTTCCATTTCTTCGTCCACAACAACCATAACAACACCACCCACAAGAATCTTCATTGTCACTTCTAAATCTAGATCTAGATCTCTAGATCTAAGCCATGAAAGATGTGGTGTTGGTAAGGAAGGGGAAGATGGGGGAAAAAACTTGGGTACATATGTTGTACCCAAGACTCAGTACCACTTCCATTTAAAATATGACACCTACCCCAAATAGTGCTAGAATACCACCACTCTTGACACTTTTGGGGTATGACGTGTATCACTTATACACATGTCATATTTTAAATGGAAGTGGTACTGAATCTTAGGTACAACATATGTACTCAAGTTTTAGCCGAAGATGGGAGAGTTGCAGATGAAAGAAAGATGAAAGAATGAAAGAAGAGAGAGAAGATGGGTGTCAGTAATTTATTTTCAATGTTCCCCAAATTTTGAAATCCGCCCAACTCTATTTTTCATTTCCCACTTTTGTTACTGTGTGACGCGTTGCTCAAGTAAAAACGGCGGGTCGTCTGAGGGTCTTTTTGTCAAAACACAAACTAAGTGAACACAGTTACCAATGACGTCAATTAAAAAAGAGCAACATTTTTAGGCTAAAATGTCAAATATTTTAGGATAGAGGGAGCAGTAAATAAAATATAATATTTTTGTAAATCATAAGAAATTTAAAAATAAATGAAAGTTTTTATAAAATATTCCAATTTAGTATTATATATATAGTATTGGTGTAGTGGTTAAGTTTTTGTTGGCTAAAATGTTGAATATGGTTCGACTCTCACGTTTAACACTTTTTCAAAATTATTTTTTGGATAAACTCGGTTTAACTCGAACCGGTCCGATCGAATCCACCAAATTTTCAGACCAACCCGAAAAAAGAGGGTTTTTAGGTTTTTCAAACCCCGATGACAAGTCCCCCCGAATTTTTTGTCGTACCAGTCGAGCCGGGCCAAATTTGACTACCTTGCTTGTATTTAAAAAAACTATTTAAAACCTATTTTAAAAAAAAAAGAAAGTGGCCAAGCTATTTGGATTTTAACTGAAAATTTAAGTATTTGAAATTTATGAAACATATGGTGATATATTTAAGAGTGGACAAACATAGAGATAATATCATAAAACTGACATTTTTTTTCCTTATTCTAAAATATTTTTCATATAAAATCATCATAATTTAGTTGGATTTTAACTGAAAATTAAAGTACAACAATTTTTACATCAAAGTATATATTCTTTATATTAATTTATAGCCAAAACTTATATTATCCAATATATTGAAAATTAAAGTATTTTTCAATTGGATTTTACTTATAAATATTTTTTTTATCCAAAAATAATAAAACTAAAAAAACTAAAAGAGTATTGATATTGGTCCGTACCTCCAAAGCGACGTCGAGAGCATCAGAGCCCACTGGGTGTGGGCCCAAATCAGTTAAGGCTTTGATATGTTTGATGGCTTCTATTTCCGAGAAACCGGAAATTCCGGCTTCGTCGCTGGGGAGAGGCGCCGGAAGACTGAGGTACTGATACTGATACACCATCCAAAACGAACCCACCAACACCGAAAACGACGTCAGCCATGCCGCATCGCTGTCTCCCCATCCGCCTTGTCGTTTATGCCGCTGCATTATCGTCTCCACTCGCCACTGATCTCACTCTCTCACTTGTAGGATGAGTGGCTATAAAAAGAGCAGTGACGTTGTTTTATAATGTAGCGAAATTAACTGTAAATTTGAAAGTCCCTAAACTTTTAAGAAATTTTCTGCTTGGTCCTTTTAAATTTATTGGCTACAGTATGTTTTACATGACATTGTCGCTTTGGCCGCCTCTCATCATGTGATAAGTATGCACAGCACTGGAGCCCAGTTTTGTCACTTCAGTTGTCATTTTTGATAACCTTGGCATTTGGCAAAGTGATGATGTGGTGCTGTGCTGCTCGCTTTCGATTGGTGTGCCTTCCTTGGCTCCAATCTTTAAGTTATTTATAATCAAAATTATCCACCTCTAATTCATCAAAATGATGTACAAAGAACCCTTAATTTAATCATAATAACAATACAAAATACTATTATTGTTTAGCAGCCCACGTGCGCAACTTCTATTAGAGAAGTGATTGTGAAGTGCTAAAAAGTCTACCGTCCCTATCAATTTGGTACCCTCTTATTTACAAATGTGTCCCAACCTCATTAATTCATCTAATTGAAAAGTTATTTATAAAATAAAGAAAAGAGTAAAAATCATTTAAAAGAATAAACATCAAATCACATCTCACATATCTTATCATTTTAAATTTATAAATTAAAAAAAAATGAACATGAAAAATTACAAAGGTCGGATGAAAAATTGCTAAAAAATATAGCAACACTCGAACGCACACAAGCTGATATCTCTTCCGCGGTGAATTTGGACTCATTTTGAAAGTTTAATAAATTTTTTCTTAAACCCAAATTTTAAATATTCCCAAAAAATCTCAAAATAAATTATAAAATACTCCCTCCGTCCCATATTAACTGTCACTTTACTGTTCGTGCACGTATTTCGAGGAAGCCGAATGACTCACTATTTGACTTCAAAAAAATCTGTACTTTTTTTTGAACGTACGTTAATCCTTAACCTACGTTCGAGAAAAAATTCGAAAGTTTTTGAGGTCAAATAGTGCGTCATCCGGCCTCCTCGAACACGTGCATGAACAGTGAAAGTGGACAATTATATAGGTCCAGAGGGAGTACATTCATTCGAAATATTCTCTCAACTATTTCTCTCCCTCTCTCTCAATTGCACTCGGTTGCAATTTTCAACTCGTGCATTGAATTTCATTTATGCCCACCGTCCACTTTTTCTGTCTTTCTTTTTCTTTTAAAAAACGTGAACTTTTTTTTTGCACATGGTTTCATCTTTTTCTTTTCTTTTCTTGGACGGTGCAAAAATTTCCTAATAATAGCATCAGGTTTCTTAATAATAGCATCTTTGTAAAGTAATCTCTCCAAGGAATCGAGAGGCAAATCAGAACGCATGATTTTCCCTTTCTTCTCATCGTCGTCTGCTGATGAGCATAACAAGGGTATTAATACAAATGGTTTTTTCATTGGGCTTCAGCCTATCATGTGTAAGTTTTGAAAACACCCAAAAAGCTGTTTTCAAAATTTTCATTCCTTTTACAAAGGCAGTTTTCAAAATCAAAAACACGGTTCTCTGAATAGAGAATTAAATGAAACTTTCTTATTTCCAACTCTACTCTTACTCATCTCTACCTCTTCGCGACATCCTTATTCTGTCACTCCCATCCCTAAATTCCATTCTCTTCTTCAGAGCTCTCGTCCTCAGTCTCGACGGCGACTCTCCATCACCCAGCTCCTAACTCTTGCTCCTTGAGGTTTTAGTCCCTCAGACCTTCAGATCTGCTCTCTCCGTGCTCAGATCTCAAATTCCAGGTATGTTCTCTCCTTCTCCGATTACTCTCTTCCTTTAACTTCAATTCCAGCTCTCTATTCTTCGATCTTCAAACCTTTCTCTTGTGAATTTTGAGTGTTTAAGCTCGCGAGCTTCAGCTTTACTGTTTGTCTATTTTTCGCGGTTTTACTCCTGGAAATCGTCTTGTCGTGTAGAATTGTGGAATTAATAAGTTGTCATGCTGTTAACTTCTGGTTTTTCTGCGGTTTTCACGGTTTCTGTTCGATTTCCGTCTCAAAACTTTCTAGTTTTGCTTGAATTTCTGGTTTACTTCGCTGTAATTTTATGTTTTTCCAGTTGAATTTTAATTAAAGTTGTTAAGCTCGTCGGAGCTTTTTCCTCCTGCTTGAAAGTTCTCTCGCTGTTACCTTTTCGAGATTTACGAATTTTACATTTCGTCCTTTTTTAAAGAACATATGGATTTCATATGGATTTCAACTAGCTACATGCACACAATCTAGTGTAAATCATATGGATTTCATGCGCATTGGTGGCAGCTTGTTATATTAATGGTAGGAGTCTCTCTACTCATGTTGTCTTTCGTCTATTTGTCATTTCATTGTTGGTCTGTATTTAGCAGTGTTTTTAGAACCGAACCGGACAGCGAACCGGAAATGAAAATTTCATGGTTTGACCGGGTTCGACCGGATTGAACCATTGGACCGTTTTGAACCGGACACATATTAAACCGTTCAATCTTAGATAATTGAACCGGATGGTTTTTTTCCTACTGGGAGTATCATTTTATAATATATCAAAATAAAATATCAAGTAGATCAAAAGTTAAAAATAAAATGTTCAAAGTTCAAAGTTTATTTAAACACACTTAAATATCCAAATTACAAAATAAAGATCATCCTCCTTAATCTTTTCTTATTCACACTATTTATATACAATATGTTACCTGTACATATAATAAGAAATTATTTTTAACAAAATTAGCTTCAGTTAAAACTTATCCAACTAAATCTCATGGCCTGTTCAAAAGTTAATTACTTTCATTGGATTTAATCATAATCTATTAAAGCCGAATTAATGACCCATGACAAAAACCAATTGCCTATAAGATTAATTTGCAATACTTCATATTGTACCTAAAATAATTGCAATACTTATTACTTAATATAATATATAATATATTATTCTATAATTAATTGAATTTTGTGTAAATCTATGCTTCTAGAATAGGATCGGGGATCGGATCGAAAGAAAGGAAGTTAATTTTTTTTTAACTAAAAATAACATGCACTAACTAGTTTAACTGCAACCTTATGTTAGTTTTGTTAAAATATGCTATTATAACAAAGCTAATATTATCTGTTATAAATTAAAGTTAAAATATCTAATAAATACCATTTCTAATAATTTTAGTTTTAAAAATTAAAAGGATATTCTTTCATCACTTTTAATTTTGTTGATACTCCTGTCTTTATTATTTATTTTGGTCAACGTTTTTTTTATTTACAAACCATAATAAATCGTAGAAGCCCAACCCATGATCTAAAATATTAAATTTATAAAAAAATTGTAAAACCCTAGATCTCATTTTACTCCTTGTGCCGCAGGCACAGCCTCTGTCTTCATTCTTCATTTTTGTTGTTTCTTCTTCTATGATTAAATTATTTTCTTCACCCATCCATCTTAGAGTCACCACTTAACTTAACACCTTTCTTCTCGAAATCCCTTCCTCTTCATCCAATATGGTTTAATTTTACAAAATCTGAGAAAAATCATGATTATGTTTCTCAGATTCATGGCTCATTTCCTCTTTCTTCCCCTCTTCATTTTTTTCAATTTCTTCATCTCTCGCATATATTAACAATCTTACAACTATTTGTTAACTCAACTAACCTGCAGACCTAGGGTTTTTAATTTTATTTGGTTGTGAAAATTTCAGAAGCAGAGGAAAGGAAAGAACGAAGGATGAAGGCGATGCACAAGAGGAAACGACGTCGTTTTCTCTTGAGTGAAAAATGGGCTTGTGGGCCGGTGAACACCTAAACGGCGCCGTTTTGGTGGGTAATCGAACCAGTCGGGTTGCTATCGAACCGGCGGTTCGCCAGTTGTCAAAAAATCGGCCGGTCCAGACGGTCCAACCCGGGTCACATGCATTTCCGGTCCGATAGCTGAAACGGACCGGAAAGCTCAAAAACCCCGGTTGAACCGGCCGGACTGGCTAGTCTGGTCCGGTTCCAAAAACACTGGTATTTAGTAAAAGCTATGGCTATATGTTTTCACGGATGTATTTTGAACTTAGAGTGGACTGATTTGACAATGAAAAGGTTTTATTGTCTCCGTGATACTTACATGTATTATCTATGTTGCCACTTGTACGCATGTATGAGAGTGAACATTTATGTGTGTTGTTTTCATATAGTAGCTTTTATTAATGGACTAGCAAATCATTGCTTTATTAGTAACTGAATCAGTGCCCATTTTGATTCTGGTGTTTGTAGCTGGAAGGAAAAGAACGTGAAAACGCTACAAGATTTGCTGTTGGCTGAACCCGAGCTCTCTCGATTAGGAAGGGATCTGATATAGTAATATGTTGAGCGGACTATCTCTGTTTGCTTTTGTTCTGTGATTAATTGGTATCTCTCATGTTTGATTCACCAAAAATGCAGGATAGGAAGTCATCAGTTGCGGGGCTGAAGTGCGTAAGCGTAACCATCTTTACCATTCCTTCCTTTATATTTCACACGTTTAAGGTTTCTTTCTGCCCTTCTTTTTTGCATTGCAATGGTATTGATTGCATCTCCTGTTCCTGTATGAACTGGATTGGGAAAGATGGGATTCTGTGGAAATTTAAAGGGAAAAAAAATACCCAACTTGATTTTTTTTTCCTTTTCATAAACGATAGTTCATTCTTTAGGAGAAGAAAGGGCCAAAAACAGGATCACTTATTTCCAAGGAAGAAAGAAAATCATTTATTTCCTAATAAGATTGCATAATTTTCCTTTTCAAGGGGAAATAGTCAAGAAATAAAAACAGATGATACTGTTTCCTAACAAGTTCTGTATAATTTATAACAAGTTCTTGTATATATAAAAGAATATAAGTATAAGTTGATGTCAGAAGCATAGAATTTAGACCTGTCAATCCGGGTCTGCGGGTCGGACTCGACCCGAGACCCGGAAGACCCATGAAAAATCGGCCCGGGACTGGACCCGGCCCGGAAGAAACACGAGACCAAAAATTGGTCCCGGTCCCGGCCCGGGTAAATGGCTCTGGTCCGGGACTGGACCCGACCCGGCCAAGCGATTTTTTATTTTATTTTTTATTTTTTTTAAATTCAATTTGATCCTTTTTAATTATGAGTTTTCAATTAAGTCCTCCTTTTTTCGTAATCATCAATTTTCAATTAGCTCCTTTCATTAAAATTTAAACTAATTTAGTTAATTAATTAATTACTATAAATTATAACAATCAATACTTTAAAAAAATAAAAAATCAACCAAACATTAAAAATTAAAATCAATCAAATTTAATTTAAAAAATGAGTCAAATGTAAGAAATATCATTCATGCATTATGCATAAATGACATTAGCCACTTTCTTCTTTTGTTCATTATTAAAGCTCCTTTATTCAATTGAAAATAACCAAATTAAATAATTAAAATAATAAATATACTAAATATACATGTCAGTTTAAAAAAAAAGGAAATAGTGCATTTAATAATCGCATGAAAATCAAAGAATTAAATTGAATTGGGAAATGGCAGGTAATAATTGTCATTCAATTCAATTCCTTGATTTTCATGCAATTAAATGACACCATCACTTCTTACCAAATCCACCTCCCCTAACCCATTCCATTATGGTATTACCACTCTTCTTCCATTACGGGAAATTGAATTGAATTGAATTGAATTGGGAAATGGCAGGTAATAATTGTCATTCAATTCAATTCTTTGATTTTTATGCAATTAAATGACACCATCACTTCTTACCAAATCCACCTCCCCTAACTTAGCAATAGCATATTAGAAAATAGAAACTTATGATTTTTTTTTATTTTTTTTTTAGGAAAGGTTGTTGTCGGGTCTCGGGTCAGACCCGACCCGATTTCCCGGGTCTCGGGACCGGGTCCATTCTTGACAGGTCTAATAGAAGTTGTGCAAGATTTTCCGCAAAGAGCTGCGCTGGGGGATTATCTGGAATTTTAGGTTATGATTTCTGTTATATTTATTTAATTTTCTGTTTCTGTCACTCTGTGGTGTGAGGTGCATTACACGTAGGTTTTTGAAAGGAAATGGTAGAGTAGGAGATGGTAAATTGTAGGTTTGAACTCTTCACGTTTTATTCCAACTTTTCAGGAATCTCTCATCTATCCCCCACCCAACTTTTTTAATGAGATTCTTATTCTATACCACATTGCGTCCCATCTCATTTCCACTCAAGACATTGAAGGACTAAAATGTCCTGTTCTGTCACTAAAACTGAAACTTTAGGATGCAAAAAGTTTCCTCTTTTTAATGAAATGGCATCCTAGAACTGCTCTTTTCCATATGTTTGTGGATCAATTGATCTTTTGCCGTAGAAAATGACTTGATGCCTCATTGAGTTGCTGCTCTTTTCCATCATGTTTGTGCAGTTAGTTCTTTTGATGCTTATTGCTTTTACCATTGGGGTAGTTATACATGGTATGGATTCTTGAAACTGTGTAATTTACAATGCTATGTAAAACTGCTGTTTAATTAGCGCTAACTCCTACGAATTGATGGTTCTCATTTGATTGATTCTCTGAATTTCTAATGAACATGGTCAAGGATGTCATGGCCAAGTTTCTTCTATTTTCAGACCATTTGCTTGACATTGAACCGCACTAATTCTTACTGCCAAGGATTTCATTTCTTAGTTAGTGAACTCTGCTTCTTTGTTTCAACTTGTAGATACCACTAAGTGGGGTGCATTCCATATTGGAGAGGGATGTTGTTGTGCATGCTGATCCTGTTGATCTTGGAAAAGGTACATGTTTTACTGTTTTATACTTTATGCTTATCGTATATTATATACGAAGCCTTCTTCAATTTTAACTTATATCTCGATGGTCACAGTTGTGGCAACTCTTGCTTGGAAAATAGAGGAATAGTGAAATAACATTACAACTTTTGGATCAGATATGTTCAATGAGTTGCTTTCTTGCTTGCTTTAACCATTCACTAGAGTTGTACCTTAGTAAGTAAGTACTTCATATTAGTTAAGTTTTAGCTTCTTAACAGTAATTTTGTTAGTCTCAGGTTATACCATGTGGAGCTATACTCCTCATGATCTGTGTATCTGCAGTCATGCTTTCGTAGCCCCTAAATCTAGGACCTTGCATGAACTTTCACAAATCCCTCTTTCCAACGTTGTTTTTCTGCAAATTTATATGTACGAGTCCTGGTTCCTACAAGACATGCACTTTTCACTGTTGTCTCTTTACTATCTTCATGGGTACATGCCACATACACCTGTTAATAACGTCTACATTTGGCTTCTGCTTGTATAAATTAAGTATATGATATATACCTGGACTGATTTCATTTCTTATGATGATCAAGTTCAAACAAAAAGAAAGAGTAATATTAGAATGATCATCTTAGCCTACCTATAGAACAGAAGGCTATTGCAGACCATTTGCTTGACATTGAACCGAACTAATTCTTACTGCCAAGTATAAATACTTTCCCCTCCTCTCCTTCCCGTCTCTCGATCTCTCCGTACTCCTTACGATTTTGTGGATTTATTTTGCGATCTGGGAATTGATTTCTAAGGGTTTTGGGTTCTGTGAGGTAGCTAGGGTTGTGGTTAACGTCGGATTGGAATTGGAAAATTGAAAACTGGTAAGGGAAGCTTTCTCAATAACCAATGCTTACTTTATTTATTTTCTTACACAACTTGCGAACCCCTTTAAAATACTAAAAAAAAAAATCTTGCAGATGAAGTATGCAATGTCATGGAGCTTGTTCAAAAACTTGTTGAAAACAAATTCAACAAAACTAGGAAGGTTGCTTGGTTTGGATGTTGGCACCAAGTACGTTGGGATGTTGTCTCTGACCGGCATAACAAAATTGCATCACCTCTAAAAGGTATAATCGCCTATTTTTATGTCTTTTTTCTTGTTGATAACATTTCCCCATGTTTATGGGTATTCTTATTGGATGTCTATAAGAACTCTGTCAAAATTGCAAAAATCATGGAATTTCAAAATACGAACAGTAAACGTCAAACAAAAAAAGACGGAGGGAGTACTTACTTTCACTTGAATCTCCTGATTCTAGCGTCTCTGACTTCAGCTTCTTATTCACATAATCAAGGTACCCCTACAAATGAAAAGCATGTTAATATATGTACTATTGACGTCTAAAAGGCCAATGATTATGACCAAAACTGGTCAAAATTGCAAAGGAATACATAATCAGCTAAAATCATGGAATTTCAAAATTTGGAATGTCAAAATACGAAGATGTCAGGGAGTTTTTTCCTCATGCTATATATTACAACGGTTAATGGCTTTACTTCTTTCCAACCAAGGAAACACACATCAGTTGTCAGAAATCTGTATCCATTCTGTTGTACATAAGGATCAATTGATGCATTATGATTTCACCTACAACCTTCTCAAAATACCACAGGTTTCATGCACCCTCTAGACTTGCGTGGGATGGATTAGAAGAAGCTACCTGAAGTATCGCAACTGCAGCAAACTTGTCCGATATAGATTTAGCATCGACTCGATGCAAATTCAAATTTCGTAATAGCAGTTTCACACTCTGTGAACAAAAAGAACAATGAGAATCCATGCATGTCCAATGCAGACTTTTTTTGTTTTCACACCCTTTTAATTAGATGAGTAGTTTTACTAAGTTCTAAACCACTTTTTTTTTACATTTTTCATTCAACTTAAGAGTCGTAGGTGGGGTTTAGAACATAACATAATCAAGATTTGCAGAGATTCAATAGAAGATCGCATATATATTCAAATACCACTGACATCCACTGTCTTGGGACATTTTGCAAACAGTAAACCATATCACAAAGTAGGCACACGCGTGATATAAGTTTTCTCGAAGAACCAACCTTTGTAGTGAAGCTTTCATCCCAGTAGGTGTACTTCATTCCTTCAAGTTTCCTGTCTTAAATAGGTCATCCATCAAGGTTTTTATATGTATAGCCTAGTAAAAGTCAAAAAGAATTGAGACATGAGTATTGGGTGAATAAGTGAGAGTGTACAAATATGAATAACAACAAGGATAAAAACACACCTCGAGAGTAGCTCGATGCCTGTTAAAAGGGTAGCCCACAACAAATCCCTTTATGGAAAGTTCAGAAGCCTGCACAGCATAAAACATAAGGAACAATTAGGATAACACTAACTTCTTGTAGTTTGCCAAACCGAAGAGAGGGTTTAATGACTAAACCCAAACAAAAATAAACAACACTTACCAATCTTTGGAAATCACTAGCCATCAACTCAATATTAGTTTTATTTCTTAGAAGAACTCTGCACGTTCTCTGCAACTCAATATTAGTTTTATTCCAGAGAACGTGAAGAGTTCTTCTAAGGAATAAAACTAATATTGAGTTGATGGCCAGTGATTTCCAAAGATTGGTAAGTATTGTTTATTTTTCTTTGGGTTTAGTCATTAAACCCTATCTTCGGTTTGGCAAACTACAAGAAGTTAGTGTTATCCTAATTGTTCTTTCTGTTTATGCTATGCAGGCTTCTGAACTTTCCATAAAGGGATTTGTTGTAGGCTACCCTTTTAACATGCATCGAGCTACTCCCGAGGTGTGTTTTTATCCTTGTTGTTATTCATATTTGTACACTCTCACTTATTCACCCAATACTCATGTCTCAATTCTTTTTGACTTTTACTAATACATATAAAGACCTTGATGGATGACCTCTTTAAGACGGGGAAACTTGAAGGAATAAAGTACAACTACTAGGATGAAAGCTTCACTACAAAGATTGGTTCTTTGAGAAAACTTATATCACGCGTGTGCCTACTTTGTGATATGGTTTGCTGTTTGCAAAATGTCCCAAGACAGTGGATGTCAGTGGTAATTGAATATATATGCGATCTTTTATTTCACTTCTCCTATTGAATCTCTGCAAATCTTGATTATGTTATGTTCTAAACCCCACCTACGACTCTTAAGTTGAATGAAAAATGTAAAAAGAATGATTTAGAACTTGGTAAAACTACTCATCTAATTAAAATTAAAAGGGTGTGAAAACAAAAAAAGTCTGTATTGGACATACGTGAATTGCATGGATTCTCATTGTTCTTTTTGTTCATAGAGTGTGAAACTGCTATTACAGAATTTGAATTTGCATCGAGTCGATGCTAAATCTATATCGGACAAGTTTGCTGCAGTTGCGATACTTCAGGTAGCTTCTTCTAATCCATCCCATGCAAGTCTAGAGGGTGCATGAAACCTGTGGTATTTTGAGAAGGTTGTAGGTGAAATCACAATGCATCAATTGATCCTTATGTACAACAGAATGGATACAGATTTCTGACAACTGATGTGTGTTTCCTTGGTTGGAAAGAAGTAAAGCCATTAACCGTTGTAATATATAGCATGAGGAAAAACTCCCTGACATCTTCGTATTTTGACATTCCAAATTTTGAAATTCCATGATTTTAGCTGATTATGTATTTCCTTTGCAATTTTGACCAGTTTTGGTCATAATCATTGGCCTTTTAGACGTCAATAGTACATATATTAACATGTTTTTCATTTGCAGGGGTACCTTGATTATGTGAATAAGAAGCTGAAGTCAGAGACGCCAGAATTAGGAGATTCAAGTGAAAGTAAGTACTCCCTCCGTCCTTTTTTGTTTGGCGTTTACTATTCATGCACGCACTTCGAGGAGGTCAAATAGTGCGTCATCCAACCTCCTCGAAGTGCGTGCATGAACAGTAAACGTCAATATTTAAAAGGACAAAAGGAGTATCAGTTTTTATCTTTCTTCATTCAAATACGAACACATCTTTATTGATATTGATTTTTTCTACCAAGAAGTGTGTATTGTACTTTGCTTGTGAACTTTCTAGTAGATGAGACTGTAATTTCTTTAATTGTTGCCTGAGCGAACTTATAAAATGGGACTGCCCATTGTAAAGTAGAATGATAGTTGCTTCAAACAATTGTGGTTCTCTGACATGTTTTTAGTGTTAATAGAGAAACCTCATAGCACGTAGTCAAGATGAAGATGATGGTACTAATTCATTTAAGTTAGCATTCCTATTGCTTGAAATATTTCTAGATGAACTCTTACTGCAAAGAGAACCTAGCAAGTTCAGTCATTCGCATTTAGCATTGCTGTTGCTTGAAAAAATTGTAAATGTACTCTTACTGCAAAGAGAAGCTAGCAAGTTCAGTCACACGCACAAATGAAAGTTCTCACATTTCTTCATCCTACATGTTGATAGTCAACACCAATCTCACCTAAAGCTGCAGAAGAAAATAAAAAGATGGTATCTGACCCCGGGTTTGAACCTGTGACCTTTAGTGTGTGGGACTAAAGAAGAAGAGTGTGGAAAGAAGAAGACACTAGAAAGAGTTTTAATAGATATGTGTGTATGAATGTTGTAGAAGAGTGTGGAACGGTTGTGAAGAGTGTGTGAACAAACGTTCCCACAAAGAGAGAGAACAGAAATAGTGAGAGACAGATTTGAGAGTTAAAGAGTGTGCACAAGTGGCACACCACTCAGAGTAAAAGAGTGTGATTGGTGGGATCACACCACTCTCATCTATAGTGTTCTACCATGAGTAGAACAAGAATCAAATTTGTGTTTGTTTTTCTAATTTCTAACACTACATCTTGTTGCAGGTGACTAGTCAGTTATGATAGCACGCAGCAGTCGAAGTTCAGGAAGCTTTTGTCTGCAACTTTCTTTTTTACAGTTGTCTGGATTTCAAAAGCAAAAGCTTGGAGCCATTAATGTTGCTTTCTTGCTGGTTTAATGAGAATTTCTTGTTCATATTATGTTGTTTATGAACAACTTGGGAAGCTGATACATAAATCAGAATTTTATATTGTTATTGAATATTTCTACCAACAAGTGTTTAGGATATATGGATATAAATTCTCTAGCATATTGTTTTTGATGAACGAAGGAGGGACTCGAACCGAATATTCTATTGTGTCACCAGTAGACTCACAAAGTTCAGGAATACACATTCTAGCTGCAACTTATGTAGAAGTTCATTCAGGACAAAGTTTATTCTTTCACTTATTTCCTAGGGTTTCAGGGGAAAACAAAAAATAACTCAACTTTGAGACTAGTACACTTTAAGACTTGTTTTTTATGCTCTATTAGTTTAAAAAGCTGTTGGTCTTACTAGTTTTATTTCTCTTCAATTATACAATCAAATTTCCATTTATCATGGTAATTTCAGATTCTCAGGAAATTATTTGTAGTTATGCTTCATGGCTCATTTTAGCATTAGCTATTGAGACAGTCATACTCCGACTATGTACAAACCCAATACTAGACCAGGCATTGATTTTATATTTCTATGGATGTTAGTGAACAGCCTAAAAAAAGAACGAATAATATGCCTCTTTTCACTAGCATCGGAATCGCCAAAATCAAAGATCATGCTGACATGATGCAATAGTAAAATAAAATACTTCAAAAGAGTACCTGAAATATGCCAGACTTCCCACCGACACCCATGGCTTCCAAATCAATAGCCATTTGAATAGTTCTGCTCCAAGGATGCTGCATCAACATAAAATTTAATCATACTTGTTATGGAATGTTACTCCACACTTCAAATCTTGGAATAATAAGAGAAAACAGCTCATTCACTACTACAGTTGGTGAAAACAATATGAGCAAGACATGAATGACAGCAAGACTAACAACACAAGAATTTTCCTTTCTGATAATCAGGATATAACTCAAAGAAAAATCCAGGGGGCAGCCACAATAAAGGAATATATAGACAACACTTCCAACCTGAGTTATAAAGCCATGAGCACCACTTAAGCCCTCCTCTTCCCCAGTATTAAATAAAAATATGACAGCATTCTTGAATCCATGAGCCCACTGAGAAGTTCCTCGAGCAAGCTCCAGCATGACAGATACACATGAACTACAATCTCCAGCTCCTTCCCTGAAACGTGCAAACACCCATGTTATGTGAGAAGGCAGTAGATGAAAGCATATTTGTGACACAAAATTTGATGCATTATGAGGTTGCGAGACTTGATAGAGATGCCAGAATGCTTCATATCGAATAAGTAGTGAGCATCTTGAATTGAGTTTTGGGACATATCAGCAGAATTTCCTTTCCATTTGACCTCATGACCACTTCTATCTTGAATCTTGTCAGAATTGATTTTGAACATAAGTTCTTACTTGTCAAATTACAACACGTCACGTGTTAATTTGGTTAAAATTGCAACTTTCAAAGAAAATCAATTTCTTTTACAGCAGATCCCCTAACATTCAAAACTCATAATAGAACAAAATTATTTTATTGAAGTTGGTTGGTTGACAGCCATTTGTAGTGGCTGGCTGCATTAACCTTCAATGCATTTGAGACCCAACAACAACAACAGGGAGCATAAATATTATTCTCCAGGAACAAGTAAGCACAGCGCAGCTCTTATTCCCAGGTCATAGGAAATCCAACCTTAAGTTAAAAGTATAACTTAAACATTATTGAGAAAAAAGAACTCACAAAACTCCAATAATTGAAGGAGAACTTTCTAATATAATAGAATCATCCAAGTAGCATTAAAAATTTGAGTAGCGATTCGCACAAAGGAGAGTTAAGGAATAAAAAGACGAAGAAAGCATACGTTGAGAAAACGGTATCAATGTGAGAAGAGATGAGAATAGCATTTTCTCCTGCTTCAGATGCATATTTTGGCATGATTCTTAATATGACGTGTTTAAGATCTGAATAAACAAGTGTTTTCCCCATAAATAGACCACTGACCAGACGAGTTGCGCCAGATTTCACGTGGAAAAGATCCACTTCAACATCAACTTCCCAGTGAGCTGTTTTCTTTATTTTTTCTGCTGCTGCCAAAACATACTACGGTGGAATTCATGTCAAATGAAGATATTTAGTTCTTAAACAGCAAATTAAATGGATTATGAATTATCAACTATGAAGCCAACGCAGTGGTATTTAACAAGAGCCATCATTGAAAATAAAATCTTGAATCCAAACTAAGTAAAGTAAAAATTCATAAACCCATGAAGTGAGTTTCTAAAGAAGGGCAGCTTGGAGCCTATCCTACCCTTGAAGACTTGATATTGCATCAATATGACTTAGTTTTAGTCAGTTTTAGATATCCAACAACAAAAACATAATAAGCCACACAAAAATTCTCCGTTGGAGCTACTAACTAAATTGCTTTTAAATGAATTAACATGTAAACTTCACGGTAAAAAAAAGGCTCAGTCCTCCTACATCTTGACTCAAAAGCATTGCAAGTAGAAGTATGTGCGTGCACATTCAAGATATCATCCTCGCCAAAATCATTTCTTCATACTTAATTGAACCACTCAATTTTACCTCACAACAGCCAAGCAATTAACCAATAAATTGGACTTTCTTAAGAGAAGGTAAACAATGAGCTCACTACAAATACAAAAGATTTAATTTGAGTATTTTGCTTCATCACTACCAGTTGAAACATACAGCATAGATGACCATAAGCAAAACACTTTGTCTAAGATTCTTAAACCTTCGGCCACAACAATAACCCAAACTGACCAAACTCCATTTGTGAATAATTGAGTCCAGAAATCTAAATTAAGAACCATGACAGAAAACCAAGAATTCCTGAATATAATATTAAAATTCTGTTACTTTACTAGTAATCGGCAACATAAGTAAACACCAATAAATTTAGTCATTTTCACAGGATTTAAATAAGAGGAACAGTGGAGTGGAACTCTACCTGCAAAGCTCGGTCAAGAGAACCGGAGCCAACGGGGTGTGGACCTAACTGAGTCAAGGCTTTGACGTGTTTCATAGCCTCAATTTCCGAGAAGCCGCGTTTTCCAGCTTGTTCAGCGGAGAGAGGAGGAGGAAGATTCTCGTACTGGTAACGATAAACGGCATATGACGAGTAGATGAGGTCCGAGAACAATATCAGGCAGACAGATTTTGACCTCCTCATTCCTATTAAACCAATTCCATCTGCGGCGGAGGAGGCAGCGGCATTTGGTGGTGGCTCTTGGTTGGGGTCATTGTTATGCCCAACGGGCTTTTTTTCCATTTCCGGTCCGATTCAGCCTGCCGGTTTGATGACCGAGGAAAACGACGCCGTTTCCAATCCAAACCCAGGAAAACGACGCCGTTTCCAATCCAAACCAAGGAAAACGACCCGGCCACCATCTCTCACGGCCGAAGCAACCCACTATCACCACCGCCTGAGCTGTAACCACCTCCACCACCGTAGCCCCCGCCTCTACCACATACTGAATCGCTTACTTCCAAGTAGCAGAGATCCAGATAAAGCAAGTAAACTCAGATCTTATCAAAACGACACATGCAACATAACAGAGAGTACGGATTTTGGGGTTACCGAATGAAGGACCGGGAACTGGGATCGGGAGGAGTGAAGAGATCTTCGCTGCCGCCGGAGAGAAGGTAAGAGTTGCCAACTTCATTGAAGGTGTGGTTGGTGTAAATGTGGATGGAAGCATGAGCGAGGTGAATTAGGGAAGAGAGTAGTAGTGATAGTGAGAGGATGAGAGCGGAGGGAATGCTGGCGGATCTGAGCGGAGGGAATGTGAAATCCATGAGCAAAAGGAGAGGTAGAGCGTACTGGGGAAATGGAAAAGAACATGAAAGTTTGTAGAAATGGAGATTTTGTGAGTGGGAGTGAGTGTGGAAGAAGCAAAATCAGTGTCGGTGAGAATAGGTAAAGTTAAAATAAAATAAAATAAATGTATATTAACACTTAAATTTTGTGTATTTAATTTACTCTTTTTTTGTTCTTTTTTTTTTGTTCTTGTAAATATGTTTTGCATGAAAAATATACATGTTTATAATAAATATTATTTGTATAATTTTCTTAGATGGAGGTAATTAGTATTCTAATTCGTTAATCTATAAATATCTCACTTGGTTAATTACATTTCTTTTATCATGATCAAGATGGAGTTATATTCAAAATTTAATTTTCATCTATTTTTTATTTTCTCTTCTGTTTTATGGCTTAGTTCTTTTTCTTTAATTATAATACATGTTTAATTTCAAATGAATTTTATGAGTGATAAAATTAACATATAGTATGCTAGTTCGTATGATTTTATTTTTGTTACACGGTACAAATGTCTCTTAGTTAACAAGTGTGTTTGAACTTTAAATATCATTTCATTTGAATGTTAGATAGTTTTTTTATTTTTAAGTTTTGATCTACTTGATATACTTTATTTTGATATATTATAAAATGGTACAGTAAAAAAACCAGTCTGTTCAATCTGGTTTAATCCGGTTTAATAGTCTAAAATTTACCGGTTTAATGTGTGAACGGTTCCGGACGGACCAGCAACTACAATCCAGTCGAACCCGGTTCAACCCGATTGAACCACCAAATTTTTATTTCTGCTTCGCTGTCCGGTCCGGTTCTGATAACTATGGTTGGGGTGTGAAGGAGCCGGCTGTTGACGCAGCTGTCGTTTTCGCATTGTGAAGATTGGGAGAAGAACACGAAGATGGCGCAAGGAGCGGAGAGTGGAAGAGTTGTTGTTTGTTGCGGATAGTGTTGCTTTTGGAGTTGCTTTTGTTCAGTTGTAGTGTTTTAGTTTGACCGTTTGGGATCAGATGGGATGGTCTTATCTCATGTTATGGGCCCGTATGATTTTGGGTCTGATTCCAGCAGCGATGCTTATTATGGGCTTGGATTTGGATCTGATTTCAACACTGAATTTGGCAGATTCAAGTCTGATCAACGTGTGCAGGTAGATTAATTGGTATCGGTAGAGCTCTCTTTTTGGGTGCCTGCAAACTCAATTCAAACAGACTATCCGCAATCTCTTAACTCTAGTACGTTACTTTGCTAGAGGACGTCTGTTTCTATAAGATCCAAAAAAGTTGTGATCTAACACTAACCGTTCATCGTATGTTAATGTTCCTTTTTAAACATGCAAATTTCTAAGAACAACGTTTTCGATTGCCTAGAAATTAATCGGGAGATCACTCAAAAAGGCTAAATTGAAGGGAGATGTGGACTTCCCAAATTGCGAACACCACGAAGGGAGCTTCGTTAGAACTCTTTCAGCTTTTGGTGTTAATCGATGAACATCGGTTCTTAGCTTAAGTAAGCGCTGTTCATCCTTCGTGTGTCCATCTGCGCTGTGAGCTGACTGCGGACGTTTTTTCACCCACAAGAGAGTTAGCTCAAACTTCCTTGGTGACTCTTTCCCTCCTGCAAACTGAATCACATGCCATCCACCTACACTGCTCTTGTTTCCAAACGGAATCAATTCCTCCGAGTTTCCTGCATTCCAATGTTGAATTTTTTTAGAAAAGTAATAGCAATTATTTTGGGGCACTAAGTTTAATAAGTTAATTGGTAAAGCATAGAGCTGCCATCCTATACATACAACATGGGAACCAAAAACAATCCAAAAAGGAACAAGGGATCGCATCATAAGATGCTTCCTTTGCTCCTTTCTGTTCTGGAAAAATCATCTTAAATGGTAATGACAAGACTGATCCCTCTACTAGTTCAGTTTTGTTAGTATGGTATTCCAACTTCTAATTTGATTACTGCAGTCCAGGCCTACCGTCAAGTTCCATGTCTTTTAACAGAAGGCCTGTATTCAAAATAGCTCGGGGAGTAGAAGGACCACACTGCTGAAGTTAAAAATAGGAGATGAACCAGTTATACTACGAGACTAACCTTGATCTGCAACCACATACCATTCCACTTAGCATGTTATGTATAGACTTTTAGTTTGATCATCAACATGCTAGCAGAAGATTTGATTTCAGTCTCGTCTAACCAATTATAAATCACCTCTTCATACACGCATTTTTTTCCCTAAGCCTAGGAAACTATCCGTTGTAGCATTCCAAGGACAGCATATAAATTAGAGGAATATACAAACATAATAAGTCAATAAAAGGCTAACGTACCCTTCAAAGTGAAATCTTCTACCTCCTTGGTGTTGATTGCAAGAGACCAACGGACAGAAAATTTCGTGTCGATTGAAATGTGTGTGATTCTTTCATTTGTTTCAACCCCCTTGGTATCACTATCAACATGTAATGATGGAATATCTGACTCACTCCATCCACCCTTGGTGTCATCATAGGTCCAACAACCATATTGGACTTCAAAAGTGACAAAATCAACAACCTTCTCTCTACCACATATGAGTCCTTCTTTAATCTGTTCAGCCTCCTTGGTCAACCTTCCAGGAGTGTTGGAAAACAGAGATATAAAAGAGCTGGGATCTTGCTTTCCACCATACCATCCTATTGTATCTACAACATGCACAACCTGAGAACCACATAGAATTCAAGATTTCATGAAGCTGCAACTGGATGCTTGAGCATATAAATGTTGTAAGCAAACCCTTGTCAAATAAAGAAGTGAAAATGCTCGAAAGACAAACAGTGAGGTTCAAAACTACCCAAAAAAGTGTTTAAACTGTGACAGGCCCAGGACTTCAGCTGGCAATTAACATACCTAAGTTATTTTTCTTGTTGAGTCAAACAAATTTTTATACAGTAAAATGCCTAGCATTTTAACACTGGGATTATAAGTGGAAGCTCCTACACGTAATTTGATGTTTGCAGGTTAGCCAGGTAAGAAAGAAAATAACCAAGTGACATAAAAGGATCCATAGTGTGCACAACACAAGGCAATCAAATCTCAATATCATGCACATGTATGCCAGAGATCAAAGGCATCTGAAAAGCTAATTAGAAAAAGAAATATGCTTCACTCATCTGTTTAGTGAGGAAATGAGATTTCGGAAAGAAAAAGGTATTGTTTTCTTATGTGGGCCTCTTTGGTACTCTTGAGTAAAAGCGTTTTTCTCATCAACCAACCTTCAATTTGGTCACAATGAGGATGCAACAAGCAAAATAAATACTATATACTCTTTCCCCGTCACTTAATGAAATTAAGCAGGGTTAAGGAAGATGAAGTCATTAGATCATGTCAGAACTAGGTTTTAATTGTTTTAAACTGAGACCATCTACTTATAATTAGCATTTGGCAATTAGAGAGGATCCTTTTCAGGAAAGTATATGGACCATCCTCAACCGTATGTTAAGTGTCTGCTTTTAATGTTCAAGCACATGCTGCAAACAATTCACATAAGTTTTCAGCATTTGCAGGCACATCTTCAAATAGTGACCCTATTCATACGCTACAACTATGAGAAATATTTTCAAGGAAATTTATTCATCAATTATCTACCATTTTCTTAACTATGCTGCAAAAGCTCAAAAGGCTGCAACTTTTCGTAGAAATACTTTCTACCTTTGTCAATGTCACCACATCATAGAAACGCCATCTCCAACAAACGAACCAGCAGTTCAGCTGATGAATACTGGACTTTTTAAACAATCATTCCAATAGGAAATTTCTCACAGGGACTCTGGTTTATAGTTGACGGAAAAGTACATCTACAAATGAAAAGATCAAAAGATGCATGGACTTAAGGAGTACTGACACTGACAGAAGCAAAAGATGTTGGAAATTAAATTACTTGACCGTCACAAATCATAGGGCCACTACACACATTAGTTAACTCATCTGAAATATTAAGAAATGCTCTTCATTTATGCATTGACCAATTTTAGGTTTGCGGCACAAAAGAATGTCAAAACCTAAGTTGTGTATTCAAAGAGAAAACTACATCCAATCGGAAATGGAAACTTACATTTACAGCTCTGGCAGTGTCATCTGTAAATGGAGGAATAATGCCTGATGATACTAAGATTATGGAGAGAGAAAACAGGGCAGTGGTTGCGAGGATGATTGACCATTTTGCACCTACACAGCAGTAAAGGAAAAGTGAATTATCGTAAATGTTTTGAAGCATCTAAAATTCAAAAACCCCTTCACCACACACAATAGAAGCACTGGAATCGATTGTTACATTTTCCTTAATGCTTTAAGTCGTAAATCTATGGGCGGGTGGCCCCAAATTTCATAAGTAATGCATATATAATTTTCAAGCAAAAAAGATATCTAATGTCCACAGTTTATTGTTAATTTCAAATTCTACAAAAACCCACATCAGTGCAAAAGGAAGAGTTAAAACTATTGATCCAATGTAATATCCATCCAGGCAATTGGCTTAGAAGCAATAACACTTAGTGCACAATCGTTAAATAGCAACATAGATCATATAACACTTAACCATCCATTAGAAGTATTACATTGGATTACCATCATGTCTGGCAGTATTTTTTTAAGAGGTCAGTCAAAGTCAACTGTACAATCAAACATGGTTTTTTTTCAGCAATCGAGGCATGCTATGAATACTGTGGTGCTTGGTTCTACATCCATCTAATACAATGACCATTTGGACCAGTTCTTCACACAAAAAAGCAAAAGAAAAACCAAACCGGACATAGATAACAAGAAATTGGATATAACAGATTCATATAAAGCATCCCACCATACACACTATCAGCTATTACCAATCCAACGGGACCTCACTAATAAAAGGACCTAATATAATGCATCTTTGTATCACAAACAAAGAAATAAAGAAAAAACAAATGCGGACCTGAAAGATGAACATATGAGAGGAGGTAAACCATAGTTAAGCATACAATAACAGCGACAAAAAGGGAAAGCAATACATTCCCCAGCCACTCTGGATTGCTGCCCGGGTTCCTGCACACGGTTATACAGTATGATCAGAAGCCAGTTTTGAAAGCACGGATAATGAAGATCAGCACTCAGATTAGACTGACAGATTATTTCTGAATCCTGAAATCCAGAGAGACACTTGTGTAGAACGTCTAAGAGATTACTCCCACCCACCCACGGACCCACTATATCCACACATGTGCGAACGTGGATATCTAACCAACTTAGCGACCAAAAGAATCTGAACTCAAGGAATAGCCTTATAAATAGTGACATAGTAATGAAATATCTAGTGTTACCTCTCAAATCGAACCATAATCCCAATTATTGTTCCAACCAAGCGAATAAAAACACCAGCAGACATCAGAACTGGCAAAGCCATGCCTATCAGAAGAGTAGCAAGTTTGAGAGGCTTCGGAAATCGAGCTGGGGTAAGAGTAGCTTCAAGCAACCCATCTGAGTACTCCGAAAGAAAGAGGGAGAAGAATTGTTATACAATACCAACTGCAAAATTCCTGTTAGTATTTTTATTCACATCTATTACTATGGTGGAAAGGATCTTGGGTAAGTAAGTAGTAAAAGAACACTTACAAGCAAATGCTGGTGAAGCTAGCCAAAAGAGTGCCATATAAGATGATCCAAGTTTGTAATAGTTTCCAATGATCAGAAGAACAAGCCACTGAACAAAACCAGCTTTAAACAGCCACCTTTCAGCCTCTAACTTGACCAAATCAGCTTGGATAGCAGCTGACATTGGCAGCTGCTTTCTCTTAGAGAATACTCTAGATAAATACTTTTGAAGGATAATGTAACCCAAATGTTGACCAGTCAATGCTCCAAGGAGCGCAGGTGCAACAAATAACCCGACTGCCAACCACGGATTTGCAATATAGGGAACTGGAGAAGAACATATTTGGGGTAGAATGAAGGCAACCAGAACAGAGAAACTTATTGAAAATAAGTACATAAGAATGGCGCTCAAACAAGATAAAGCCAATGAAATGACAGCTGGATAACCACCCATAAGCAGCGATGTTGTCCATATTGTAACAGATTGCACAATCACTGAATAATGGAGTATATTTGCAAAGCTTTGACTATAGACAACCATATATGTCCCCTGAGATTGAAAAAAGAGTGAACAATTTCAAACGCCGGTTTTAGGAGACACAATGCACTCAAATATAAATGACTACACCAACAATCTGATTAGCTAGAAAGTACCATTATGTCATAAAATGTAGCAGTATCATAACCAGTGTTTGCTTCTTCTCCAATTGTCTTGGTTCTTGGAAGCTGGGAGGATGAAGCAATGTGAAGCAAAAAAGCAAGCATATTTTCTCCAAGATGCTGAAGAGAACCAGATTTTAAGAACTCTAGTTTGTCATTCTGCAAGGAAAAATGCCCAAATTTTAAGTAATATTTTAAAAAGCAGACAAACAGGTATGGTTAATTTCAAGTACTACGGTGTTGTTTAATTTATTTACTTTTGTAGTTAACATTATGTGGGTATTTTTAGGTGAATGTTCTCGCATTTCCCTCTTTATATACCAGAAGCAATACAATCCAATCCAAAGTATCAAGATTCAAAACAGGATAGTAAATATGAATGCTTACTTTTGCCCTTTGTGTATGTACCAGTAGAATTTTATTCATTGCCTTGTGATTCGATCTTATATTTAGTATGTTTACCCAAAAAAAACCCATTGTTTATATTCTGTTTTTAGTCTAAACAATGGGCATGTGCTAACACGTGGCTTAACAATGAACAAGCTCAATTAGAATCAGTTCTACACAATTTCCTTAATTAAAAATGGTGAAAAGTTATCAGCAAGATACTTCTTCACCCTTGCACATGAAAGCGAACCTCCTACGCATCAGCACACTAACCTACAAACTGTTTCTTTTCTTTGAGATTCTTTAACTATATATACCTAAAAATCCAGATGATAAAAGTTGAAGGCTGAGGTCAGACAATTTTTTAGGTTGATGCCCCGGATCCAACTTAACTGTGACGGAGAATAGGAGCCTGATAGTCATAATTAAAACACAGGCTTCATCACACACAACTCAGATTAAAGAATCAACCAGCAATTTTTGCTCCTTCATCCCCAATAACAAGTTCATTAAAAGAGGCCCATGGCTAGATAAAGGAGCAGCACCTTAGTGTGATAAACAGCACTACTATCAGTGTAAGCAAAGTCAAGCCCTGACAGACCAGCAACCTCTTTGTAGACTTGAAAATCTGTCGAGGATTTTATCACTCCAGAAGAAAACAAATCCTGCAGAGCTAAACACACCAAATACATCAACTATCACGAAAAAACATCAAACAAATACAGACAATTAAAAGGCTTCAAACCTGCGCTATGATATCACCAGTGGGGTATTTCGCTACTGAAGCAAAGTTTTCAATAGCCCATGGATGAGGGCCAGCCTGTTATATGAAGACCACAGAATAAGTGATTAGGAATGACAGAAAGGTCAATATAAGATAAAAGAAGCCTACTTTCCAAAAGTTCACTCATTGGATTAAAGTGACCAGTATCATAGCCTTACTGTAATTGCCAAACACTCACTATCTTACATACATTTTAGAGATAGCCTATTTGGCCAACAGGGGTCAAAATGCAGAAGCTACCAGTATTCTCTGCTAAGGATACCGGAGCTATTTGTAAGACCATAAAGCAATATATGATTGACTTCTGAAACAGACAGCCCTGAACTGCATGCATTACCCATGTTAAACATGACACAATAAGTGGGATATGTGCCTACAATCTTGATATAACAAACTCACCACACCATCCAAACAAAAGAAAGTACCATCTCATCGATGATACGGCCCAAGGAAACAGAGGATCAAGGATTAAACAAAATTGTGCTTTATGCTAAACTGAGCTGGTCCTAGTTCGGATGCTTTGAGTACTAGTACACTTTAAGACTTGTTTTTTATGCTCTATTAGTTTAAAAAGCTGTTAGTCTTACTAGTTTTATTTCTCTTCAATTATACAATCCAATTTCCATTTATCATGGTAATTTCAGATTCTCAGGAAATTATTTGTAGTTATGCTTCATGGCTCATGTTAGCATTAGCTATTGAGACAGTCATACTCCGACTATGTACAAACCCAATACTAGACCAGGCATTGATTTTATATTTCTATGGATGTTAGTGAACAGCCTAAAAAAAGAACGAATAATATGCCTCTTTTCACTAGCATCGGAATCGCCAAAATCAAAGATCATGCTGACATGATGCAATAGTAAAATAAAATACTTCAAAAGAGTACCTGAAATATGCCAGACTTCCCACCGACACCCATGGCTTCCAAATCAATAGCCATTTGAATAGTTCTGCTCCAAGGATGCTGCATCAACATAAAATTTAATCATACTTGTTATGGAATGTTACTCCACACTTCAAATCTTGGAATAATAAGAGAAAAACAGCTCATTCACTACTACAGTTGGTGAAAACAATATGAGCAAGACATGAATGACAGCAAGACTAACAACACAAGAATTTTCCTTTCTGATAATCAGGATATAACTCAAAGAAAAATCCAGGGGGCAGCCACAATAAAGGAATATATAGACAACACTTCCAACCTGAGTTGTAAAGCCATGAGCACCACTTAAGCCCTCCTCTTCCCCAGTATTAAATAAAAATATGACAGCATTCTTGAATCCATGAGCCCACTGAGAAGTTCCTCGAGCAAGCTCCAGCATGACAGATACACATGAACTACAATCTCCAGCTCCTTCCCTGAAACGTGCAAACACCCATGTTATGTGAGAAGGCAGTAGATGAAAGCATATTTGTGACACAAAATTTGATGCATTATGAGGTTGCGAGACTTGATAGAGATGCCAGAATGCTTCATATCGAATAAGTAGTGAGCATCTTGAATTGAGTTTTGGGACATATCAGCAGAATTTCCTTTCCATTTGACCTCATGACCACTTCTATCTTGAATCTTGTCAGAATTGATTTTGAACATAAGTTCTTACTTGTCAAATTACAACACGTCACGTGTTAATTTGGTTAAAATTGCAACTTTCAAAGAAAATCAATTTCTTTTACAGCAGATCCCCTAACATTCAAAACTCATAATAGAACAAAATTATTTTATTGAAGTTGGTTGGTTGACAGCCATTTGTAGTGGCTGGCTGCATTAACCTTCAATGCATTTGAGACCCAACAACAACAACAGGGAGCATAAATATTATTCTCCAGGAACAAGTAAGCACAGCGCAGCTCTTATTCCCAGGTCATAGGAAATCCAACCTTAAGTTAAAAGTATAACTTAAACATTATTGAGAAAAAAGAACTCACAAAACTCCAATAATTGAAGGAGAACTTTCTAATATAATAGAATCATCCAAGTAGCATTAAAAATTTGAGTAGCGATTCGCACAAAGGAGAGTTAAGGAATAAAAAGACGAAGAAAGCATACGTTGAGAAAACGGTATCAATGTGAGAAGAGATGAGAATAGCATTTTCTCCTGCTTCAGATGCATATTTTGGCATGATTCTTAATATGACGTGTTTAAGATCTGAATAAACAAGTGTTTTCCCCATAAATAGACCACTGACCAGACGAGTTGCGCCAGATTTCACGTGGAAAAGATCCACTTCAACATCAACTTCCCAGTGAGCTGTTTTCTTTATTTTTTCTGCTGCTGCCAAAACATACTACGGTGGAATTCATGTCAAATGAAGATATTTAGTTCTTAAACAGCAAATTAAATGGATTATGAATTATCAACTATGAAGCCAACGCAGTGGTATTTAACAAGAGCCATCATTGAAAATAAAATCTTGAATCCAAACTAAGTAAAGTAAAAATTCATAAACCCATGAAGTGAGTTTCTAAAGAAGGGCAGCTTGGAGCCTATCCTACCCTTGAAGACTTGATATTGCATCAATATGACTTAGTTTTAGTCAGTTTTAGATATCCAACATCAAAAACATAATAAGCCACACAAAAATTCTCCGTTGGAGCTACTAACTAAATTGCTTTTAAATGAATTAACATGTAAACTTCACGGTAAAAAAAAGGCTCAGTCCTCCTACATCTTGACTCAAAAGCATTGCAAGTAGAAGTATGTGCGTGCACATTCAAGATATCATCCTCGCCAAAATCATTTCTTCATACTTAATTGAACCACTCAATTTTACCTCACAACAGCCAAGCAATTAACCAATAAATTGGACTTTCTTAAGAGAAGGTAAACAATGAGCTCACTACAAATACAAAAGATTTAATTTGAGTATTTTGCTTCATCACTACCAGTTGAAACATACAGCATAGATGACCATAAGCAAAACACTTTGTCTACGATTCTTAAACCTTCGGCCACAACAATAACCCAAACTGACCAAACTCCATTTGTGAATAATTGAGTCCAGAAATCTAAATTAAGAACCATGACAGAAAACCAAGAATTCCTGAATATAATATTAAAATTCTGTTACTTTACCAGTAATCGGCAACATAAGTAAACACCAATAAATTTAGTCATTTTCACAGGATTTAAATAAGAGGAACAGTGGAGTGGAACTCTACCTGCAAAGCTCGGTCAAGAGAATCGGAGCCAACGGGGTGTGGACCTAACTGAGTCAAGGCTTTGACGTGTTTCATAGCCTCAATTTCCGAGAAGCCGCGTTTTCCAGCTTGTTCAGCGGAGAGAGGAGGAGGAAGATTCTCGTACTGGTAACGATAAACGGCATATGACGAGTAGATGAGGACTGAGAACAATATCAGGCAGACAGATTTTGACCTCCTCATTCCTATTAAACCAATTCCATCTGTGGCGGAGGAGGCAGCGGCATTTGGTGGTGGCTCTTGGTTGGGGTGTGAAGGAGCCGGCTGTTGACGCAGCTGTCGTTTTCGCATTGTGAAGATTGGGAGAAGAACACGAAGATGGCGCAAGGAGCGGAGAGTGGAAGAGTTGTTGTTTGTTGCGGATAGTGTTGCTTTTGGAGTTGCTTTTGTTCAGTTGTAGTGTTTTAGTTTGACCGTTTGGGATCAGATGGGGATGGTCTTATCTCATGTTATGGGCCCGTATGATTTTGGGTCTGATTCCAGCAGCGATGCTTATTATGGGCTTGGATTTGGATCTGATTTCAACACTGAATTTGGCAGATTCAAGTCTGATCAACGTGTGCAGGTAGATTAATTGGTATCGGTTGAGCTCTCTTTTTGGGTGCCTGCAAACTCAATTCAAACAGACTATCCGCAATCTCTTAACTCTAGTACGTTACTTGATTTATTTATTTTTTAAAATTATTATATTACTATTAATTATCATTAAAAATTCAAAATATTTTATATTTTTATGATCTCTTGGATCGGATAATACTAAGTTAATAACGAAGAAAGACCCCAATCACGTGGGCCGAATGACATGACCCGCATCAAAGCTATCAAAGAGTTTTACCCGGTTTGCACCCGGTCCGAGAAAAATTCCACCCCGGTCGGCCCATTCCCATCTTCCAGAATCCAGATAGGTCTAGAAGAAGCAAAACAATTCATTCAATTTCACTGCATCGTCTCCTTCCTTCCCTTCCTCCTCCATCACCATCTTCGATCCCACCCACCTAAAAAGAGCTCCTCATTACTCTCTCTGACTCCATTGTATACTTAACGAAGAAATTAGGCTCTTAGATTTAGGATTTGACACATCTTTTAGTACATGCCAAAATAGCAAAACAAGGAAAGGAATATTCATGTCCGGTCTCAATCGCTCCTCCAGCGCTCCGTCGAAGAACGGCGGCCTCCCTCCTCAAGAGCTCCTCGACGATCTCTGCAGGTTCTCTTCTCTCACTCTTGCATGACGTCGTTTAGTTACTGTAACAAAAAATTAATTTTGTTGTTGAGATTATTCGGCATGTGCAGTCGATTTGTGCTAAATGTGCCGAAAGAAGATCAGCAGTCGTTCGAGAGGATCCTGTTTCTTGTAGAATACGCGCATTGGTTCTATGAAGACAATTCTGTGGAGAAAAATCCATCACTTAAGTCATTCACACTCAAGGAATTCACTTCCTTAAGTATCCTTTCCATTATCGTTTTCTAATTGTTAGTAAATTATCTACTATTCCTTATGTAGAAGATGGAAAACAGTACCCTAATGCAATGTATGTGATTTGTGATCTGATGGTGGCCATTAACTTCTGTGAGTTATGTTGCTATGTGCCATGGAAGCAGATGAAAGCAAATATGGAAATTTACTGAGTTTAGTAGTTGTACTGCACCTTTTTTTTTTGGTTTAATCATTGTAGTCCTTAACAAGCGGTAGTGTTCAACAGTTGTGATGTGTTGAAGCCGTATGTTCCACACATAGATGACATATTTAAGGATTTCACTTCCTACAAGGTTAAAGTTCCTGTAACCGGGGCAATAATTCTTGATGAAACTTACGAACGGGTGAGTCCTTCTCTAATTGACGGTACGCTACAGTTCTAGCTGTTGAATTATGCTATCTTCGCCTGTGCTATGTACTGATATTTCATGCTTGAACATGGATATGGAACATTGATAGTTCAAGCTGTTGACAGCTTCTGTCTGCCCATGGAATTTCTTTCTTTTTAGCATGGTATCATCTTACACGTTGGCACTTCATTTTTCTGTTTATATCCACAACCTATTCTCTTCATAAGTTTTAGAGTAGGTTAGCATGCCATTAAATTGATCATTCCTTAGCATATCCTTTCTATCTTTCCAAATGACGATAATACCTGCGTTATAGTTCAAAATGTGTGTCATTTCAGTCAATCTTATAGATTTTATTTGTATACAAGTACTTTTTTAATGGTTCATCTGGAGAGAGTTTCACTGGACAGATCTTCAATGAGAGCGGGCAGGGAACTGCTTCCATGATGGCTGTTCTTCAAAAATAATATTTAGACTTTCAAAAAGTTGTCAGAACTATGAAATATTTATGTAAATGATTCAATTTCCTTCTGCCAACTTTCTTAGCTTGGTTGGTGCCATTGACAGTGCTTGCTGGTGAAAGGGTGGAAAGGGACAAGCTGGAGCTTTCCACGTGGAAAAAAGAACAAAGATGAGGAAGACCATGCATGTGCTGTTCGAGAAGTAAGCCTGTTTCTTGCCTCTTTTAGATCCCATCGATTGTTCATCTCTGCATGTTTTCTAGTTGGTGTTAAATACTAGGTTGTTTCATTGAACTGGTGCAAGCAATAAGGAATAGGTATTTTGGTCTAGATGTTGTCCTGATTGCTGCAAGTTGCAACTAATGAAGTAAATACATATATGTTGGAATTGTTGTTCTATCAACAGATAGCTTGAACATGAACTTGTTATGTTTCAATATATATGCAAGAGAATATTTTTTCTTGTTTCTATCAGAATAATTAGCATAGCTAACTGATAGAAGAAACGCATGGATGATGGAGTTTGACTTTGTATTTCCAAACTTGTGAGAGGAAGCTGTCTCCCTTGAAAGTTTAGCCTTAGGTGACCGTGAGTCCGTGACATTCTGAGAATGGTTTTCTTGATTATCCAATTAGCATATTAGCTTGCACTTATTTTAACTGAAATGCTTGTCACAGTGGGGAGAAAAGAGATTTTTTTTTTAATTGGTAGTCAAAGCATGTTCATCTATTTGCAACTTTTGATATTTGGGCGTGTGAGCCTTTGCATTGCACTAACACGTTGTTTGGGTGGATTAGCATATCAGTCTCTAGCCAAGGCTTCATGTATTTTGCTTCTAGCATTTGCATTGTTGGAAGTATTCATCTGAATTCTGTTTGACTAAAAGTTTGTGAATATAAATGGCTGCCAACTGACATGTATCATGTATTTCAGTACCAGTTTTTAGCAATTGCTGCAGAAGATATAGATCATTGTTCTCTTTCCCCAAATATTTACCTACTTGTTCTATATCTGGATTATAGGTCCTGGAGGAGACAGGCTTTGATGTTGAAAAACTTCTTAATAAAGATGAATACATTGAAGAGATGTTTGGACAGCAGAGGGTGCGGCTCTACATAATCGGTGGTGTGAAGGACGATACTGCTTTTGCACCTCTTACAAAGAAGGAGATCAGTGTATGTACCGCTTGTTATATAGATTCATTGTACTGTTATTGCAGATATTGCTACTTTGCATTATCACGTTACCTATAAACTTAAATTATGGCTTGAGATGCCATATGAGTCTCTTGTATTTGGGTGATTGACCAAAAAATTGTGTGGTGTACCTTTTCCCCATGGAAAGATGAATTCATATACTGCAAACCCTGAACTTGCTTCAGATCTTTCAACAAGTACCTATCCCTTAGAGTATCCCACCTTTTGGCCTCTGTGATCTAGTGAATGGTTTGATATGGACTGGGTTGGCATTGTGATGGGAGATGTGAGTTGATAAGATCCCAAGAGGCTTTGATAATCAGTGTTTTGAGGATGCATGCCTGACTTGTTTTGAGAAATTCCTATAATTTGAAATGAAGAGAGTTTCAATTTTACTATGTATGTCACAAAGTCGTCAACCCTTTGTTGCTTGTTGAATCTTACGATGTTGAGATCTCTTGCCTGTTGACAGGAAATTGCATGGCAGCGGCTTGATGAACTTCAGACAGCAAGTTATGATGTGATATCTCGTGGGATTACTGGCCTTAAGCTCTACATGGTTTCACCCTTCTTAGCGTGAGTACTTTTAGTTAGTCACCATGGTAATCTTTTCCATCTCTTGAGACATTTCCTCATCTTACAGATTTAATGTTTGTGTGTAGGTCCTTAAGAACATGGCTTTTATCCCATAGGCCACCTGTAGCTCCAAGACCTGAAATGCCTCTCAAAGGTATTTTCCTTTTTGGAAAATTCATGGAGAGTACGTTCTCATGTCAAATTCATGAGTATTGTGGATGTAGTGTTTAAAAAGGTGAAACAGCAAAATAAATGCTCTCGGCATTTACTTTCGCATTCGAAGTAGTTTGCATATTTTTTTCACGGCAGAAGGATTGAGTAAATAATAGTCATCATAGGAGTATTTGTGGGGCCAGTAGTGATACTTAAGTCAGGCGTCTTTTAACCCTTTACGATCCGTGTAGCATGTTAGGTCTGATGGTAAAAAACTGTTATTATGTGTTTGAACTAGTGGTAAATGATATGGAAAAAATGGAATAGGAGATGAGCTCTCGGATCTCTACGTTGGCTACAAATGTAGAGTCTTGAATTTATGCAATAGAGCTAAAGGATACTTTTGCAAACGGTGTCTTAGATTTGCTTGATCATATAATGAGAGAATGTACGAGGGTTTCCATTAACTTGTTGGATGTTCTTATATGTTGTTCTTTTTTTCTTGGTGTAGTTTACAGCTGCAATTGTCCTGCCATGGTAATTCATGTGACTTATTTTTCTGCTCATTTTCTTTTCCTGATTGAGTTTCATCCTTTTCCCTTAAGGTATGTGTGTATGGAAAGCAAAGAGCAATTCTGTAGGGAATGCTTCACAAATAATGGAGAACCAACCCACTACTATCACTGGTACTGTTTCTCGCCCACCTGACACAGGCCCCGACAAGGGCTTCAAGAATTTTAGATTCGATACTAACGCAATCTTCCAAGCAATGGAATCGGCATTTTCTTAGGCGGCATTAAAACAATGTACATGCTCAATGCTTTAGATACAAGGGTTAGTATTTCTTCTGTATCACATGCAATTTATCGAACTTCAGGCCAACTTGGTGGTTGTACCTACTGTATATTGTCCGTGTCAGGTAGAGGAGAGATTCTAGGTTTGGGTTTTTTGTATATTCTGTACAGAATGGGTTCTGTACTTCCTTCTGTATTACATATGCCATTAATCAAACTTCATGCCGACTTATTATTAGTACTATTGGTGTTTTTTTCCCCTAAAGAAAATGTCGACAGTAACAACAGTTTATGGTACAAAAGCTGCAGTTATTGTTCGTAATGATGAGATAGCCCGTGATGTGAGGAAAAGCCAAATTGCCTTGATTTCTGGTTGTCTTCCATTCAAGCTTGCATTATATCTTGTAATGCGCAACTTTATTCGAGATGTTTCTTTTTGGTATTTTCTGGACCTATCTATCGCGGCCTTCTAGAGTTTGTAGTTTGGTGGTGTTTATACGGAGGGTTCGTAAAGGTATGGAAGGTCATATCTCGAGTTTAACTCTCCTAGTTGTTACGTTCTTTTGTTGCTGTTGCTTGGGTAACAATGGCAATTTGGAGGCTCTTTTGGTCGGGAGCTAACGACGGAGGACTGGTAGGAGGGGAAGTAATAAAAAATTACTCAACCAAGAAGAGGACTGATTTATGGAGTACCTAGGCTAGAGAACAACTTCTACTCTTTCACAAAATACTGATCTTTTTTTTACCAAAAAAAAAATACTAATCTTTCAATATGTCATCTTTTTTTTGTGTAAAAATAATCTAAACTGTATAATATATATTACCTAAACAAGAACAATACATGTACATGAACTATATAGTATAGTCACATCAGCACATGTGATGGCTGTCAAATATGGACGGACCATGCATGTTACACCCACATGATAAGTGAGATCCGCAACTCTGTATAAATCAGATAAGCACAAACATGCAGGTCCTCCAATCCCAAAAACAAAGTTTATAAAAATAGAACAATCACGATTATCCCACCCAATTGTACTACTCATACATTCTTCTAGCCCAATCTAATTCTTGGCAACAAAATCAATTAGTTCCACTTTATTAGCCTTATTAGATCTTAAAAAATAAAGATTTTGAGCATTCAAGAAGGGAGTATAATTTTTTTTTTGCAGATGCCTGAAACTCTTATATTTTTTCTTAATCAAAATCGAGAGTTTATTTTACAGAGTCTTACCCGAGTTAGGTAGAACGTTATAAGTATTTTTCCCTTTAAAAAGATAAGCTTATACTGTTTTTTAACTTACCTTGTGGATGAATCTTTATTGGTTCAAAGTTTAAATCCATGATTTTATAACATAGGGTATATGCATTTTTTCGATTTAAAATCATTTTTTTTTTTTTTGTCTCCTCATGTATCACCTCTACCTTATTTATACACATTATACACATGACACTATTGTCTCGATATGTAATATAGTATGGTTTATTTCATTTTTTAACATTTTACTTCATTGTTGTTTTAAGTTCTTGTATTAATGTTACACACGAGTGTGTGCATTTCCTTACCAGAATTTCCCTATGATGGCTTTAAATTCTACCCCAACGGCCCAACCCACAGCTGGGGACCAGAAAATCTGCCATTCAAAATTAGAAAATATGGCCGTTGGCCCTATAAGTTAGTAGTATAACAAACCAAAAAAAAAAAAAAAAATTGGATTTGAATCTGAAAATAGAACTCAGTTCGAATCTCACCTCATCTATAAAAAAAGGGAAAAAAAAAGAAATGTACCGTTGGATGGAGTATTCAAGGTATAATGGGGGGCGTAATCTTGAAAGCTACATGTAATAAAAGGTGACCCGACCTTAAAAATTAAGGACGTCCCTATTGAATTTATATACTAAAAATATAGATAGCATGGATTCTCAGTTATTATTTTGCATTTAGTAGAAAAAAGAAATGGAAAATAAGAATTTTGATATAGTGACCTACCCTTGAAATGGACATGGATGGACCTTGCAATCCTGCAAAGCAGTCTGCAGAGTTGGATTTGTGGATCTATCTGCTTTTGTTGTGTACTACTACTGCTGCTAAGTACTAATCATGGAAAATACGCCCTTGGCTTTATTTATATGTTCTCCAGTTCATATTCTGTTCCCAAAACCAAACAAGAACCCTAGTCAATTTCATTGCATTTTTTTTCCTGTTTTTCTTTTCTTCCACCTACAATTTACTACCATGCTTAATTAGTTTTTTATAAAACATTGAACCTAAAGAGAAAAAAATAACATGGAATTGATGCGGGCACACTGCATCGATAACAAAAAATCACATTTCTCCGCACGATTTCTGTAGTGTTCAAAAAATTCTCTGCTATCGTAACGATGATTAATAATATAATCAATTTTTTTATAAAAACAATATATATGTAATTTTGAATAAAAATTAACCGGGAGTTGATTGCAAACAAGTTTGGAAGGTGAATGGAACCGGATTAGTTTCCAGTCTATTCAATCAAGTCGGATCTTCTAGCATGAACCGTAACAAGGTTGGAGTTGGACCCAGACCGCGCCTCTCGTGGGCTTATTTATGTTTCGGCTATCAGGTTAGTGGCTGATGCAGCATGCAGTGATGGTGTTTTTAAGGGAACTTAATTATATATCTTCTTGTTTTTTTTGTTTCTGTAATAAATAGCTTTTCTTTTTTATTTATTTATTTTTAAAACAAGATCATAGTAAAGGAAATAGCACGTGAAAATGAGAATGAAAGTGAAAGTGAAAGTGAAAGTTGATGATAAGATTAAGATCTGTCTGGGCGGTGAGCATTATTAATTTCAATATTTCCAAAATCCCTTATACTCCAATTTCGGCTGTGGAAAGTGTCAGGTTGGTGACAACGCCAATGATTAGTGACCAAAAACTTGGAATTGCAAAGCAATTGCAATTGGTTAGGTGACTGAGTTAGGCTTATTGGTCGGTGATATTCACAAGACAAAGTGAAAATTCTGGTAATTGTTTTGTACACGTAGTAATCTAAAATAATGGCCCTCTTGCATGGGAAATAAAATAAGGGTATTTTTTAACAAATACTATCACGTTTATAATCTTAATGGTCCTATATATAGTTTTGTGCTGTAGCTGAGACACGATCTCTCCATATCACGCATTGATTGCCAGTCCCGAGATCAGCCACCAAATGTTGAAAATGGCAAACCAATCTTAAATAAGAGTCGTGAAGAGAACATGCTTCGTGATAAAAACAAGAAGAAGAGAACATGCTTAATTAACTACTAATTTGCAACTTTCCTAGTTAGTGATATGGTTAGTGAATTATTGATGACCAAACATCCTTCTTAGCTATGTTTTTTTCCCCCTTTTTCCCTTTAGGAAAATGAGAATTGCATATTTAAAATAATGTTGATTTTTTTGGGGTGTAAACTGACGTTCTTTGTTTCTACTGGGGCAAATTAATCAAGATTCAAAACTTATAAAACCCTTACGAACGGCCCACCTCTTTCTAAAAGTTTGTTTCTTAACCCATGTGTTTATAAGTTTCGAAACCGAAACCTTAATTAAATCAAAAAAGATTTTAGTCCATCAATACATTTAGCACTTAATATAAAAAAAAAAGCATCAAAATTTCAAAACAAATATACTATGATTCGTCGGGCGCACACATCATTTTGTCTAGCTGGGCAGCGGTGTTTGGTATACTTAGCGCTTGATTAGTGATTGAAACATGCATTATCTTATGGTTTAATTTGAAAAGATTATCTTCTCCTACATGATTATCACGGATGGACTATATTCTCAAATGTATTAATTGCTAAGTAATTTGTACGGGTGGATACAAAGTTGGTTTTGACAAATAATGGAGTCACTTGATTAGTCTATAATAAAAACCTTATTGACTTAAAACATGAAATATTATTTTACGTTACATTTAGACATATAAAATCTCAAAAATAAGACAGTGAAACAACTCAGATGAGTTGAATAAATTCGTGTTTGGTAAAAGAGTACACCCACCACAAATTGATACTAATATTCATCCATCATTTTTTTTTAATTATGTGATTAAAAAGCACAGAATGCAATAATTAAGTAGTACAGTACTTGAGAATAAAAAAGATGCATGCTTTGCTTAGTGACAAACCCTTAGCTTAAGGTGAGTGGGTCAGTGGTGGTGGGCTCTCTCGTGCGCTTGATGTTGCTGTTGAAGAGTAGGCATTGGCTGCCTGACCGACCAATCCCTTCTGTTTACCACCGATTTTGGGCCCACCCACACAAGCAACAGATTCTCTACAGTCTACATTCTACAAGGTGGGCCCACCTCTTCTTTCTTTCTCTCTTTCTTATTAAATAAAAATAAAGGAATACGTTATAAAATCAACCTTGAATTTACATTAAAAATATTTAAATTACAGGCTGAGTTTTTAATTGAACAGATCACTTTTTTTTTACAAACTGGGTGAAATTTGAATATAATTTTACCATTAATAAAATAATTAATAAATTACATACTAATTCCAGTTAATAAGTTTGAACAAATTGTATACTAATATCAAAATTCGTGATCCAGACATTGAGCACAAAACATAAATATGCTTTCTATAACTTAATACTCTCTCCGGTGCAAAACAAACGACGTTTACTATTTGGATACGCATTTCAAAAAAGTTGGATGATTCACTATTTGACCCAAAAAAATCGTACTTTTTTTTCTTTCGAACATACGTTAATCCTTTACATACGTTCGAAAAAATTACGGAATTTTTTAGGGTCAAATAGTGAGTCATCCAGTCTTTTGAGATGCGTGCATGAACAATAAATGTCATTTATTTTGCACTAAAGGGAGTACTTAAATAAAAATCCTTAAATAAATGGCAAAAACCACAGTTTAATTAGTGACATAATTTAAAAAAAACAACAACAACAACACAAAACAGTGCTAGTGGGATTCTTCTACTTACTTCCTTTGTTTCCGCCGTAACAAGCTAATTTTAAAACGTTATCACAAGATGTCAGTAGAAAGATAATGCGATGATCATTTTAATAACAAGTTAACAACAAAAATCACTGGGCGACTGACCTAATTAATCTAGATCGGCAGTCAAATAGATACGTAACTTTTTTAAATTTTGGATCTGTTTAAGGAGTAAAATAATGTTATACACAATTTATTGAATCGATAACTTCTTAATTAAACGATTAAATTGCCGAATTATTTGAGTATTTTTTTCCCTAATTTATATTGTCTTTTTAAAAAGTGCAAATCCAAATGATTTAGAGCTTTTGATGATAAATTCAAATTGGGAGTTGTTTAATTATAACGGCCATATAATTTTAAAATTAAGTTAACTTGATAGCTACATCTAAATATAAAATTAGAAAACCCAAAAAGTCCAGATGATCGTTTCTTTATGTTTTCTTATAATAAAATAATAAAAGCTAATATTTAGAAAAGAAATAAAAAGTACAACCACATAAATAAAAAATGAGACTTTTTTTTTTCTATCCACTTTTTGCAGGTGTGCAATGGAAAGGAGAAATACTATAGTGCATGCGACCCCATTCATTACCATACGCACTTTAATGTGTCATCATACTAGTGCCATACCCATTCTAAAATGTAAGAAGAAAAAAACGTGTTATTGAGACAAAAAGGAAAATACTTCTTGTCACATTAAATACTTTTATTTCAATCTATGAAACACATATGTTAGTGGATATTGGATATGATACCGACACAAATACTATAAAATGAAAAAATTGAAAATTATAAGATATGAAGACGGAAAATATATGTATATTATATAAAAATAAATTCAAAGTTGTATGTATAATTGTAAAATTACTAGAATTGCGGAAGAAAATTAGCAATTTATTTCTAATATCATTCACGTCAATTTCACATGTATTTTACACTAAATATCTATTTAACACCATTAATTGTTTAAAATTATGACCAAACAGATTGGACACCGGAAGTGACAAGTCTGATACATGTCATATGAGTGTCCGAAATAAATCTGATGGGAGACATGATAAAAAAAAAAAGTATTTGTGCTTCGTAGATTTCAACACTTAAAAACCTAGTATCAACGTTTAATTAAACTGATAATATGGTAGTTAAAAAATTTTACTCTTGTTTTTTTATAAACGGGAATAAAATTTAAATCCGTGTCACTTATCAAATAACCAAGCTCATTGATAAAACTTTTACTATTAAAAAAAATCATTGGTTTGATTTTTTTTTTTTACGCACATATCAGTTACTATTTTTTACACCATGATTAAAAGTAAAGTTAACAAAGGTGAAAACATATAGTATTAATATTAATATTTAATAAAAGAAGTAAAATGCCTGGAAACTACTCCCTCCGGTCCGAAATGTATGACGTTTTAGCATTTACTTTTACTGTTCCGGAACGTATTTTAAGACGATCGGAACAGACGACCGGAACAGTCACTATTTGAGATAATTTTGCCCCTAATTTTTTCTCGGAAGTACGTTAATAAAAAAAGTACGGAATTTTTTGGGGTCAAATAGTGCGTCATCCGACCTCCTCGATATGCGTTCCCTACTGAATATTGGGATGGGAGGAAGTCATACATTTCGGAGCAGATAGAGTATCAATTATTGTAAATTATTATGACAAGGCAGCAGCTAGGCCTAGTTCTAGTTCTTTGAATAAAATGAAATGTTGGTGACCTGTCCTCTGTACGCACACTGATGTCATCTAGTTGTCCTTTTTATCCAATGAAAAGCCACTAATTCATTTGTGTGGACCCCACCTCACCGCACCCACCACACATCTCCAACGTTCATTTTCGTCGCCGTCCACATACCTCATACCACACACGCTGCCCACCTGGATTATTATTGTATCGCTCCAATAAATTACTTAGATTTGTACTTGAATTCAAATATCTACTAATCAGCCAAATAACTAATGAAAATATAAATAAATACTTTTCGCTAACTCTTATTTTCCTTTAAAGAAAGGTTAAAAGGTTTAAGGGAATAGTAGTATTAGGTAAGCCTAAACAAGTGACTGAAATTCATCCACGTGTCTGTTCCAGAAAATTCCCAGCTCCGGCCAAGATTTTCTTTGTTACGGGTTTGGTCCCGCTTAGGAAAATTCTAGTAGCTCTGGACTTCTTTTGCTTTTTGCAAGATTCAAGTTGTTTCTCAGCTCTCTAGGCCTAAAAGGAGACGAGTCCAATCAGGAAGTGAAACGTTAGCAAACAAAATAAATTGACTAGAGAAAAGTAAGTAAATTAAGGCACTGTTTGGATGTTCATTAAATGACCCATCCGCAGCACTTTTGTTACCCTACCCATGGGTGCATACTACCCTTTCTCACGTGTCTTCACACGTATGGTTAACCAGCTTTTTGTCAGGCTAGCTGAAGTAATTGCAGGCAAAATGGCTCTGTATCTGCTGTAAAAAATATGACACTTGCCAAGTTGCCATAAACAAACTAGAATTGGAAATCTTGCCTTAAAAACCAAATAAAAAAGGAAAAGGCTTCCTTAACTTAACTGAACCTCTATTTTTCCTCTTTTCTTTTGCTTTAAAAAAAAAGCAGAATGACTTGGAATTTTATTTTTCTTATATATATATATTTTTTGTAATTTTTTTTTCCTCTCAAGAAAAATACCGGTTCATAGGTGAATCGGTCGTGGTCTGGAAAATAATTGTACTAGTACTAATTTAGCTTGTCTTTCTAAAGCCGACCTAAGTTTGTTTTGTTTTGCAGACTTCTTGTATGCTTTTAAAATGTCCGCAATTTATTAAAAACGGTGTTGTATGTTGACATTTTCATACATTTTGCATATAAATTTACTATAATAACCCATCTTATATTATATTTTATAATATGATAGTTAAGAATAATTAGTATAGGAGTAGTAAATTCATAGATATGAAAGTGCGAGAATAATATTACTCGTAACAAAATTTGACAAATTGAGTAGGTGAACTTTAATGTGGAAGAGAGTGACATATGCCAAAACAAGCTGGGTAATAACCCTTCCTACGGTGTTAAAAAAGTGTGCTGGCCACTGAGAAAAGCATAGAAATCAAGGAGCTGGCTGGGGTAAGAAGAACTTGATACGTATTAGTGAGGTCATTTCCACAATTTCTTTTAATAAAAAACTTTATGTTTTATTTTTTTCCACTACAAATTCAATAAAATAAAACTATTTTTAACAAAAATATTAAATAATTATAGTCGTTAGATTAAAGTTGAAAAAATTCATATGCATGTGTATTAATTACTAGTAGTATGTTGGAGTACCAAGTTGTAACAAAACAAAAAGGAAAAAAACTCTTGTCGCATTAAATTTGAAATGAAGTAGTTTACCAAATTGAAAAACTTCATGTGTGTTCTGGAAAAACACTCTTGCATTTAAAATTTGAACTTGAATCACCATTTTCTGGTGATGCTGGCTCAATTAAGTAGTATACCAAACTGAGTGATTAAAGCCCAAATTAGATAAGAGGAAAGAAAAACCATTAGTGTGACATGGATAATGCAAAATAATAAATGAAAAAACAGGACAAACAGCACTCTCTAGTCACTCTCATTTCTCCATATATACCCCAGCTGCTCTCTCTCCATTACACTCCTAAAAAAAAACACAAAGCTCTCTCTCCTTATCTTCTCTCTTCCACCAAAAACTCCTTTTTTTCATCCAAAAACACCCCAAAACTAGTTTTTCTTGAGTGTGGTGATGGTGAAGGATACAGAGGTTGCAGAACAGGGTTCATTCTCTGCAAAAGACTACCATGACCCTCCACCAGCTCCTCTGTTCGACATGCATGAGCTGACAAAATGGTCATTTTACAGGGCTCTCATTGCTGAGTTCATAGCAACTCTGCTCTTCCTCTACATCACTGTTTTGACTGTGATTGGGTACAACGCTAGCACCATGGATGGTGCTAATGCTTGTGAAGGAGTTGGAATTCTTGGAATTGCTTGGGCATTTGGTGGTATGATCTTCATCCTGGTCTACTGCACCGCTGGTATCTCTGGTAAGTTCTCTCCTTCATCCCCTGTTATTTTTTCTTATTTCTTTAACTTGAATTCATAATTTTTCTCTCATATCGCACTTACCTATGGATGAAAGGAATGATCTTTTTGTTTCTTTGAGTTGGGTTTTTCCTCTTTGCTGTAATTTTTCTTTCATTTCAGCCTTTTGTTCGAAAATCCAGAAATTATACTGTTCTATGAGTGAAAGGAAAGATCTTTATGTTCTTTGAGTTGGGTTCTTTCTTTAGTTAGTTTCCTAGATCTTGTGTTGTTATACTCCCCCCTACCAAGTATGAAATTTTAGTAGTTCTTAACTTCTTGTGGCCCAAAATGGTAAGTTAGTTTCTATAATTAAAAACATGATACTGTTTAGATTCAAGGTTCAAGTTAACTTAATATTTTACTTGCTAAAGTAGGTTTTTTTAATCTTTCTTCCTTTGTTTCTTTTGAAAGATACTTGCTTTATGTAGTTGTTAAGTAATTAAGTATGCAATAGCAACATAACCTTACCTTTTTGGTTATTTTATTATATCTTGTATTAATCCGGTGCATGTTAGCATATACTGACCCAATTTTCCTTGAATGCGCCAGGTGGACACATTAACCCAGCAGTGACATTTGGTCTTTTCCTGGCCCGGAAGGTATCCTTTTTCAGGGCAGTGGGGTACATTGTGGCCCAATGCTTGGGAGCCATCTGCGGTGTTGGGTTGGTGAAGGCATTCCAAAGTGCGCACTACAAGAACCACGGTGGTGGAGCCAACAGCCTTAGTGAGGGGTACAGTGTTGGCACTGGATTGGGTGCTGAGATCATCGGAACTTTTGTCCTTGTCTACACCGTCTTCTCCGCCACTGATCCTAAGAGGAGCGCAAGAGACTCCCATGTCCCTGTATGCACCCTATCCTTTTCTCCCTTTCAATCTCAGCAATTGTTTCTTTGATTTAGCCTTTTGTAGAGTTGGTTATTGTCCTAATGTGCTTTTAGTCATAAAAATTGCATCTTTAATAACTGCTTTTGTAATTACTTAGGACCTCAGCTAATTTGTAGATATGGCAAGTTTGGTCCTATCACTGTTGTCATTTAGTTGATACATATATTTCAAATGTTTAGTTTCTTTAGCATGCAAGGGGAAGGAAAATGGTGGCTAACATTTTCTTGAAAAGATTATTCAAATCTATTTAGGGCTAAAGATTGATTTTTTTTTCATGTGTGATCAAATTCTTGCTAGTGTTTAGTTTATGTTAAGTATTATTGCTTTTTGTCAAGATTTAACTAATTACCTAATTGAGTTAGTGTAATGAATTCAAATGCCAAATTTGAGATGCTAGGCCCTTTGCATCTCATAGAAAAGTCAGTTAGGGGTTTAGGAGGGAGTGGAGCATTACAGAGCAGATTCTCTACTTTTCCATTTGCCTGACTAAGAACAGTAACCATTACCTTATCCTTTCTACTCATCTTTTTTCCTGTTACCCTCTTGCGTGAGCAGATGGCATTGCATTATTGTATACAGCCAAACCGAAAGTGACTTTTGTTTTCTTGTGCTAACCCCAAGTCTTTTTCATGGAGTTGGCAACTTGGGCCCCCCTCTTTCCATGCGATGAAGGACTTGTCTGATTGGTGCCATGTTCTTACATCTGTTCGATTTTGACTTTTTACTGATTCAGTTGCTTGTGCAATGTTTGATTTGGTTAGGTTTTGGCTCCCCTCCCAATTGGGTTTGCTGTGTTCATGGTTCATTTGGCTACCATTCCCATCACCGGCACCGGCATCAACCCTGCTAGAAGCTTTGGAGCTGCTGTCATCTACAACCAAAGCAAGCCATGGGATGATCATGTTAGTATTTATTATAATCCTTGATTATCCTCCATAGGAGTACTAATTAGAGGGTCCTTAATTATTAATTAAATTCTTTTTCTTGGCAGTGGATCTTTTGGGTTGGACCATTCATTGGTGCAGCAATTGCAGCCTTCTATCACCAATTTGTCTTGAGAGCAGCAGCAGCTAAGGCCCTGGGGTCATTCAGGAGCAACCCTACTACTTAAAGCAAGGAAAAGTCATTTTCAAAATGAATAATTATGGGGAAGAATGCTTGTGGTTGGTTGATGGTTTTAATTTCTGTCCTTGTTTGATTATTTTTCTCTTGTAGTGGATGTAAAATGAAGTTTGAGGGTATTTATGGATTTGTGTAGATAAAAAAGTCGTCTTTTTTAAAGGGGAGGCTTTTTTTTTCAAGCACTTGCCTTAGAATTTACTCCACACGTCCTTCTTATTTTCTTCTAGCAATTATTATGCGTCATATGCATACTTTCTTCATTTACTATGCCCCTCCAATTTTCCGTTTTCACCACACCCTACTAGCACCATTTCCAACAAGAATGGGTGGAATGCAATTACCTGCAAATACTTCTCGAGTTTCTTTGAGAAATGTGAAAAACAAGAATGAAAATGAGAAACTATGATCTTACTAATTTAGCATACTATTGGGCCTGGGCCGGGCATATACCTGCTCATTTACTATTTTAAGTATTTCTCCCATAAAACAACAAATTTTCATATGGTTCTAATCTTCCTCGAGCTTATCATCAACAAAGATTTGGTAAGCCACATTTTCCGCGGATCCTGTCTTCTATTCGATTGATAACCAAGACATAAATGTCAGTAGATGACTAAGCTTTTGCAAAAAAATGAACTAATTCTATTAGTATAGAGTCCGTTCGTTAACGAATAAACTATAAAGCGATCGTAACGAGTAAAAATGATAGAAGTTTAATATAGTAATGTCCACTTGCAAGTTGCAAGCTTATAAAAAAAAGTCACTTGGAGTTTAATATAGTTGGTCGGCATGCGGTCCTTGTATTTTTTGTCAAAATCTATACATAAGAGAGTAAACAGTATGTTTTTATTAGACTCCATCTAAATCAAAATAACTAATGTGTTCTTAAGATTTTTTGTAATTTTTTTTTAAAATAGAGTAAAATAATTCTTTTACTATTGAATAAATTACAAAAATATAATTTCATTTATAAGAAACAAAATAAAGGTATGGATCCTAGTTTCTGTATAGTAAATTGTATATTTTCTACCTTTTTAGTTTACACCAAAAAAAAAGAAGTATTTATGATATATCAACGAACATGTAACTAATTGATTATTTGATAAAAATACCAGTAGAAAATCGATCCCAAATTCGAATCTCGTTGTCGTGTATATAAAAAAAAAACTATATATATAACCTAAATAAGCACAGTTTGGGCGACTATTTCATTTTGGTCCATCTTTGTAGCCTTGTAGGCTACATTTATGTTTACTTACAAGCAGGGCGGCTACGCGTAGCTTGGAGCCCAATATGGGTTAGTAGGCCTTAGACCTAATTGCGGCACTGTAGATTTGATTTATTTTTTCAGGCTACAGGCCCTATAGTTGAATAGGTTGGGATATTTGCACTACTTGTGGAACCTGGTGGAATGAATCTAAACACAAGACTCCATGTGTCAGTAGTTTACGGTTTCGGCACGCATATTAAAAAAATCGGATAATTTATTATTTTACCCCAAAAAATTTCGTACTTTTTTTTCGAACGAACATACATTAATCCTTAATATGCGTGCCCAAATAGTAAAAAACAGTTAATAAAAGAAGGAGGGAGTACATATTATTGACCAAAAAAACAATTCGGAATTCCTTTCCGGGTCTTAAAAAAATCTTAAATTATGTGATTAAAACACAAACTTTTTATATAAATTATAATTTTTTTAGTTAATCAATTTAATTTAGATTTTTTTATTTATGTTAACAATTAAAATATTCATCTGGATCTGAATGTAACCAAAAGCTGGATTTGAATTGATATGGCTGGCCATACCTTATACAGTGCGGGTAAGAATTTTACGAAAAAAACAAATCGAAAGCTGTTTTCTATTTTTATTTTATATTTATGGAAACCAAGAAAAAAGAATTATGTTATAATGTTAAAATAAAAGAAAAAGGTTTTACTACAACTTAACAGAATCAATCCAGAGCGCGAGTAGATATTCAAAACTTAAAGAAATATCAACATAATTTTCTTAAAATTTAAATCCGATCTAAATCGAAACTCGGTAAAAACGGGTTTACACATTTTGACTAAGTGATAATACATAAAATTATCAGAAGGGCATAATTGACTTTGTACCTTCACAAAGTACCGTTGACCAGTCAAAGCGGCACATGACCGGTTTGACCAAGTCAAACAGGTGAAGCAGCATCGTGACCGATTGACCAAGCCAAGGGGAATAGGTGATCAAAGAACAAGTCTAGCATGTCGCCTAGAAACGGCATATGTCCGATCCTGCCACGTGGCCATGAAGAATGGAACGGCACATTGCCGATTCACCTGCCAAATCGCGTGATAACGGATCGGCTCGTTGACTAAGTCAACAGTCCCCAAATCGGTACCTTGCCGATTTGATACAAACGGTCCCTTGCCGATTTGGCAGAAACGGTATAAGCTCCATCTATTGCTATAATTTATATATAATTCTCAGTACATATTTAGTCAAAGTTGGTGTGGGGGACAACCTTCTCTGCTCCCACTGAGTCATTATTTAACAGCTAGACTAGGCGATTATTTATTTCCCCAAAGGTACCAACTCTACTCTACAGTGGTTAATCCCTACTTTTAGACTACCTTTTGGAAAAAGGGGGAAAGGAGTCAGAAGATCTAACCACTCTAACCCTAAAAAAGGGGAAAGGTGGCAGAAGATCTAACCACTCTAGCCCTATATAAGGACTAGAGGGAAGTACATGAGGGATATTCGGGGACTCCCAAAAAAGGAGAGATAGACAAAAAAACATACTTTTCTGCATCTTAAACCCGAACTGACTTTGGCATTGGAGCTTCTACGCCGGAAAACATTTCCGGCGCTTTGCAGGTCTTTCAAGGAACTTCAACCACCACAATCCGGCGTGCCATTTGACGGAAAAGCCCTCCTCATCCATTCACGGATTATCATTTGGTGCTCTCGTTGAGAGCTTTTGAAGTTTCAAGTGAGCAAGCCTTGAGATTCAAAGCTCTTCTTTCTCAACAATTTGGGGTGTTTACTTCCAAGAATGGCATCAAATCAAAACTTCCAATCAAATCAACCTACGGGTGGTGCTGCCGGTCAACATGAAACTCCACCCCCGCAAGTTTCATCTTCCCGTGCAGAAATGAACGCTGTCGCTCGCCGGCTTAACTTCCCTGAAATTCCAGAAATGCTATTTCCCAGTACTCCGCAACCTGGACCATCTACAGCAGCAGTCATTCCACCAGTAGTCATGCGTGAGTTTGCTGCCTTGCATAGAAGAATGGACGGGATGATGCAGACGTTCATGGGAAGGTTTCCTCCGCCAGTCAACCAACCCTTTATCCCTCAGCAGATCCAGCATCGACCGGCGGCAACACCATCTCTGGTGCCTCCGCCATTGACGGACCCACAGGCTGGATCTATGCCTCGGTTCGGTAGCCAGCGAGCTCTCCAAGATAGTCTTCCGTATGCGCCTCAGCCAAGCCATCAAAATGAAAATCCACCTAGAAGAGAAGAATATCGTGATAACGTGGAGGAGGTCAACAGTCGAGCAATCCAGAATAGCCCAAGAGGAAGTCAGAGACAAGCATCACAAGGGGGATCTGGCATCAGAAGGAGCCGAGAAAGATCGGCAGTAAGACGCCAATCTGAAGTAGTGGCAGATCGTGGAAGAAATGATTAGCCTGTGTCCAGAAGGTCCGTTTCTCGACCAGATCGGGAGGAAAAGGACGACGATCCGAAGAATCCGTTAACGTTTCGAGTTCGAAGGCATCGAGTGAGTAGGCACGTCAAGTTGCCGACCGATCATTACGACGGAACGACCGACCCGACAGTGCACGTAAGTCTAGTAAAGAAACATGTGAAGTTTTTTACTAGGAAAGATGAGGCGTTGTGCCAAATATTCGTTATGACCTTGAAAGGGGTTGCCAATACTTGGTTTGAGAAGCTACCGGCTGGATCTGTTGACTCCTTCGAGCAGCTAGCCAGCGCGTTCAGGAGCCGATTCAGTTCCTGCATCCCAGTAGAAAAATCTCCAGCGATCTTGTTTGACATGGTTAGAAAATCGGGAGAGTCATTGACGACATACGTGGCAAGGTTTAACACTGAACTGGCGACACTTACGGATGTAGCACCTAACTTTGCAGCAGAGGCCTTGAGAAGGAATTGCAAATATAGGGAGTTAGAAAACGCCTTGATAGCAAGCACTCCGAAAATCTTGGATCTCTTGCGGATCGAGGTAGAAAAGTATGCCCGAATGGAAGAGGCCGATTACCAGAGAAAGAAACGGGAGGAGCCCGATCTTCAAAAGAAAGAGCCTGCCCCGCGTAAACAAGCAGAGAAAAAGCAAATGGCAGTGAGCCGACAGGCGGATCGGTCTGCAAACTTCTCCGTCATACCGCTGAATAAGCCGATAGCGGAAATCTTCACCATAATAGAGGAACGGAAGCTTCCAATCCGTTATCCTACTCGCAAGCCTGGAGTTGTTATGGGGCCACACAAGGATTCCTATTGCCGTTTCCACAAGGCAAAAGGACACGACACGGATGATTGTTTTTCTTTGAGAAAGGCAATTGAGAGGTTGATTGAGGAAGGTTATTTGGGCGAGTTTGCAGTCAAAGCTCGAACCAAGGCTATGGAGGATCGGAATAATGACGGTAGGGAAAGGGCAGCAGCCGATCCCAATATAGCCACCACCAGTACCCATAGGGGGAAAGAAAAGGAGGTTCTTACAACCTCCTACGAAGATTTCAACATGGTTAACTTGATAGTAGGAGGGACTCAGCAGTTGGAGGATCTCCCTGTTGGAGAAAAGAGGAAACGGGATGCTCCCGTTATCGAAGGTGCAGGATTGTCAGAACTTGACCGAATGATCATTACCTTTTCAGAAGAAGATGAGATCGGAGTTACTTATCCACACAATGAAGCTCTGGTGGTAACATCGATCATCGCCAGCAATGCTGTTAGAAGGACTCTGGTTGATAATGGAAGCGCAGTGAATCTCATCTCTTTGACGGCTTATAAAAGCCTGCAAGGTTCTAAGTCAAAGCTGAAGCCATGCCAACGCCCGATCATTGGTGTCAATGGCGAGCCTGTTTCGATTGTAGGAATAACTTTCTTGCCGATCAGTCGCAGAGTGGAGGAGCAGTTATTTATGGTGGTAGATCTAAATCTACCGTATAATGTGATTTTGGGACGTCCGTTTCTAAATGTTTTTGGAGTTATCATTTCTCAAAGACATTTGAAAATGAAGTATCCTTCATGGGATGGCATCGTCACCATCAGAGGAGATCAGAAAGTGGCAGCCGAATGCTATGTCACAATGGTCAACGGACAGTGTGACCGCTATGTGTGTGTAGCGGACGACTTGCTAGAAAATGATGAGGAATGGCACACTCAGCCGATGGAGAAAATGATTCAAATGCCAGTGTTGGGGGTTCCCACTGGTCATTTCTTGGTAAGCGAAAAGCTGAGCGGAGAGGAATGCAGCGAGCTCTCGCACCTTTTGAATAAGTGCAAAGGGGAATTCGCTTGGGTCCTGTCGGACATGCCAGGCATTTCTAGGGAGACGGCGGAGCACCGTTTGAATGTCTGTCCAGACGCCAAGCCGATTCAGCAGAAACGACGAGCTTTCTCCTGAGAAAAAGCAGAAGCTATTGAGAAGGAGGTAGCAAAGTTGCTAAAAGCCAACGTCATTCGGGAAGTCCAGTACCCACCGTGGCTGGCTAATCCCGTTGTGGTCCGAAAGCCAAATAGGGATTGGAGAATGTGTATTGACTTCACCGATTTGAATGAAGCGTGTCCAAAGGATTGCTATCCGTTGCCGCTAATAGAGCAGTTGGTGGATCAAACGGCAGGATATGAATATCTGAGCTCACTGGATGCGAACTCAGGATATCATCAAATTCCAATAGCTATTGAGGATGAGGAGAAAACGACATTCATCACTCCAAAGGCCACTTATTGCTATCGCGCCATGCCTTTTGGCCTGAAGAATGCTGGCACCACGTTCCAGAGAACGACCAACAAGATCTTTGAGTCTCAGATCGGAAGAAACTTGGAGGTTTATGTAGATGATATGCTGGTAAAAAGCAGGAGTTTTGAAGCCCATTTGCAAGACCTTGAAGAGGTATTTGGGATGATGAGAAGATTTGGAATGAAAGTAAATCCCAAGAAATGCATGTTTGCATTCCAAACGGGAAAGTTTCTCGGGTATGTTGTCAGCAGAAAGGGGATTCAGCCTAATCCCGCCAAGCTGAAAGCAATCCAGGATATGGTTTCGCCAAGAAGTGTGAAAGAAGTGCAACGGCTCACAGGGAGGATAATCGCCCTGAGCCGATTCATCTCCAAGCAGGGCGAGAAATGCCTCCCGTTCTTCAAAGTCATTCGGAAGAAAGCGCAATTCGGATGGGAAGATAATTGCGAGAAAGCTTTTAATGAGTTAAAGGAGTATCTTTCCTCAGAATTACTGTTAACACGACCTGAAAATGGCGACATTCTTTTTCTTTATTTGGGGGCAGCTGATGAGGTAGTCAGCGATGTTCTGGTCCGTGACGAAGGTGGAATCCACAGGCCGATTCACTTTATCAGCCGAATTCTGAAAGACGCCGAGTTAAGGTATTCCCAGGTAGAAAAAGTGGCATTCGCCTTGGTTCAAGCCACCAGGAAAATGGCCAGGTATTTCCAGGCACACCCAGTGGCTGTTCTGACGGATCAGCCTCTGAGAAGAATATTCAAGAGGCCCGAGTTATCTGACCGAATGGTCATTTGGGCCATAGAATTAGAACAACATGGATTGCAGTATCAGGCCCGACCCGCGGTTCAGGGGCAAGTACTTGCTGATTTCATTGCCGAATGCACATTTGTCCAAAAGCCGATTCCTTTGCCAGAAGATAAGGAAGAAGCTTGTTTACCTCTTCCCGATACAGAAGGAGACAAATGGACAATCTTCGTGGATGGAGCTAAGAACCAGAACGAAGCTGGAGCCGGCATTATCATTACAGGACCAGAAGAAATTAAAATGAGGTATGCCTTAAGAATCTCTAAGCCGTTATCAAATAATGCAGCCGAATACGAAGCCTTGTTGACAGGGTTGCGAATCGGAGGAAGCTTGATAGAAGAAAATGCACCAAACGGCTCACAAACGGGCGGCGCCAGTTTAACTTTATACGGAGATTCGAAGTTGGTGATAGATCAGGTCACTGGCCGTTCTCAAGCTAGAGAGCCTGTTATGGCTCGATACCTGAAGAAGGTGCAGAAGGAGCTGACTGAAATTAAAAATCGAGGAATTTCTGTTGAAATTAAGCATATTCCTAGAGAGGAAAATGCTGAAGCAGATGAAATTCCCAAATTGGCGGCCAACTCCAAAGTAGTAATGCCAACCGATGTTACAATGGAGGAAATTTTCGTTCCGTCTTTTATGGAGGAACAGCAGGTGTTATGTGTGCAAGAAGCAGCAAATGACTGGCGTGTTCCAGTAATTGACTATCTCAAGCATGGTAAATTGCCAGAAGACGCAAAGGAAAAATTGAAGATTCTCAAGAGAGCTGCCCGATGCACCTACCACAATGGAGAACTCCTTCGCCGTTGTCTCACGTACCCGGCTGCCAAATGCATCAGTGAGGAAGAAGGCTTATACACCCTCAGGGAAATCCATGAGGGAATATACGGAATGCATGCCTCAGGAAACACCATGGCCGCACAGGTCCTTCGGACAGGCTTTTATTGGCCCACGATTCGAAGAGACTCAGATAATTTTGTGAAATCTTGCCACAAATGTCAGGAGTTTGCAAAAGTCCCACAACGGCCAGCAGCCGAAATAGCAAGCATGGTCAGCCCCTGTCCGTTTGCGAAGTGGGGAATTGATATCCTGGGACCTTTTCCAATCGCCAAGAATCAACTTCAATTTGTTATTGTTGCCGTTGATTACTTCAACAAGTGGGCCGAAGCAGAAGCAGTGGCAAAAATAACGGCAGACACTACGTGGCGTTTCTTCATGAATAACGTTATTATGAGGTTCGGTTTCCCAAGAATACTCGTGAGTGATAATGGTTCTCAGTTCACTAGCGCTTACTTTAGGAAAAAATGCGCCGATTATTCGATTGAGCAACGGTTCTCTTCCGTTGCGCACCCTCAAACAAATGGTCAAACGGAGGTCACCAACAGAGCAATCCTCAGTGGAATCAAGAAGAATCTTGAAGGCAAGCCAACAAAATGGCCAGAGGAATTACCGTTTATCATGTGGGCCTATCGGATGACCACAAAGACTAGCACCGGCATGACGCCGTTTGCCATGGCCTATGGGGTAGAGGTTGTTTCTCCAGTAGAAATCGGAGCAATCAGCCTTCGAGTGGAATATTTCAACGAAGAGCAAAATGAAGAAAGACTAAGGGAGCAGCTAGATCTTTTGCCAGAAATGAGAGAAGAGGCCATTCTCAAAACGTTGCACTACAAACGCAAAATGGCAAAATACCACAATCGGCGTGTCAAGGAACGGCTACTCAAAGCAGGAGATTTAGTCCTGCGCAATGTAACGGCAACTGGACGAGAGAAGAAAAAGCTAACGCCGAATTGGGAAGGGCCATATCGCGTAGTCAGAGTCATCGGCAAAGGAGCATATCACCTTGAAACAATGAACGGTACTCCGATACCCAATTCTTGGAATATTTCCAATTTAAAACTATATCATTCCAGGGTGAATTTGTTGCTTTCACTTGACTCATAAATAATAAAGATGTTGTGGATGTATAATTATTTGCAACTGACCATGTTGAAAGTATACATCTGCCAGTATTGTTTCTCATATGGTTACAGATCTTGCCAAAACGGCCGTGGACGTAAGTCATTTTAGACCGAACCACGTTATCAAAATCAAAACGGCCGTGGACGTAAGTCATTTTAGACCGAACCACGTTATCAAAATCAAAACGGCCGTGGACGTAAGTCATTTTAGACCGAACCACGTTATCAAAATCAAAACGGCCGTGGACGTAAGTCATGTTAGACCGAACTACGTTATCAAAATTAAAACGGCCGTGGACGTAAGTCATTTTAGAGCGAACCACGTTACAAAAATCAAAGAATCAGCAATATTCACGCTACTAGGGCTACCTAAGGCGTTGCCTAGTGTGCCAGCAACCCAATCGGCTCCATCCCGATTGGTTCACATCGCTATCTTAAATGGCTTGGTCAGCAAGAGCCCGATAAGTCTTACAAAGAATTCAAACATATCTGTGCCTTAATTAACCAGATAGTGAGACGAACAACGGCAATATCTCCAAAACGGCGAGCAGCCGCTTCTCCTCAAAACGACAAGCAGCCGATTCCATGAAATAAAGATAAGTTCAATTTGCAATCGTTTTATCTTTTTTAAATTTTTCTGGAATAATATATATAACGGAAACGATTAAGCATTTGCAATTACTAAAAATTGCAAAATTATATTCCGAATAATATTTGTTCTTTACAAAATATGCCAAATCGGCAATAATCAAAATGGGGGAAAAGATAGGCTATTTCCTACGGTTCATCTTCAGAAGAGGATTGATATTCTTTTGCTTCGGCCTCTCTCTCCAAAGAAGTAACATATGTGCCGATCTTCGTGGCATCAAAGTTGATCTCCCCATAGAACTCCATGTAGTTGTCGATCATAATGTCCTTCATCTTCTTCCGCCACCAGCCAATTTTTCCTGGAACTTGCGCTATCTCTGCATCCTTATCAGCGATACTCCTTCGAGCCGTTTCCAACTCTGCCGTTCTAGTCTCCAAATCGGAACGGGCTGCACCTAGCTCTGCAGTAAGCTTGGCCACATTATTGACCAAGGCGGCCTTATCTTCTGAAAGCTTGGTAACGGAATCGCACAAAGCAGACCTATCTGTCATCAGTTCCCCGATCCGTACCTGCTCTTCCCTAATCTTCACCGAAAGACCATCTCTTTCATTCAGACTATCGGCCAGCCTCTTGCGCGCATCAATGACAACCTTTTTGTCAGTCTCTCGAGAGGCCATTAGAGTCTCTTTCTCTTTCTGAAGAGAAGCATTCTCAGCGGTTGATCGCCGAAGTGCCTCCCTAGCCTCATCCAGCTTCGAATCAACGACTTCAGAAGCATATCGGGCAGCGCATAAGCCACTGTAAAATATGCTTTGCATATTAGTGAAGTGGGAGCTCAGTTCCAAGCGACCAAAGTACTCTCTGTCGGCGTTGTTGGCAAGCATTTCACCAATCAGGCGACCTGTCCGATAATCTTTGCAGCCAGGAGTTTTCAAGCCAAGAGAACGGCAGCAGCTGTCTCCAAGGTTATTCAGACTGACAATATGACTAACTTCCCCGTTAGGACCATCGCTGGAAAGATAGCCTTTGAGATCAGAAGGGGGAGCAGTTGCACGATCATCGGAGATAAATGGATCGGGCAAGCGTGGACCAGCAACCCAATGAAGAACAACAGGAGTAGAGCTGGAAGAACCGGCAGGAGGAGCATCCGTTGAGGCAGTTGCCTGACTTTCTGGAGCCAAAGGAGTCTCCAATGAATCCCCTGAAAGAGGAACGGAAGAACCTTCGCCAACAATCGGCTCAGAAGCAGCATCCGCCCGATTAGCATCAGACTGCTCCAAAACAGCATCAGTCTGACTGTTGTCAACCTGTTCAGAAACGGCATCTGGCTTGTTCAGGCTGAGGAGGAACGGCAGTAGACGGACAAGCCTCCGCTGGAACAGCCTCAGGCCGATTTGCTTCATTCTCGGCCAAAACGGCAGCAGCCCATCTGGCCTCAGCTACAACTTTTCCTTTCTTCTCAGCGGCTCTTTTCCTTTTCTTCATCACCCTTTTAGCCGCTTCAAGAATCTGCGGATCGGGAGTTTCCAAAGGAAATTTGTCGAAGGTATCTCGGCCGACCTTTTTTGGTCTATACAGAGGGGGCACCGAAACCTCTTCGTCGGCAACAGGTTGATCCACCTCTAGGCCCTCCGAGCGGCCACCACCCTCAACAACGGCTTCATCGGCTATGGCCTCTTCAGCAGCCGTTTCCCCAGATGGAGGATCCTCCATCTCCGTCACATCATCATCAGAATCGGCCGCTGTATGACGCAAACGGACCGAGGCCGTTCTTGCAGTAACGACCGTTCTAACTGGTCGTCCTGCTCCTGCATAAGATTAAAATTGGCATCAGAATTCTGCAAGAAAACGCATGCCATCTTTACAAAAAATTTGGTAGCTTACCATCAACGGCGCAGTCCGGCAACGGCACGCCCATTGCCATCTTTTGCACGTGAAATTTTGTGTCAAAAGATAACAGAATGTCGATCTGTGCCTGCAACGGACCAGAAGGGTCCTCTGGCCTCACCCACTGCAGTTCATTCATCGCCGGGTTAAACCCAGCGATCCATTGGGGTTTGGTGGTAGTCGAAACTAGGAAGAAGTGATCTTTCCATCCCTTAATGGAAGATTCATATTTGTCAAAATTCTTCAGAAAGGGTTGAAGATCGTCATTCTTACGGGGACGGATGGTAATTAAACTGCTACGGGTACTTAAATGGAAGAAATACCTAAAAAGCTGGAGGGAAGGCTCTTTAATTTTCACGAAGGAACAAACATTGATAAAAGAATAGATCGAAGCCCAGGAATTGGGAGTAATCTGGGCTGGGTTTAATACATGCTGCACTAATAAATTTCTCACCATGGACTTCAGAGGAAGGTGAAAGCCGTACGCAAACATCTTAGAATATAAAACTCTATGGTTGTCAGTAAAGGAACTATTCAACCTAACATTGGGAGGAGCTACAGTGGCTTTGTATCCTATCGGCAAATCAATTCCATATCTCTGCAACTCTAAATCTAATTCCTCTCTAGTCCTAAGTTTGGTAGCAGTCTGGTCAAGTTGCTCATCAGTAGTAACAATAGGACGCCTAGGAGCCATATCTCAATCACAAACCACACAAAGGAGAAGAAGGGGTTAAGGAATACCAGGTGGTGCAGACGTCTTGAAAAATAGAGCCTTGAAATTGCAGGAAATGGTTGCGCAGACGCAAGAGAAAGAGAGAGAATTTTTGAGGAAGAAGATGAATGAGAGCGGCGTTGAGAAATGAAAATGAATTAGGGTTTTTCCAAATGGAAACCACTTTTAAAAGAAACAATACTCCAACCGTCAGCATGCCTAATCAGTCACTGACAAGTGGCAGGTCTATTCTAAAAAGGCAGCAAATTGTTAATAAAGTTGAGCCAGGCATTTAATGAGGGACGACGCATGCGTTTCTCAAAGGGTTTTTGAATTTCAAAATTCAAAACTTCTCAGATGAAGAGACGTTTTCTCCTCAAAAGTCACGAGCAGTTACAAACACTTGGATAGTAGAGTGCCACGTCACCAGGTACATTTAAATTGAATTATACCCTCTATTCCTGTTTGATATTTATTTGCAGGATTGAAGAAAAACTTTGCAAATTTCTCGAATTCAAAGGGGATCAAAACGGCAACCTGCCGATTGCAAATCATCAAGCAAGAAACGGCAAGCCCTTGGTAAACACTTGGGCTCGTTTGTTGTTGGGCCTCTGATAATACATAAAATTATCAGAAGGGCATAATGGACTTTGTACCTTCACAAAGTACCGTTGACTAGTCAAAGCGGCACATGACCGGTTTGACCAAGTCAAACAGGTGAAGCAGCATCGTGACCGATTGACCAAGCCAAGGGGAATAGGTGATCAAAGAACAAGTCTAGCCCGTCGCCTAGAAACGGCATATGTCCGATCCTGCCACGTGGCCATGAAGAATGGAACGGCACATTGCCGATTCACCTGCCAAATCGCGTGATAACGGATCGGCTCGTTGACTAAGTCAACAGTCCCCAAATCGGCACCTTGCCGATTTGATACAAACGGTCCCTTGCCGATTTGGCAGAAACGGTATAAGCTCCTTCTATTGGTATAATTTATATATAATTCTCAGTACATATTTAGTCAAATTTGGTGTGGGGGACAACCTTCTCTGCTCCCACTGAGTCATTATTTAACAGCTAGACTAGGCGATTATTTATTTCCCCAAAGGTACCAACTCTACTCTACAGTGGTTAATCCCTACTTTTAGACTACCTTTTGGAAAAAGGGGGAAAGGAGTCAGAAGATCTAACCACTCTAACCCCAAAAAAGGGGAAAGGTGGCAGAAGATCTAACCACTCTAGCCCTATATAAGGACTAGAGGGAAGTACATGAGGGATATTCGGGGACTCCCAAAAAAGGAGAGATAGACAAAAAAAACATACTTTTCTGCATCTTAAACCCGAACTGACTTTGGCATTGGAGTTTCTACGCCGGAAAACATTTCCGGCGCTTTACAGGTCTTTCAAGGAACTTCAACCACCACAATCCGGCGTGCCATTTGACGGAAAAGCCCTCCTCAGGTCTTTCAAGGAACTTCAACCACCACAATCCGGCGTGCCATTTGACGGAAAAGCCCTCCTCATCCATTCACGGATTATCACTAAGGTAGGGTAAAAAACTCAAATGAATGCCATCGGATATGGTTGGATTAGGGTTTGAGTTTGGATACCGAAAATTACTCGTTGTTGCAATTTTTTAACCCTGCTTTGACCACGCAAGTTTAGCTTTGACCATATAATTTGATTTTGATTATGTAAGTTTAAAAATAAATTCGCATTTATTAAAATTCGAATTCAAAATTTGAGTTAAATATTAAAAAATTATTTACTTAAGTTAACGTGTACTTTTCATTTTTATTGTTATTTTTTGCTTTGGAAGAATTTCAATATACGATATTTTATTTTTTGAGCAGAAAAATAATTTATAGACAAATTGGTGTCGGCAAATTTGGTACGTTTGGCCTTGGCCTGGTCTGGTCTGGTCGTGTCTCGTGTGTTCAAAACTTGAAACACTAGTTGATTCTTGAAACAAGGACGTTACATTATTTATCTATTATTATTGTGCTAGCTGTAAGTTGATGTTTGATTAGAGCCGGTCTTTGCCGTAGACCCTTATTATGGTTTCCATCCTATGCGATTGCACGGATAAATTATTAATAAAATTCTTTAGATTAATACAGTAAATCCCATCAAATCCCACGGATAAATTATCATTTAAATTTCTTTAAGAGATAATATGTGTTATATTCCGGTAAAAGTTTCCGGCATAATTACCTTATTTTTCCCATCAATTGTATAAAAAAAAAAAGAATAGATCTTTTATTGAATGGGAGTTGACTTCATTTGTATAGTTTCTATAGAAAAATGATTTACAGTAAACTCAATTTTGGGTGATCTGCTTACGTACTTATAAGGATTTAGAGGAAATTACAGAGGAGAAAATATGTACAAGCATCATCATCATCAACAAAGACACGTGCAAAAAAAAAACCCATCTCTTTGCTCGTGTACCGAATCAATCAACAGCCAAACACATCTTATCCATACATTTTCAATTCATCGGCTTCCCAATTCCGAAGAGATCTAGAACGGAATCCTAATGGTGGAAACAACACTATGATCAATTCTTGAGGTATTTGTCTTCCAATTTCCTTTTCCTTTTTTTCTGGAGAAACAACTCCACATCTCAGTTTTCATTAGGAAAATAACTATTAAAAACAACAACAAGATTCTCTTTTGCTCATTTTGGATGCGTTCAAAGTTCAAACTCGACGGCTTTTAAAAATGAACGAATCTATTATCATTTAACCAGCTGACGGTTCGCTTTCATATTGTTTTGGTGGTTGTCAACTTGCTACATAATTTTGACGTGACACTGAAAATGAGGACAGATCAGAAAAGCTTTACTATTAGTTCAATAATCGATCCATATATGCTCTATTCCTTATCTGGCAGGTGGATTTTTTTTATGGAATCATGTAATTAGTTGACATCATGGGTTGCTCTTACTCAAAGAAGCCTAGAAAATCACCTGGCTATGAAAAGCCTAGTGTTCTTGCTGCCCAAACACCTTGTAAGTATTATTTCTCTAGCTTTACTTTCTATAAATTCCTGCTATTATTTTCATCCTAATTTTCATTAATTAGTACAGTGTATTTGTATTGTTTACAGGAATATTTAATAACTTTTCTTGCAGTTACTGTTGCTGAAGTAGAGGCATTGTATGAACTCTTTAAGAAATTAAGCAGTTCCATAATTGATGATGGACTTATTCACAAGGTATATACCTAGTTAGCTACTTACGAGTTCTGTGAGTAACGTTATTCACAAGGTATTTGTTCTTTCTCTTTCAAAATCAGGAAGAGCTTCAACTTGCACTTTTCAGGAACAAAAATAAGAGGAATCTTTTTGCGGACAGGGTTTGTAATTAACTTTGCTTCATAGTTGTCAGTATTTTTTTTATATATATAAATCTTTTAGTTTTGATTGTGGGTTTTGCTTTGGTAGATCTTTGATCTGTTTGATATCAAGCGAAATGGGGTGATCGACTTTGGAGAATTTGTGAGATCTTTGGGTGTCTTTCATCCAAATGCACCTGTGGAGGATAAGATAAAGTGTAAGATTTTACTTCTCTTTTATCACAATTAAATTCTTGTTATTGAGTGTTTCGGATGTAGTTTAGCTTTAAAAAATTACACAATTTAATGAGAAAAGACTTATAATTTGTATAAATTATAAATTTTTATTATCGATTTTTTGTACCATCCTTTTCGTACTTAAAATGAGATATTGAATGATAAAAAAAGGAAATAAAAGAGAGTTTTTCAAACGTATAGTTGATGAAATGTGTCAATTACTTATTTTTTGTTCATATCAAATTGTTTATGTAGTTGCTTTCAGGTTATATGATCTCAGGCAAACTGGATTAATTGAGCGAGAGGAGGTGAGTTCAACAATTTCACTAAAATTTTCCATGTTTGTCTATTAATGGCAGAGGCGTGATCTCTTTGTGGATTTTATTTTTAACTTTTAAGTTGAATAGGGAAAAAAAACTAAAATGTAAAATTTGTTTAAAAACTGGTATTAAGTCTGGTACTGGTCAACACCCATTTGGGCCCAACTCAATACCCGGTTGGGCCAACTAGACTTGGAAAAGACTAGGCCCACGTTTTGGTACAACGCTTCCTAATTTTGGATTCGATTACAGTTGAAGGAGATGGTGTTGGCACTTCTTCATGAATCGGATCTTGCCTTATCAGATGAGTTTGTTGAAACAATTGTGGATAAGGTACTGTTTGGTTTACCTTCTCAATTTTTGTACATTCTCGGTTTTTTTAGTTCTAATCATTGGAAGAAATTCTCTCCTTTTTAGACATTCAGCAAGGCAGACACGAATGATGATGGGAGAATCGATCTAGAAGAATGGAAAGAATTTGTGTCAAAAAATCCATCTCTCATAAAGAACATGACTCTGCCATATCTGAGGTGATCATTAGCAGCAACTTCTAATTCTTTCCCAATTAGTTAAATTTGTTTGTAATTTGTTTGTAATTTGTTTGTTATGTAGGGACATAACATTAGCATTTCCCAGTTTTGTTCTAACTTCTGAATGTGAGGAGCCAGAAATATAGTCACAAAGACACTACTACTCAAAGGAAACCCGTGCCAACTCTTCTTGTCTTAAAAGAGTACAAGAAATCGAAATTGGATACTCGATCGAAGAACGTCATATTACATTTTACATAGTTTTACATCAAATGAGTACAGTGTAGAATGTTACATAGTATTACGGAAGCATACAATAATTACTTTTTAGAAAGGTTTATAGTGTATTTTAGGATTGATAAAATATATAGCACAACTCTCTTACTTTTGGTTTTGCATGATCGCCAAAATTATCTATTGTTTGCTAAGGTTACACTGCATTTCACTCAAAGATTTCCATTAAATTACATAGTCAATATTTTCATTAAAGGGGTTCAAAAGTTAGATGAAACGTGTTATATATGTGAGCCTCACCCAAATCCAATCCACACATTCGAGCACTTGAGGTACAAGTCGGTATCATGATCGGGTCTCCAACTATGCTTGAATGTTGGTATTCCATCAAGTATGTATGCCCGTCTCTCATCAACTTTGTAGGTAGTTTCATTTTAAGATAACCGTTATAAAAACAAAAACATTAGCATCCGATACTATTGACTTCATTGAAAATGTAAAATAAATTAGAAAAAGTATATTGAAGTTGCCCATACTTTTTGTTTAAAGATCGGACTGAATCGGTTGGTTTAATAACTAAAATTGAATATCAGTTAGAGTATCAGTTGGGGTTTGATCTAAAACTCAGATATAGTTAAACTGGTAAAAAATTAATGACTCGATTAATTTAATCAGGTGAATCCAGTCTAGTTTTAAGGTTCAATAAGTTTGGTTCTTTTTGCACCTCAAACTTCAAATAGACATAACTTTTAATTCAATCGTTGGATAATTCTCAAATCTAGAGCAATTTTCTATCATGATTGAGCAAATATCAATCGTTTGGATCAAATGGCTTCATAATTGGTATGAAATTTTATATTCTTTTTTTTCATATTTTATTATTTATTTGGAATTTAAGGCAATTTATTTATAGTTTTATAAAATGTCAAATTAATTTCTGTCTTCTTAATCAACTTCAAAATTAATAATTTTTTGTTAAATTAAATAAAAAATAACATTTTTTAAAAATAAATTATATATATATATATATATATATATATATATTTTATCATTAATTAAATTGAACCTGTTCGATTGCGGTTAGATCTTTAAAGATACAGAGTTACAGACTGCAGTTTTTATTTTTTCAATTTTTTAGTAATTAAAAAATTACACAGAGGATTTTAATTATTTACGAAAAACGGAAAAAGAACAAGTTAATTTTAATTCAGGATTTTATTTTATTTTATGCAAGGTGCTATTTGAAGAAACGTGTGAGTTTAACCGTAAAATAAAATGCTGAGATCACCACTTCCCCAAATCTCAATTGATCTTGAGGAATCGTCGAACAAACCAAATCTCAATTGATTCTGTGGAAGAAGGAAGCGTTTTGTTCTTGGTTTCCTCGAGGAAAGGAATCAAAGATGCATCTATGGCCTTCAATCAGAATTAGAGACTCCTTCAAGACTGCTTATCTTAAGAAGCTGGAATTGAATCTCCATAGAATGAAAAGCGGGAAGACGAGCCAGTCTCAACAACAAAATAGCAATCAACGAAAACTCTTGGACGATGATTCTAAGAACGAGACCAGTAATCCGGAAAACGGAGTGTCGGATGAGACGCCAATGATGTCAAAGGCTGCTTTGGTTGTTAAAGAGATACTCATGCTCCTCACTTGCTGCTACTGTTGCTTCTGCTGCGGAGGTAACGTTTCCTTTTCTTTTCTTTTTGTTGCATTTTGTGTTTTTGGCATGTGGGTTTCTTTCGATTTATGGTTTGATGCGGTTTGAATTTTCATGTCTTTCTATTATGAATTTGTGTTGCAAACGAGCAAAGGATCGTGTGGGTACTTGGATTTTGTTGTTTCATGCCTATGTTTTTGAGCATAGACAGTTAGCAAACAACGTTTTAGGTGTGTGAGCTTAGCTGCTGCTGAATCAAATAAATTCTTCTTTGGAGCTTGCCAATTGAGCATGAATTTCCCATCCTGCTTAAAGGAAAAGTTTTGAGCTGGCTTTGCAGGTATCAGGGCATACATTACTGTCCATAGGGTTTATGATGGGATCTGTCATCATAACAAAAAGGAAACTCTGGAGCGTTTCTTTTATGAGGTAGAATTGTGGGTGTTATATTTTAACTGTGAAAAGAAACTATCTATGTCATGACCTTGTTGGTCTGCAAGTTTTCTCATCCACTTTTTGTGGTTCACGTTAAAGTTCAGGGGAGCTCGCTCTGATTTGGAAGATTATATGGTTGTTGAAAGTAAATTCGAGAGCTCTCTTTTCATTTGACATGTTTTTCTTTGGAATTGGGAAAATAATCTGTATTATCAGCTTTACTCTTAGTTTGGATGTTTTAGGGTAGAGAAGCTTTGAGGAACGAGAAGAAAATGTATAAGGATACCTGGCCTTTTTAGTAGAATTAGTACATTTGGGAGATTCATCTGAAATATCTCCTTAAACGCTTGATGGAGACCATACTGAAGAACTCCCAAAAAATATTGAAGAATCTAGTTTGTCTGATTTTATGGGAAGCTTTTAGAGGTACTGATGATAAGATTAAATTTCGTTTTGACTGCATGTATATGATGTCTCTTTGATAACATCACTTTGATAGATTGTACGTGAGTTGTCCGAGGTCTCGTGTAGGGATACCTCTAAAATGGATCAAGAAGTTGTTCTTGCCCTTGCTATTATAGAGTCGTGAAAATGATAAAAATGTGCGACACTGTTGTCATCTTTTTGCAATAGCCTTAGGTCTTTAAAAAATTGTTGTGGTTGAATCCTCAGATATTGTTTTTCCTATCGTTTACCTGAAATCTTTCAGGGAATGATTTCCTGTTGACAACATGAGCTGTTTGTACTCTGGCTTTTCTGATTCTGCATTCCAGATGAGAAATTTGTAAAGTTAGCGAAAATTGTAGTAATTATATTAGTAGTGCAAATTGCCACCTGATATCGAGTTTTTTTCTTTCAGCTTGTGTTGACCAAGAGGAGGTTTGATACCATATCGGCAAGATTTGGCCACTGACTCCATCCATAAAGTGGAAAAAGATAAGGTTACAATTAGGAGCAAGCATTATGTACAGATTTGCTATTAGGGTGTTGATCATAGGTTATCGGTCACTGAATTGATTCTTGTTACTGATGCATATTTTTAATCAAATGTTCTGTTGTATCCCAGCAGTAGAACATGTTCTTATATCTTCTTCCTTTCTGATGAGATGAGGCTCGTGTATTTTGTGATGATGTTGCATGGATCGTGTCCTTCCTACGATAGAGTACCACCAAGTCTTGATATCATAATCTTGGAACATTGATTAAGCCAAAGTTGTTACATGCTGAAGCAGAAAAAAGAACAAAGAAATTGCAGAACTTCTGTAGATATCATAACTTGCGACACTGCTTCATCAAAAGCAAGGGTTGATGTCATAATCTTCAAAATGTTCCGATTTGACACGCCCGCGAACTCTGGCAGGTCTGGTCTTGTGGTCCTCGACACTTTTGGGTGCTGTGTGCACGAGGATTCTGGCAGGTTTGGTGTCATGATCTTGAAAGTTGACCTTGGCCTCTGCACAAGCATCAATCGGCTCGGTTAAAGTAGATGTTGTTCTTCTTGGCGATGATCCACCCGACGCTGGACTTATTTTGGCAGACAAGGCAGGAAAGATGGTGTCAAGCTTTGGCATTGGCTTCTTTGTTGGAACCTGTCAAAAAGTTAGATACTGTAGAAGAAAATGAAAGGATGTGTTATTAACTTATTTTAACCACATCCCTAATATAAAATATTATGTATTCATGTCTGTGATTGACACCCGTAACCCGTTCGTTGACAGCTGAATTGAAACAGTTGCAGAGTCGCGGCGACTTCGAGCTGAGACAGATTTGGGTTTTGGAGGCCTTAGATATTTGGACACAATGTTTGGGTTTCAAGGCCCATGTTTTGATTATCTTTTGGGCTACTACTATTTTGGACAATTTTCTTGAAAGTTTGATCTCGTCTTCCCATCAGAAAATTGAAGGAACAATTAGAAAATTATTTACTTTTGACAACAACTTTATGCTTAATCCAATGAGGTTAAGTTGTGTTAAGTTCGAGGGTAGAAAAAAAAAAAAAAAAAACACGAGTTATTTTCTTCTAAAATTTCATAAAATTATAAAAAATTGGTAAAATTTATACAGTATTATCACAAAAATTCAAAGTATTTTTATGAAATTTATTTTCAGATAAAAAATTTAAAAGAAAGTTGTGATTTGACTTAGATATTCAATTTTGGTAAACAATAATTTGATTTGAAATCTGAAAATGAGGCGAGAGGCGTTGGTGGAACTGGAAACTAAAGAGTAAAGATGAAGAGGGCCGTTCCACCAAACTCCCAACAGCCAACTCCAATCATCATTAAAAATACAACCAGCAAGAGTTAATGCTAGTCTTTCTTTTGTGACCTGAAAAATTACGACATTAATTTTTTATTGTTTTTTATAATTAAATTGTAATAATATTTAAATAGAGGTAATGAAATAAATTAATAAAGTTAAGAACGAGAATAATAATTAGAAGTTTGGGAACTTTTTCTTGTTCCCAAACATAGCAAGACAGTCGATTTCATTTCGTGCCTGTAGTTGGTAAAAATAGAAATCGATTTCCAGAAATAGAAATTGGAACACAACTACTCTCCATTACATTTATGATATTATTATCTCTGAGCGCCGATAAAAAAATAATTAAATAATAATTTTTTATAATATTTTTAGTATTAAATATTTTTTTTTATAGTATTATTTACTAATGCATAAAATTAAAAAAAAAATTGAAAGAAAAAGAAAACTATGATATGTAACGTTAAAATTGGCTTTGACAACAAGAGACTTTTAATGCTGTGGAGCCCACAGAAGATAACATAAAAAGTGAAATCAAGAACCCTGAAAAAAGATATACTACTATTATATAAAAACATTATACTAGTACTCCGTAATATTTTAGTTGATACCACATCAGGCTCCCCTGAATTTCTTTCTCAATACCACAAGATGCCCGCCTCTTAAATGACAAACCTAACAAGTATTTAACCGACACCAACACCAACGCTCCCCTCACTCCAGAAAAATATCATCACACCTTCCTTCCCCCCAACTACTTTCCTTTCCCACTCTCATCACTCAAATCTCCGCCGTCACCGGCCAACCATCAGAAATGGTGCTGCGCCACCCAATCAACGATTGCACCGATGAGAGCATCTTCGGCTCTCTCTCCGCCGACGAATTCTACGCCAAGCACCAAGTCGCTCACTCCACCGAGTACATCACCAATTCCCGCGGATTCAAGCTTTTTACCCAATCATGGACTCCGCTCCCGCCCAACAAAACCATTGGCTGCGTCGCCGTCGTCCACGGCTACACCGGCGAGTCCAGCTGGTTCATTACCTTAACCGCTACCCTCTTTGCCAAATCTGGATTCGTCGTCTGCGCCTTAGACCATCAAGGCCATGGATTCTCCGAATCTCTTGATGGTCTGATCCAACACATCCCTGATCTCAACCCTGTAGTGGATGATTGTATTCACCACTTCACTACCTTCCGTGAATGTCACGCGCCCAATCTGCCTGGTTTTCTTTACGCGGAGTCTCTTGGAGGCGCGATATCTTTGTTCATCACGCTCCGCCAGAAGGGCGCGTGGGATGGGGTGATTTTGAACGGTGCGATGTGCGGGATAAGTCCCAAGTTCAAACCCCCGTGGCCGCTCGAGCATCTGCTTTTCCTAGTGGCGTCCGTGGTCCCCACATGGAGAGTGGTCCCCACGCGCGGGTCGATCCCGAGGGTTTCGTTCAAGGAGGATAAGAAGTTGAAGCTGGCGTTGAGTAGCCCGCGGAGGAAGGAGATGAGGCCACGCGCCGCCACCGCGCTTGAGTTTTTGAGGGTATGTAGGGACCTGCAGTCGAGGTTTGAGGAGGTCGAAGTGCCGCTGCTAATTGTGCACGGAGCCGAGGATGTGGTGTGCGATCCTGAGTGCGTGAAGGAACTGTACCAGCGCGCCGCTAGTGGAGATAAGACGCTAAAGATTTATCCGGATATGTGGCACCAGCTGGTTGGGGAGCCTGATGAGGACGTGAATTTAGTGTTTGGGGATGTGGTGGAGTGGCTGCAGAACCGTGCCGTGCGCTACAAGAAGGGTGGCGCCGCAGATGTTGGCAGTTTGTCTGGGTGATGTTATAGAAGGATAAGAAATGGTGTAGTATTTCGGTCGGACTGATGAGTAACTAATAATGTAACAGTTGGGAAATGAGGCGATTCGAAATTTGAATAAATGAACAGCTTTCGAATTTGGAGTTTTGTCTGATTTTCGTAGAGCATGGTAGATGTATAGTTATCTCCTCCGTCACCATTCCTTGTGATTAAACGATGAATAGTGTTTATCTGCTACCTTTTAAATTTAAGTCAAGAAAAATATATTTTGAGATCCAATAGTAATATTTAAACGAAATGGTGTAGTTATTAATATCCAAAAAGAAAAGTTGGCTTATTTTGCCAACCAGTGGTTTTATGTTGTCAAATTGAAAAGATGTAATGGCTGATTTCAAACATCTTACGAGGACTTATTTTGATATTTGATTTTCTCAAAAAAAGAAAAGAAAAAAACTTGAAATTTGGTAAGAAATTGGAGAGATGAATATATTATTATTATATACTTGTTTGAATAACGATGCTCTCTGTATTCAAGTTTTGGGTTTCAACTTTAGAAAAAAGAGTATTGGGTGGTTCTCATGAGTCCAGCTCTCCATACGATGGGCTTCTGTCATTCAGTTTGTTTGCTAAGCCCATATCATAGCCAAGCCCATGTCAGAGAAAGGCCCATCTGTTGACTGAGAGTTTGACCCAAATTTTGGAGTACTAAAATTTTGGGAGTTATTATAACCTTTAATAAAGCACTTTAAAAAAGTTTTTTAAAAAGCACTTTAATAAAGTTTTTTTAAAAGCACTTTAATAAAGTTTTAATCTTTTTAAAGGCACTCTAATATTATATGGTGGAATTAATTGTCTTAATTCATTTCTAAGGCGTATATCGAAATTAATAGCACTCTCTTCTCTCTACACTTGAACTCAAGATGATCAAAATCCCAGCTGGAGGATATGTAGGTTGCGACGTATGGGAAGATAATTATGAAGAAGACTACGTCAGAATCTCTCAAATTTGTATCTCATACCAAAATGGGCAAATCTGTTCTCTTCAGTTTTATTATGTCAATCGGCAAGGAAATTATCTTCTTTCACCACTCCGCGGTACTGCTAATGTTCATAACTCCATTTACAGAGTCGTAAGCCTCTCTACTTTTCACTTCTTCTTCTTTTATTTGTTTTAATAACAAAAATAAGATTCGAAATTGAATTTGAGTTTCGCCCTTCTCTCACTTTCATTTCATTGGAAAAATATACATTCTCACTTCTATTTCTTTTCTTTTCTTTTTGGGTCATTTTAACCATTTTGAACTTATCTTTCTCACGTATGGTTTATTTTTTATTTATTAAATAATAATTTTCTGTCTCCTTGTTATTAATTATTGTATTATGGAGCAGATTAGTCTGGACTTTGAGAAGGAATTTCTGACTGGGTTGAGCGGTGATTACGGTTGTTATCACGTCAACTCTATCAATTCCATAACTTTTAAAACCAATATAAAAAGTTACGGACCGTTTGGAGGAGGTGCTCCAGCTGATTATGACGAGGGCTACTATGCACAACAAATAGAAGATGATTACGTAGGAGGTTCAGCCTTTGACTTTCAACTTGGAAACGTCAACGTATTTAATGGTTTTCACGGCTCAAGCAATCAACTTGGAATTACGTCAATTGGGTTGTTTGTAAAACCTCGACCGGTGCCACAACCTGAACCGGTGGTCAAGACAGAGACTACAGGGTGAGGGAATAACTAGATATGAGTAAGTCGAGTAGGAGTCGACCCTTTTGGAAAGTTGATCAGTTGCTTTGGCTAATGAGTATTTAGATACTTGTTAGTACTTCGTATGTTTGTTCAAGTATTTTATTTTTAATTTATTTCTTGTGGTGAATTCTGGTAAAATGTAGTGTAGTTGTTTTTATTATGTTGAATGGTGATTGCTTTTGTGGTTTCTATCTAATTTTCTACCATTATTCTCTTTAATTTGTTTACTGGTAATTAAACTAACTTCTTATAGTGGTAATTATCATTTGAATCAAAATATGATTTTTTTATGATAGTTATAATTAATTGAAATAAAATTAAACAAAAAATCATCACCATGATGATTATATTTTGAATTATCTAATTAAGTGAATTTAGATTTATAATGGAGCAACAATATGACCCATCAATATTAACTAATTTGTGTAATTTGATCTTTGAGGTATAAGGTTGCTCCGTAAAGTTCTTATAGTATGGTACAATTAGTTTTTTATGGTTCTTTCATTACCCTGTCATAGGTTTGAACGTTGAGCTGTTAGTTCTAATACAGCAGAAAAAATATTAAAAGAAATAACTAAATTATGCATATTTATACCTTCCCAAAGAGATAAAAATAAACAAGTTTAAACCGAGTGTGTATAATGATAAGATACTTAAATATGAATAAAATATCTTTTACTTGTTACTGATCGGTCATGGTAAATTGATTATTTATTCTTTTCATAAATGAAATTATAGGTTGTTAATCAATATTTTGATTTCGTGTTTTTACCAAAGAAGAAAAGGATACTCTCATCATCCAATTTATATTCTTCTCATTTTGGTGAACTTGATATTCTTTTTTTTCCTTTTTTTTATAAATGGATGTAAGATTCAAATTTGAGTTAACGTGATGTACATTCGTGTGTTTCTCCGAAATTCTGGATGTATTTCCTAATGGATATGGACTGAAAACTAAAGTGTCATTAGAAAATCAATTATTTATGGCTCCGTCTTCTTGTTTGATTGGTTGTAGGGAAAACATTAAACAATCCCGTTGCGGTTGGTTGTAGTCTAACTTCTAGAATTGAATTCTGATTGATACCATAGTTACCCATGGATTACATATATCTTTATGGCATTTCATCCACCGGCCTCGTGTTTAATTACATTTATTGGAACTTTAAAAAAAGCTTTATTACAGATAATCGAAGAGACTTTCTAGAAAATCTTCAAATTAATTTAATTATAACGTACATTTCCCATGGATTTTGTCCATTGATCCATGCGAAACTAATTAATTTGAAAATTAATTTTAGAGAGAAAAAATAAAAGGTTGAGAAGATGCCAATTTTGGAACTTAATTATTTTTAACGTTCCCCATGGACTGAGAGCTACTCACCACTTAGGTATTATTTAAGGCCCAACAATGGTGCAAGTTGTGTTCTACAATTGATTTTTTTTATTATAAAAAAATCAAAAGATGATCAAAGCCCCTGCTGTCGGAAGAAAGTCGGGTTCCGTTTGGGAATACAAAGGCTACACAAAAGTGTTTCAAATTTTCATTTCGTACAAACCTTCAAAAGTTTGTTCTGTGCAGTTTCAATTTGTTAATCCAAATGGAAGTTTGTTTCTTTCACCGCTGCACGGAATTGATGATGAGGCCACTCATTTTGTTGTTGTGAGCTTCTCGATGTTTTCACAACAAAAAATCGTATATTATTTTTCGTTTTGCATCATTGAGTATTATGTCTGCCCATTTAGGTTATTATAATTTAAATATTAATAATTGTATAATTAACGATTTAATTTCTGTTCGATTGTACACCCTTAAAATTGATAATTAAGCCAGTAATTAATATTTAATTTTCATGTTTTTAATATATGTAATATAATCATGTAATTGATTTATTATGAAACTTATGGGCAGATTCACCTAGACACTGGGTTGAGTGGACATGCCGAGTCGAAGTCTTCAGGAGACAGTTTGCTTTGCTTGATGATTACAACCAATATTAGAAATTACGGACCATTCGGAAAACCAAACCCGGATTCGTATTCTGTTACGTTTGATGTTCAACTTGGTGACAACGAATTATTCGGTGGTTTTCATGGGACAAGTTGTAAGGTGTATGGACTAACGTCAGTTGGTTTGTTTGTCAAGCCACGAGATCGGCTACCTTTGGTCAGGTCAAGTGGTCATGTCAAGATCGAACCTGATAATCCGCTGAACGGGATGAGGGCTTTCCGTCAAATGGCACGCCGGATGGTGGTGGTTGAAGTTCCTTGAGCAACCTGCAAAACCGCCGGAGTAATCTCCGGCGGAGAGTCTCCGATGCCAAAGTCAGTGTTTGGATCAAAGGTGTAGAGACCAATATGGGTCTGCTTAGCTTGTGTCCTTTTGAGATCCGAAAAGTCCTCTTTCAAGTACTCCCCTCTAGTCCATATGTAGGGCTAGAGTGGTTGAATCTCTTGACTTTCTCCCCTCTTTTCCGAAGGTGGTTGAAAAGTCAGGATTAATAATTGTAACGTGTAGCTACTAAATGATGAGTTGGTGGGGGCAGGTAAGGCTGTTTCCCACACCAACTTTGACTAAATGTATAATGGGAATTATATAAAATATACCTCTGTTTGGAGCTTACTGCTCGTGTCAAATCGGCATGGTGCCGTTGTGTTGAATCGGTCAGGTGCCGTTCTCGCCAATCGGCCTGGTGTCGTTTGGAGGCTGTTGACTTGGTCAACGTATGAAGCGGTGCCGATCCGTTTCCTCATGGCTTGAATGGATCGGCTTTGTGCCGTTTGGTGACAACGGGCCAGACTTGTCCTTTTGCCACTTATTCCCGTTGACTTGGTCAATCGGTCGTGATGCCGTTTTGACTGGTCAACGGTACTTGTGAAGGTACAATGTCTGTTATGCCCTTCTGATAATTTTATGTATTATCAGAGGCCCAACAACAAACGTGCCCGAGTGTTTACCAAGGGCTTGCCGTTTCGTGCTTGATACTTGTCAATCGGCATGCTGCCGTTTGGCTTTAATTCAGTGCAGTTCGTAGAGTTGTTCTCTCAGTCCTGCAAATAAATATTAATCAGTAATAAAAAAGGTTAATGCATTTAAATGCATACCATTTGACGTGGCACATCCCCAGTAAAGTGATTATGATTGCTTCGAGCCATTTGAGGAGAAAATGTCTTTTTGTTTTCTGAGAAGGTTTGAATTTTGAAATTCAAAGCCTGGGAGTGACGCATGCGCCGTCTCCTCATTTAATGCTTCTGCAGCTTTATTGACATATGTCCGTCTATTCACAATCAGGCCGGCCACGTGTCATCGTCCCGTTTGGGAATACTGACGCTTGAAGTGTTATTTCTTTTAAAAGTGGTTTCTCTTGGGAAACCCTAATTTACTCTCTTCTCTCAGCGCCGCTCTCACTCATCTTCCTCTTCAAAGAATTCTCTTATTCTCTCTCTCGTTTCCACGACCTTCTCCTGCAATTTCGGGCTCCGTTCTTCAAGACCTCTGCGTTTTTAGGTATTTACCCATTCCTTTTCCTCTCTGATTTATTGTTTGAGATTTAGAAATGGCACCCAAACGCCCGCTTGTTACTGATGAGATCATTGATAGAACCCCCACTAAGTTAGACAGTGAAGATAAGCTGCTGGATGAGATAGAGGCACTAGAAATTGAGTTGGACCTGACATTGCCTCTGGATCTGGGCCGGCGGCCTGAGGTTTAGTTTTACTTCTTGATCATTTGCCGATTGGCATATTTTTGTAATCAACAGATACTATTCGGAATATAATTTTGCAATTTTTAGTTATCGCAAGTGTTTAAACATTTCTGTTATGCATATATATACTACTCCAGAAAATTTTAACAAAGATAAAACAATTGTAACTTTGAACTTATCTGTGTTTTTGGCGGTTCGGCCATTCGCCGTTTTGAAGATGCCGCTTTAAACCAATCGGGATGGAGCCGATTCGGTTGTTGTTGACTCTTTAATTTTTTGTAAAGTGGTTCAGTTTGAAATAACCTACGTCCACGGCTGATTTTATTTTATGGAATCGGCTGCTTGCCGTTTTAGAGATACTGCCGTTGTTCATTTCACTATCTGGTTTACTAAGACACAGATAGGTTTGAGTCTTTCTTCATTTTGTCACCGTCTGATCAGCAGGACCGAAATGGTCTTATGAAGATGTGATGACGACATATGTCTCAATAGCGATATACGCCTCAATAACGCTATACGCCTCAATAACGCTATATGCCTCAATAACGCTATATGCCTCAATAACGATATACGTCTCAGTGACTATATATGTATCGTTGGCAATATATGTATCGTTGGCAATATATGCTGCCGATTTGAACTAATCGGGTTGTTGCTGATTTGGTTGTCGGCATCCCCAGGCAGCGCCTTAGGTAGCCCTGGTAGCTTTAATATCGCCGATTCTTGGATTTTGGTAACATGGTTCGGTTTAAAATAACCTACATCCACGATTTATTTGATTTTTATTTTCTCAAGGATCTGCAATCACCGGAGAAACAATGCTGGCAAATATATATTTTTCATTGTTTTAGAAATATTCGATAATTCATGTTATACATAATATTCCAGAAAAATTCACAAAGATAAAAACAATCAATAATTGAACTTATCTCTGATTCGGCTAGATGCCATTTTGAGGGAACCGTTTGAGGTTTATACTCCTTCGGCGCTGGGCCGTTTTGAAAATATTGCCGTTTCACTCCCTGATTTGGACAACGGCATGGCAGAGAAATTGGTTGACCATTCTGCATATCGGCTTCCTGCCGTTTGCTTCTTCTCTGTCTATTTATGCGGGGAAGATCCTTTCTTTTGGAAATTGGCCTCCTCCCGTTTCTTCCGTTGATAATCTGCTTCTTCCATTCTAGAATACTTTTCTACCTCAAACCGCAAGAGATCCAAGGTTTTAGGAGTGCTTGCAATCAAAGCATTTTCCAATTCTCGATATTTACAGTTCCTTTTCAACGCCTCTGCTGCTAAATTAGGCGCTACATCAGGAAGAGTTGCTAGCTCCGTGTTGAATCTAGCCACATACGCAGCTAACGACTCCCCTGACTTTCGCATTATGTCAAACAGAACGGCTAAAGATTTTTCCATCGGAATATATGAGCTGAATCGGCTTCTGAATGCCTTTTCTAACTGCTCGAAACAGTCAATAGATCCGGCTGGTAGCTTCTCAAACCAGGTGTTGGCTATCCCCTTAAGGGTCATCACAAATATTCGGCATAAAGCCTCATCATTTCTAGTAAAAAACTTGACATGTTTCTTTACTAAACTTACATGAACGCTCGGATCTGTGATCCCATGATAATGATCAGACGGCAGCTTAACATACCTGCTTACTTGGTGTTTCCGAATTCGAAAGGTCAACGGATTACTCGGATCATCATCCTGATCTTCCGGATCTGGATGAGGAACATATTTTCTTGACAGGCTTCGTCCACCTTTTGCGCGATCTGTCTCTGGGTGATGCTGGGTCACCGATCTCTCTAGTCTCCTCTTTCTGGTCTGATGACCTGTCCCAGCTTGTGGAACCGTCGGTTGATGGTGGATCTGCCGAGGAATAGGTTGTTGGTTGGGCGGAGGAATTCTCTCCATGATCGTTGCCATTATCACGTCCATCCTCAAAAGGCCTTCTGCTCCCGTTTGGTCTTCTGCCGACTCATCAATTGATTGATCCTCAGTCTGCATTCTGTCAGAAGTTTCGGCCGTTGCAGATGTCAACCGAATCGAAGAGGCAGGAGCAAGAACAACCTTTTTCTTCTTCGTTTTCTCTGCAAAATGAAGTTCGTTTCAGAAATTAACAAAGAATAAAACGGCATGTTTACGGCTAGGAATAAAAGCTCACCAAGAACACAATCAGACAACGGCACGCCGACGGCCAGATACCGTGTGTGAAACGGCGTGTTCACCGACAGCAACATATCAACCTGGGATTGAAGAGGTTCACCAAGGTTATCTGGCTTGAGCCAGTGTTTCTCATTCATTTCCCGATTGAATCCAGAAACCCATCCGGACGAAGAAGATGACACCAGAAAGAAACGCTCTTTCCAATCTTTGACAGAAGAATTGTACCTCTGGAAAATCTCATTCAGATGGGAATCCCGACGGGGGCGAATGATCATCAAGCATCCACGGTTGGTCAGATGAAACGAACTTCATTTAATGCTTCTGCAGCTTTATTGACATATGTCCGTCTATTCATAATCAGGCCGGCCACGTGTCATCGTCCCGTTTGGGAATACTGACGCTTGAAGTGTTATTTCTTTTAAAAGTGGTTTCTCTTGGGAAACCCTAATTTACCCTCTTCTCTCAGCGCCGCTCTCACTCATCTTCCTCTTCAAAGAATTCTCTTATTCTCTCTCTCGTTTCCACGACCTTCTCCTGCAATTTCGGGCTCCGTTCTTCAAGACCTCTGCGTTTTTAGGTATTTACCCATTCCTTTTCCTCTCTGATTTATTGTTTGAGATTTAGAAATGGCACCCAAACGCCCGCTTGTTACTGATGAGATCATTGATAGAGCTCCCACTAAGTTAGACAGTGAAGATAAGCTGCTGGCTGAGATAGAGGCACCAGCTTGTGGAACCGTCGGTTGATGGTGGATCTGTTGAGGAATAGGTTGTTGGTTGGGCGGAGGAATTCTCTCCATGATCGTCGCCATTATCACGTCCATCCTTTGGTGTAGGGCAGCAAACTCAAGCATGACCGCTGGAGGGAGTATTGATTCGGACGGATCTGGTTGAGGAGTTGCAGAAAATAGGATTTCTGAAATTTCTGGAGAGTTGAGGCTATGTTCTGCAGCTTGCACTTCCACACAAGAAGATGAAGCTTGCGCTAGTGAAGGGTCATGGTGGCCAGCAGCTCCACCGGTGGGTTGTTTTGATTGAAAGCTTGGGTCGGATGTCATTTTCTGGAAATGAAAACCCCAAGAAAATAGAAGAAGAAGAACTTTGAATTTCAAGGTGACTCACTTAAAATTCAAAAGCTCTCAATGAAAGCACCAAATGATAATCCGCTGAACGGGATGAGGGCTTTCCGTCAAATGGCACGCCGGATGGTGGTGGTTGAAGTTCCTTGAGCAACCTGCAAAACCGCCGGAGTAATCTTCGGCGGAGAGTCTCCGATGCCAAAGTCAGTGTTTGGATCAAAGGTGTAGAGACCAATATGGGTCTGCTTAGCTTGTGTCCTTTTGAGATCCGAAAAGTCCTCTTTCAAGTACTCCCCTCTAGTCCATATGTAGGGCTAGAGTGGTTGAATCTCTTGAATTTCTCCCCTCTTTTCCGAAGGTGGTTGAAAAGTCAGGATTAATAATTGTAACGTATAGCTACTAAATGATGAGTTGGTGGGGGCAGGTAAGGTTGTTTCCCACATCAACTTTGACTAAATGTATAATGGGAATTATATAAAATATACCTCTGTTTGGAGCTTACTGCTAGTGTCAAATCGGCATGGTGCCGTTGTGTTGAATCGGTCAGGTGCCGTTCTCGCCAATCGGCCTGGTGTCGTTTGGAGGCTGTTGACTTGGTCAACGTATGAAGCGGTGCCGATCCGTTTCCTCATGGCTTGAATGGATCGGCTTTGTGCCGTTTGGTGACAACGGGCCAGACTTGTCCTTTTGCCACTTATTCCCGTTGACTTGGTCAATCGGTCGTGGTGTCGTTTTGACTGGTCAACGGTACTTGTGAAGGTACAATGTCTGTTATGCCCTTCTGATAATTTTATGTATTATCAGAACCTAAATAGATCGTACGACGACGACAATCCTCTGTATGATGGGTAAGTGGAGTAGGAGTCGACCCATTTGGAAAGTTGATCAATTGCTTTAGCTAATGAGTATTTAGATACTAGTTAGTTCTTGGTATGTTTGTTCAAGTCTTTTATTTTTAATTTATTTCTTGTGGTGAACTCTGGTAAAATGTAGTAGTTGTTTTTATTATGTTGAATGGTGATTGCTTTTGTGGTTTCTATCTAATTTTCTACCATTATTCTCTTTAATTTGTTTACTAGGAATTAAACTAACTTCTTAATTGTCTATTTGTAGCGGTAATTATTTAAATCAAAATATGATTTTCTTATGATAGTTATAATTAATTGAAATAAAATTAAACAAAATGATTATATTTTGAATTATCTGATTAAGTGAATTTAGATTTGTAATTGAGCAATATGGCCATCATCAATATAAACTAATTTATGTAATTTAATATTTGAGGTATGGTACAGTTTGTTTTTTTATGTTCTTTCATCTCCCTGTAATATGTTTGAACGCTAAGCTATTTGTTCTAATTCGACATAAAAAATATTAGAAAAAATGACTAAATTATGTATATTTATACCTTTCCAAAGAGATAAAAATAAATAAGTTTAAACCGGGTTTATTGACAAAACAAAGTGATTATTTAAGTTTCTTTTGGTGATTTCTTTTATCAGAAGTGTAATTCAATTTGCCAGAGAATTTTGTAACTCTTCCAATTAATAAAACTTTCCATGCTTATGAAAAAAATGAAGCCGAGTCCATACGTGAATTACAATCAAACAGATTGACGACCCAATGAGGAAACAGAAAGCCCATAATATATAAAGCCCAAATTGGTCCAAATATTGAAAAACCTAATTTGGTACACGGATACGTAATTGTTTACTCACAAACCGTAATTAATCACATTTGTAACTTTCTATGACTCCAAATTTTATAATAATAAAAATAAATAAATGTGGGAACATGCGATCAAACTTGGTACAGTTAAACCTCGATAAATGAATGTCCGATAAACGAATAACCTCGCCAAATGAATAATTTTCTCCGGTCCCGACTTGGGCAAATGGGCTAAATGAATAACCTCGCTAAATGCATTAACGAATAATTTTTTTTGAATCCTTAAAGACCCCATGTAAATATAAATGAATAATCATTAAAATTCATAAGATATATATATATATATATATCCTAAAAACAAAAATATTTCTTCCAATCAACCATGCTTGCATATCCTTTTGCGTAAGACTTGGTTGTTCCTTCTTATGCTCACATATGGCCCTCCTTATCTGGTCGGTCAAAGTTGATTTTGTTGTTGGTTTTGACTGGTGATCGGAAGCCATCAGACTGAATATTAAAAAAGATATAGTAGAATGAATTATTTACCAAACCAAGACTCTAGAAAAATATATATAGTAGTTTGTAGGTAGGTTAGGTACATTGTCTTAGTCTCTAAGTATTCCATACATAGAATATTATTATTAGTACATGTTGCATGTATTTAGACTCTAAGTATTCCATTCATAGAATCTTATAAGTACATGATGCATGTACATAGTCTATATACGTATTTGTACATTAAATGTAAAATAAATAATCATACGAAAAAATAAAAATGTAAAAATACTATCTAAATGAATAAAAATTCATTTATCGATAAATGAATAATATATTCATTTATCGATAAGTAAATAAACTCACTAAACGAATATTTTTTGCTGGTCCCAAGAGCATTCATTTATCGAGGTTTAACTGTAAAGGGTGGAGGAGAGCTTGAGATTTTATTTAAATACAAATTCTGATTTAAAAATAAATAAAAAATAAAAGTAAAATTATTCTTTACAAAAAAAACTAAGGAATCCAATGTTTTCAAGTTTTAGAAAAGAAAATTTTATCTTTTGATAATTCTAACCAAACCATTTTTATGTCTGTACTATATAAAAAATATATAAAAAAAGTTTGGTTAGAATTATAAAAATATAATTTTTTTTCCTAAATTTGGATTCCCTATATTTATTTATTTATCATTATTTATTTACATCCATTGTTACTTTGCAAATATATATTGAATTAATTATATATTAAATATATATATATATATTTATATAAATATTACGGGTATTTAGTGCGGGTATTGGTACGAGTAAGCACTATCCATACCTACATCCATACTCGCACTTTGCGGGTGCGGGTATATCTATAACCATAAAATATCCACAATGTGTAGGTAATACCCACCCACAATTATAGATATTGGGTAAATATCCATATCCGCGGGCGAAATTACTATCCCTAACCGGGTATGTATAATGATAGGATATTCTCGAATTCAATATTTAAATATGAGTGAACTATCTCTTACTTATTACTGATAAGTCATGGTAAATTGATTATTTATTCTTATGATAAATGAAATTATAGGTTGATCAGTAATATTTTGATTTTGTGTTTTTATTATAGAAGAAAAAGATACTCTCTGTCATTCAACTTAAATTTTTTTCATTTTGGTTAACTTGATATTTTTTTATTTATAAATGAAGGGAAAATTCAAATTTGAGTTTCATTCGTATGGTTTCTCCAAAATTCTGAATGCGGACCGAAAACTAAAATATCACTAAAAAATCAATTATTTATCGCTGTGTCTTCTTATTTGATTGGTTGTAGGGAAAACATTAAACAATCCCGTTTCGTTTGGTTGCAGTCTAACTTCTAGAATGGGTAAAAGCTAAAAAACAACTCTGAATTTTAAAGTTTTATTTAATCGCAACCCTAAATTTTTATTTTGTTAAATTACAACCCTGAACTTTGCCAAAATTGTTAAAGTACCCCCCTACCATGACAGAAATCTGACATGACATCGTTATGTGCCAAGTCAACCCCTGGTACATTAGCACGTCAGCTCGCCACATTTAAAAAAAATATAATTTTGTTTAATTACAACCCTGAACTTTTATTTTGTTTAATTACAACCCTGAACTTTAATGTTTTGATTAATCACAACCCTACCACATGGAGTCTGACATGGCAGGTTGCAAACGTGGCGAGCTGATGTGGCAATGTTCCAGGGGCTGACGTAGCACATAACGTCGGTCAAAGGTGTCACGTCAGATTTCTGTCATGGTAGGGGGGTATTTTAACAATTTTGGCAAAGTTCAGGGTTGTAATTTAACAAAATAAAAATTCAGGGTTACGATTAAATAAAATTTTAAAATTTAGGGTTGTTTTTTTAGCTTTTACCCCTTCTAGAATTGAATTCTGATTGATACCATAGTTACCGATGGATTACATATATCTTTATGGCATTTCATCCACCTGCCTCGTTTAATTACATTCATTGAAACTTTAAAAAAAGCTTTATTAGAGATAATCGAGGAAACTTTCTAGAAAATTTACAAATTAATTATTTGTTACGTTCCCCATGAACGTTGACGTCGATTGAAACATGAGTCTGATGGACTGAGCTACTCACCACTTAGTATTACTTAAGGCCCAACAATGGTGCAAGTAACAATGGTGCAAGTAGAGTTCTACAATTGATTTTTTTTTAGTATTATAGAAAAAATCAAAAGATGATCAATGATTCAAATCCCCTTCTGTCGGAAGAAATGTGGGTTCGGAATGGGAAGATAAAGGCTACACAACAGTCTCTCAAATTTTCATTTCGTACAAACCTTCAAAAGTTTGTGGTGTTCAATTTCAATTTGTTGATGGAAATGGAAGTTTGGTTCTGTCACCACTGCACGGAAGAACCTATGACGCGACTTGTTTTTCTGTCGTGAGCTTCTCCATCTTTTCACAATTTGTATATTATTTTTCGTTTTACCTCATTTGGTATCATTTCTGCCCATTTAGGTTATATAATTTTAATATTAATTATTGTGTAATCAACCACTTAATTTCTGTGCGATTGTGCACCTTTGAATTTGATAATTAAGCCAGTATTAATATTTAATTTTTATGTTTTTAATACATATAATGTAATTATGTAATTGATTTATTATGTAACTTACATGCAGGTTCATTTGGACGGTCAGAATGAGTTTGTGACTGGGTTGAGTGGATGTGGGAGGGGTTTTGGAAACTATCTGCTTTGCTTGACGATTACAACCAATATTAGAAATTACGGTCCATTCGGAGATGGAAACCCGAATACGGATTATGAAACGTTTGATGTTCAACTTGGTGACAACGAAGCATTTGGTGGTTTTCATGGGACAAGCAGTGTACAGCATGGACTAATGTCAGTTGGTTTGTTTGTCAAGCCACGAGCTCAACTTCCTTGGGTCAGCTCAAGTGGTCAGGTCAATAAGGAACCTAACTAGATCGTACTACGACAACAATCCTCCAATTGTGATTTTAATTATGAGAACCATTTTTCACAACGAGGTTTCTTACTTGCATGTGCTGGGAAATGTTGTTGTTTAAGGCCAATAAAACAAATCGTATACAGCTTTAATCACTTTTGATTTTTTAGATACGAGGTGATATGGTATGTTTTATCTACTTTTGATCATTCCATTGTGATGATATCATTGATATGTTTATCCTATGTGGTGAGTATCTAGAAAATCAATTAGTTTAGATCTTTTTGGAACTCTCCACATAGGTAATCACTGAGCACCATGTGCCACGTAGCTGGATATTTAGTCCAGCAAAAATCTAATGTCATCAAAAGTCTAGGCTATACGTTGCCGTCTGTGTGCATAAAAATTGGATGGAATTGACAAGAAACAGAATGCAAATGTACCAAATTAAATCATTAATTTTACAGGTTTTTAAGCTGAAGGAGAATCTTTGTGAGGCTGAGTAGGAGATTCAACGACTATAGGTGTTGTGTGCGGATATGATTAATATTTCCAGTGGAAACAATCGAGCCTCCTTTCCTTGGACAGTTCGGAGAGTTTGGAATGGTGGATGCATATGATCAAGACCCTTTTTACATGACAGCTGATCAGGCCAATAACTACGTTAATCTTGGGATGGATCAGTGGGTTAATTTATACAATTAATTAACTACCTTAATTATATCATTTAGGATGTTGATAGTAAGTAATTAGGTGTATTTTAATCTAATTATGTTAATGATCTCCTCTAGAATCTATGAATGAGTAGATGGTAATTAAATTTGAGTGGACCCAATCATTGGTACACAATCAAACAAAGATGGAAAAAGAAAAGTTTTAGAAAACCATTGGCTTTTCAATTTCTCTCATATTTTATACGCCCACAGTCTCTTGGCAAAGACATAAAAAAGAAAAGAAATAGAAGAAAGGGCGTGGTTTTGGTTTTATATTTTAATCCACGTGTACTATATATGGACTCCACAAAACCAGGAGCCAGGAGGTTTAGAGCGTCAAAGTGTAGTGTTTGTTGTTTTAATTTTATTTTTTTATGTTTTGAAAGGCCCGTGCTTTACACGTGCCTCATTCCAATCAAATCTCGTCTCCTCTCTTTAGTGTGGTGTGAGGACAGATAAGCATCAACAATTTAACATTTCAAGATTTCACATCTTGTAAACGACAAAAGAAATTATGTAAAGCGATAAATTATTGTAGTTTAAATATCATGAAAACAGCAAAAAAGTTACACAAGTGACCAAAAAGTAAGTTCATAACATCTTTTAATTATTAATTACTAATTAGACCCAAAAAAATCATGCATACTGTTGTAAATAATATTAATTCACCCTTAAACATCCCATTAAAAAAGAACGCGCAATTAAAAGTAAAAGAAAAAAAACACAATACATAAAATAAGTTCGATTTAAACCTATTAGACTGTACACACAAAACATCACCAACTCAACAAAATTGTCAGACTTTATAATGATCCGATGATAGAAATAATTTTGTCAAAAATATCGTGAGTTATGGAGTTGTTTGATGAATCAATACGTCATTTTTATCTGGTCTGATAATTAACTTTGATTGCGAAATATAGGAACTAATTAGAAAGAGACTCGATCCAATAATACTGAGAGTCTAGAATCCCACATATAGGTGTAGGCAGTCCAAAATCAATTTGCAAAATTGGGCCATCTCCATTTTCCTTCCGAAACCTCTTGAATTTGATCATGGTTTATCTTAATTAGTGCATATATAAGTTAGTGTTAGGTGTGCATTGAGAGATTCTTTTTCATCACCACAAAAAGAAGCTAGGCCAAAAATAGCTTGGAGGGATCAATAATTAACACGAGTGGTGCTAAATTAGTTCCAGATATAAGAATCAATTTGTAAAAATAAATTTGGTGGAAGAAAGAAGATACTATTTAGGTTTCCTGCTGCAATTAGAAAAACAACCCAATTCCTAGATTTCAATTCCCATGTCAATTTAAGGCTAAACGAAACTTTTCTTCTTCTTTTTAGAACAGAAATGGAAGAAAATTATGCCGAGAGAGAGAGAGAGAGAGAGTAAAAAGAGATGAGTGAATGCGATGAAACTAATAATCAAGTGGATGATTATAGCCTTCAAGACTACAGGGTTGGAAATAACTAGATATGAGTAAGTCGAGTAGGAGTGGACCCTTTTGGAAAGTTGGTCAGTTGCTTTAGCTAATGAGTATTTAGATACTAGTTAGTACTTGGTATGTTTGTTCAAGTATTTTATTTTTAATTTATTTCTTGTGGTGAATTCTGGTAAAATGTAGTGTAGTTGTTTTTATTATGTTGAATGGTGATTGCTTTTGTGGTTTCTATCTAATTTTCTACCATTATTCTCTTTAATTTGTTTTCTGGGAATTAAACTAACTTCTTAATTGTCTGCTTATAGCGGTAATTATTTAAATCAAAATATGATTTTCTTATGATAGTTATAATTAATTGAAATAAAATTAAACAAAAAATCATCACCATGATGATTATATTTTGAAATATCTAATTAAGTGGATTTAGATTTGTAATGGAGCAATATGACCCATCATTATTAACTAATTTGTGTAATTTGATGTTTGAGGTATAAGGTTGCTCTGCAAAGTTCTTATAATATGGTACGATTAGTTTTTTTATGGCACTTTCATTACCCTGGTTTAGTTTTGAACGTTGAGCAGTTAGTTCTAATACGATATAAAGAATATTAAAAGAAATGATTAAATTATGTATATTTATACCTTCCCAAATAGATAAAAATAAACAAGTTTAAATCGGATGTGTATAATGATAAAATGCTCTGGAATTCGATACTTAAACATGAATCAGCTCTCTTACTTGTTACTGATTGGTTATGGTAAATTGATTATTTATTATTTTCATAAGTGAAATTATAGGTTGCTAATTAATATTTTGATTTCGTGATTTATTAAAGAAAAAAAAGATAATTTCATCATTCAACTTATATTCTTTTTATTTTGGTTAATTTTTCATTCTTTTTTTCTTTTCTTTTTTATAAATGGAGATAAGATTCAAATTTGAGTTAACGTGACGTAATTTCATTCGTGTGGTTTCTCCGAAATTCCGGATATGAACTGAAAATTAAAATATCACTAGAAAATCAATTATTTATTGCTGTCTTCTTATTTTGATTGGTTAACTTCTAGAATTGAATTCTGATTGATACCAATATACCATAGTTACCGATGGATTACATATGTCTTTATGGCATTTCATCCACCTGCCTCGTTTAATTACATTCATTGGAACTTAAAAAAAGCTTTATTACAGATAATCGAGGAGACTTTCTAGAAAATCTACAAATTAATTATTTTTTACGTTCCCCCATGAACGTTGACGTCGATTGAAACATGAGTCTGATGGACTGAGCTACTCACCAAGTACTATTACTTAAGGCTCAACAATGGTGCAAGTAGTGTTCTACAATTGATTTTTTTTTAGTATTATAGAAAAAATCAAAAGATGATCAAATCTCCTTCTGTCGGAAGAAATGTGGGTTCGGAATGGGAAGATGAAGGCTACACAAAAGTCTCTCAAATTTTCATTTCGTACAAACCTTCAAAAGTTTGTGGTGTTCAATTTCAATTTGTTGATGGAAATGGAAGTTTGGTTCTGTCACCACTGCACGGAAGTACCTATGACGCGACTTGTTTTTCTGTTGTGAGCTTCTCCATCTTTTCACAATTTGTATATTATTTTTCGTTTTGTCTCATTCGGTATCATCTTTGCCCATTTAGGTTAATATAATTTTAATATTAATATTTGTATAATCAACCACTTAATTTCTGTTCGATTCTACACTTTTGAATTTGATAATTAAACTAGTAATTAATGTTTAATTTTTATGTTTTTAATATGTAATGTAATTATGTAATTGATTTATTATGAAACGTATGTGCAGATTCATCTGGACTATCAGAACGAGTTTGTGATTGGGTTGAGTGGATATGGGAGGACTTGGGGAGACTCTCTGCTTTCCCTGACGATTACAACCACTTTTAAAAATTACGGTCCATTCGGAGATGGAAACCCGAATTCGGATTATGAAACGTTTGACGTTCAACTCGGTGACATCGAAGCATTCGGTGGTTTTCATGGGACAAGCAGTGTACAGCATGGATTAATGTCAGTTGGTTTTTTTGTCAAGCCACGAGCTCGAGTACCTTGGGTCAGCTCAAGTGGTCAGGTCAATAAGGAACCTAACTAGATCGTACGGCGACAACAATCCTCCATATGATGGGTCCCGTCTTTAATTTTGGAATTCTACTGGTTAGCCGAGTAGTAATTAAATTAATAATGCATGGAACATTCTGCTACTATATATTTTTTTAATTAATTTTCAATTTATGCAATGCAATTGTGACTTTAATTATGAGAACCATTTTTGACAACGAGGTTTCTGACATGCATGTGCTGGGAAATGTTACTAATAGGGAAATAAAATACAATTTTTTTTAATTTTGACTTGATATTAACACAAAGTAAGATTATAAGTTTTGATCTCTAGTATTTTAAATAGTTATTATTAATAATTTAACTTCGAGTTGTTTCCATCTTCCAAAGTTTAATTATCTGGCAAACCTTACCAGTAGGTTGCTGTTTGATATTTAACAACAATAAATATGAGGAGATGATTGAGTATTTTATCATCCTATAAAAGGACAGGAGGTGCAGAGTATTAAGGGGGATTGAATTCATGGTCAGTGGTTCGGCAAGAACAGAGGATGAAGAACAGAGGAAACCATATTTCCATTCACTCTCTCTCAGCAATTAGTCGAATGGACGGACATCACCTCACCACTTATTTAAGGCCAAACAATAATATTTGGTGCAATACAATATTTTAAAGAGTATTAAACGACACCAATCCTACTACAATGAGTTGATTTTTTAAATTTTCAAAATTTCTACGGGTCGAATGTTGTTTCTAGTTAAAGTAATGTTATTTCGGTGTTTTTTTAATGCAGCAATTGTTGTTTCACATCTCTATGAATCATTTACGGACCTAAAATCAAATCAACTCAAAATATATCAATATCTCATAGAAAATATTAAAATAATGTTGTTATGGTGACGATAGTTAATTATCTTATATCATTTTGTTCACCCGTTTCTCATGGCAAGGTCTGCTATTATTCTAGACTTGTGTTTTTGACATGTCCTAGTCCATTACTTTGTTTGCTGCAAATCAAAATATTACAATCCCCTACAATGACTATGTGGGCACCATCCCTTTTTTTTGGGGTCCAAATCCAATCTCCAACTGACTTAGATGGATATATAACTGAATTTTAAGGATGTATGAGGGAGAGCAATTGCTGCTTTTTAGGACAAGTGGAGCTATGTAAATTCTTAGAACATTTTGTTGCATCTTCCACCATAACGATTTCATAAAAAACAAAAACAAAAACAGAACAGGAGGAGAATGACATGTTCTGCTCATTTTGGTTAACATGACATGGTTTTTTTCACTCATAGCTTCTCTTAAATTCAAGAATTTTGCTAGGTTTGAAGACCTCTTTTCTTTGCTTTCCTGTAATTAGGTGACAAATGGATGATGTATTAGGTAGGATGGGAGATAGGTTCATTACAGATTCCACAATGATGTGGATTCTGCATTGTTCAATGGATAGATCCCATGAAAGGGTTCATTCCAAGGATGGTGTCATTGCACGATTGAATGAGATTTCCAAGTTCTACGAATTGGCAGTGATGCAATTGGAAGGGTGTTTGAAATTTGTTCAAGAAGAAGCAGACAACGGTTTCGAGAGCAGCGACGAAGAGGCCATAGGTGACTTAACTGACATTAGACAACGGTTTCAACGAGATTAATTTTTTGCTCAATTTGGGACAGAACATTTAATTGTGAGAGGGTAAAAATAATTAAAACTTAAATTGCTAGTTATTAATATCCAAAAAAAAAACTTGGCTTATTTTGCCAACCAGTGGTTTTATGTTGTCAAATTGAAAAGATGTAATGGCTGATTTCAAACATCTTACAATGTAAGGACTTATTTTGATATTTGATTTTCTCAAAAAAAGAAAAGAAAAAAAACTTGATATTTGGTAAGAAATTGGAGAGGAATATATCATATAGTTGTTTGGAGAACGATGCTCTCTGTATTCAAGTTTTGGGTTTCAACTTGAGACAAAGGAGTATTGGGTGGTTTTCATGAGTCCAGATCTCCATACGATGGGCTTTTGTCATTCGGTGTGTTTGCTAAGCCCATATCAGAGCCAAGCCCATATCAGAGAAAGGCCCATGTGTTGACTGAGAGTTTGACCCAAATTTTGGAGTACTAGAAATTTTGGAGTTATTAACCTTTAATAAAGCACTTTAATAAAGTTTTAATCTTTTTAAAGGCACTCTAATATTTATATGGTGGAATTAATTGTCTTAATTCATTTTGAAGGCCTATATAGAAATTAATACCACTCTCTTCTCTCTACACTTAAACTCAAGATGATCAAAATCCCAGCTGCAGGAAATGTAGGTCGCAACGTATGGGAAGATAATTATTAAGAAGAGTACGTCAGAATCTCTCAAATTTGTACTATCTCATACAAAGAAGCTAAAATCTGTTCTCTTCAATTTTATTATGTCAATCGGCAAAGAAATTATCTTCTTTCACCCCTCCGCAGTATTGATAATGTTAAGGACTCCATTTACAGAGTCGTAAGCCTCTCTACTTTTTCACTTCTTCATCTTTTATTTATTTTAATAAGAAAAGTAAAATTCGAAATTGAATTTGTGTTTTTACTGAGTTTTGACCTGCTCTCACTTTCACTGGAAAAATATACATTCTCACTGCTCTCACTTTCACTGAGCATTTTTTTTCTTTTTGGGTCATTTTAACCATTTTGATATTATCTTTCTCATGTATTGTTTATTTTTTATTTATTAAATAATAATTTTTGATCTCCTTGTAATTCATTTTGTATTATGGAACAGATTAGTCTGGACTTTGAGAATGAGTTTCTGACTGAGTTGAGTGGTTATTACGGTTGTTATGAGACCAACTCTATCAATTCCCTAACTTTTAAAACCAATATAAAAAGCTACGGACCGTTTTGCGGATCTATTCCACTTGAGCGTTACTGTGATTACATTCTACTTGATGAAGAAGAAAGAGGTTCAGCCTTTGACTTGCAACTAGGAAACGTCGAAGTATTTAATGGTTTTCACGGTTCAAGCAATGAATATGGAATTACGTCAATTGGGTTGTTTGTAAAACCTCGACCGGTGCACAAGACAGAGACTACAGGGTTGGAAATTATTAGATATGAGTGAGTGGAGTAGGAGTCGACCCTTTTGGAAAGTTGATCAGTTGCTTTAGCTAGTGAGTATTTAGATGGTAGTCCTAGTTAGTACTCCGTATGTTTGTTCAAGTCTTTTATTTTTAATTTATTTCTTGTGGTGAATTCTGGCAAAATGTAGTAGTTGCTGACATTATGTTGAATGGTGATTGCTTTTGTGGTTTCTATCTAATTTTCTACCATTATTCTCTTTAATTTGTTTACTGGGAATTAAACTAACTTCCTAATTGTCTGCTTATAGTGGTAATTATTTGAATGAAAATATGATTTTTTATGATAGTTATAATTAATTGAAATAAAATTAAACAAAAAATCATCACCATGATGATTATATTTTGAATTATCTAATTATTTAGATTTCTAATGGAGCAACAATATGACCCATCAATATTAACTAATTTGTGTAATTTGATCTTTGAGGTATAAGGTTGCTCTGTAAAGTTTTTATCGTATGGTACAATTAGTTTTTTATAGTTCTTTTAATATCCTGTCATAGGTTTGAACGTTGAACTGTTAGTTCTAATACGGCAGAAAAAATATTAAAAGAAATAACTAAATTATGCATATTTATATCTTCCCAAAGAGATAAAAATAAACAAGTTTAAACCGAGTGTGTATAATGATAGGATGCTCTCGAATTCGATACTTAAATATGAGTGAGCTATCTTTTACTTGTTACTGATCAGTCATGGTAAATTGATTATTTATTCTTTTCATAAATCAAGTTTAAACCGGGTTCATTGACAAAACAAAGTGCTATGTATTTTTTTTATCAGAATTGTAATTCAATTGTAAACCCTGTATATAAAGATGGTGTACCGTAGTTTCCACGTAATCTCTTATTTGAAAATCAAAAGATGATCAAATCCCCTTCTGTCGGAAGAAAGGTGGGGTCGGAATGGGAAGATAAAGGCTACACAAATGTCTCTCAAATTTTCATTTCGTACAAACCTTCAAAAGTTTGTGGTGTTCAATTTCAATTTGTTGATCGAAATGGAAGTTTTGTTCTTTCACCACTGCACGGCAATGATTATGATGCCACTTGTTTTTCTGTTGTGAGCTTATCGATCTTTTTACAACTTGTATATTATTTTTCGTTCATCTCTGTCTATTTAGGTTAATATAATTTTAATATTAATAATTGTATAATCAATCATTTAATTTTTGTTCGATTGTACACTTTTGCATTTGATAATTAAGCCAGTAATTAATATTTAGTTTTCATGTTTTTAATATATGTAATGTAATTATGTAATTGATTTATTATGAAACGTAGTTGCAGATTCATCTGCACAGCCAGAACGAGTTTGTGACTGGGTTGAGTGGATATGGGAGGGAATGGGGAGACTGTCTGCTTTGTTTGACGATTAAAACCAATATTAGAAATTACGGTCCATTCGGAGATCGAAACCCGAATTCGCATTATGAACGTTTGATATTCAACTTGGTGACAACGAAGCATTCGGTGGTTTTCATGGGACAAGCAGTGTACAGCTTGGACTAATGTCTGTTGGTTTGTTTGTCAAGCCACGAGCTCGACTACCTTGTGTCAACTCACTTGATAATTTGCGTCTCTAATATTGTAAATAGTTTTTTTTAATAATGTAACTTCGACTTGATTCCGTCTTCCATGGTTTAATTATCTGGCAAACCTTACCACTAGGTAGCTGGCTGATAATCCGTAAAAATACCAGGAGAGCATTTTATTATTTAACACCAATAAATATGAGGAGTGCATTTAGTATTTTATCATCATATAAAAGGACAGGAGGTGCGGAGTATTAAGGGGTATTGAATTCATGGTCACCGGTTCGGCAAGAACAGAGGATGAAGAACAGAGGAAACCATATTTCCATTCACCCTCTCTCAGCAATTAGTAGGATGGACGGACCTCACCTCACCACTTATTTAAGGCCAAACAATAAAATTTGGTGCAATAGTGTCTACATTTTACAGTTGAAATTAAAGAAATTAAATTAAAAACATGAAAAGATGATCAAAACCCCAGCTGCCGGATCGAAGAAGGGTGATGTTTGGGAAGATAAAGGCTACACAGGAATCTCTGAAATTTGCTTCTTTCACCACTGCACGGAAGTGATGACGGCACTAGTTTCTCTGTTGTAAGCCTTTCTTCATGTTTAATACATTCGTAGTTAGGTTAATAGTCTACTCTAATTATTGTCGGATTTTGAAAGGAAACGATGACTCCGCCGCACGGGCCTTGTTCGGTTTATTAATTATTTAATGTAATTCGTTTGTTTTGGAACAGATTCATGTAGATTGCCAGCAGAACGAGTTCTGATTGGGTTGGTTGATGATTATGGGGAAACGTTCTGTACCGACTACGGTCTGCATTCTCTGACTTTTGAAACCAATAAAAGGAAGAACGGACCTTTTGGAGGACGAAAGCAGAAAGATGATGTAAGTTTTGATATTCAACTTGGAGATGACGACCTAAACCAACCATTTGGTGGTTTTCATGGGACAAGTTGTAAGGAGTATGGACTTATCTCAATTGGTTTGTTTGTCAAGCCACGAGTTAAACTGTCTAAGAGCATTAAACGACAGCAATCCTACTACAAAGAGTTGATTTTTTAAAATTTCAAAATTTCTACAGATTGAATGTCGTTTCTAGTTAAAGTAATGTTATTTCGGTGTTTTTTCAATGCAGCAATTATTGTTTCACATCTCTATGAGTCCTCTAAGGACCTAAAATCAAGTCAACTCAAAATATATCAATGGTTATTTTGTTAAAAAAATTACCATTGGGTCAAATTGTATAGATCTATAGTTCACCCGTTTCTCATGGCAAGGTCTGCTATGATTCTAGACTTGTGTTTTTGACATGTCCTAGTCCATAACTTTGTTTGCTGCGAATCAAAATATTTCAATCCCCTACAATGACTATGTGGGCACCGTCCCTTCTTATTTGGGTCCAAATCCAATCTCCAACTGACCTAAAACGATGGATATATAACTGAATTTTAAGGATGTATGAAGGAGAGCTATTGCTGCTTTTTAGGACAAGTGGAGCTATGTAAATTCTTAGAACATTTTGTTGCATCTTCCACCATCTAACGATTTCATAAAAAACAAAAACAGAACAGGAGGAGAATGACATGTTCTGCTCATTTTGGTTAACCTGACATGGTTTTTTTCACTCCTAGCTTCTCCTAAATTCAAGATTTTTGCTAGGTTTGAAGACCTTTTTTCTTTGCTTTCCTGTAATTAGGTGACAAATGGATGATGTATTAGGTAGGATGGGAGATAGGTTCATTACAGATTCGACAATGATGTGGATTCTGCATTGTGCAATGGATAGAGCCCATGAAAGGGTTCATTCCAAGGATGGTGTCATTGCACGATTGAACGAGATTTCCAAGTTCTACGAATTGGCAGTGATGCAATTGGAAGGGTGTTTGAAATTTGTTCAAGAAGAAGCAGACAACGGTTTCGAGAGCAGCGACGAAGAGGCCATAGGTGACTTAACTGACATTAGAGATCGTCTATTGGGCCGCCTCGAGGAATCTGAGCTTGCCATTTCAGAAAAAGATAGAGAGTTGGTTGAGAGACTGGAGAATGAGGTGAAGCTTAGGCAAGCATTGGAAACCAAAGAAAGAGAATTAGTCTCTCTACGCGCCAATCTCGAGCTTGAAAGAACAGAAAATGAAGATATGAAAGAAAGTCCTGATGAGCTTAGGAATTCTGTTGGCCAGCAGAAATGGAATGTAAATCAAGAACTCGAACCTGACAGCCTGAAGATTGAGGAGTTGAGCTCGGACATCGACACATTGAAAGAGACAATGGATCTTGCTTTTGGAAGGATGCAAAGTACTATTTTGTTGACTGAATTGGGGCCAATAGAGCAACAATGGAGGTGGAAAATTGAGAGAGATGTAATTGCCATTTTGGTCAGAGATTTTACAGGGAATATTTGGGAGAATTTTGAAGAAGAAGTTAGGAGGCAAGAGAAGCAAGTTTCTATAGGGTTGAGCAATCATTTTTCAGATCTGATGAAAGAAATTACAAGCTTGCATGAAGAACTAGAACCTCTCAACACATTCCAAAGAGATCTTGAGTGCAGGATTACTCTGAAAGCGAAAGGAAGGTCTTCGTCTGAGGGAGACACTTATCTCAACCTCAGTGATTCCATTCGAGGGGTAGGAAAACTCGATCCAAGAAAGCAAATAGGCGACGAGGATCCAGAAGATGACGATGACAATTATGTTGCTAAGATGATAAAGAGTCATGAGTCCATTATTCGTAGGAAAAGCGAAGACCTGCATAGGCAGAACAGAGAAATTCCTAGAGGAAAAGGGAGTTCATACTCTAGGACAGAAATTGATCCTATTAGCCCAAGACAAAGGATCCATGATGTTATCGCGAAAATGGAAAGTTTAATCAACTGGAATGCAAAACTTGGAAAAGGAGTTGAGAGAACAAATTCTACGAAAAGGAATTGTAAGCTAGAAAAGATAGAACACGACCAGTCTCACATTGATACTTTGGAAGATGTTTGGGAGAAGGTGAACAAGATTTCCATTTCTCATGCAGAAAATGAAGAACTGCACAATGACATAAAGACTCAAGAAAAGGAGGAGGAGGATTTTCTAACCGGGATAATGGAAGAGACATACATTACGCTACTCGAAGGTTCAGTAGATGAATCTTGCACCGAGTTATATGTTCATGGCTTAGAGATCCTGATAAGAGAAGGAATATATGAACATATTTTGATGGAAATAGATAGTCAGTGGAAAGAAAAAATGCAATGCCATAAGATTGAAAGTCAGATTGGAGAAGACATGTATTATCTTGTCTTGAAAGAGTCAGTGAAAGAATATACCTCTGATCTTGCCTCTTCAGTAAGCGAAAGTCAGGATGCTATCGCGCAAAATAACAGATTGGAAGACACAAATCTAGAAGGAAAAGTAAGGGAGGAAGTCTTTGGAGTCATCTTTCGGAAAATGTTTGAGGAACGGAATGAGGCTATAGAAGGAAATGATACTCACATGCATGTTAAGATGGACGAAGGTGGAGAAACAGAACACCAAGATCACTGCAGAATCTCAGAAAATTGCATTCCTGATGAAAACTTGCATGTCCGCGCAGAGGCAGGTGGACAGTTGATTATGGTTCGTGAACAAAGTACATTACTCAGCTGTGTTAAAGCTGAGGAGGGTTTGATACAAAGTTCATATCCTGATATAGGAATGAGTCATAAAGAATTAGATAAGCTAAAGAATTCTCGGAAATTGTTGGCTGAAATAAAGGGAAGTTTCGTTTCAGTGAGTAGCGAAGTTGAGAACGCTTTGCAGAAGTTAGCAGTGAGCAAGAGTCAGTTGCGTGAACTAACAAGTTGTTTAGGCATAGAAAACCATAAAGATGTAAAGATTACTCCATCAGATATTGCATCGACATCGATCATGGGATTTTTTCAAGAACTTGTAGACTTTAAGATCAGAGTAGAAGAAAAGTTGGAGGTGAACATTTTGAGGTTTGTTCCTTTTACATGGACTCATTTCTTTAGTTCATTTCGGAATCTTGTTTCGAATACTTTAAAAAATACCAAGAACATTCCTTGCACTACTTCTTGTTACAGGTTGGAAAATGCAATGCATCGTCTAAATCCACTAGTCGAACAAGTTGGCTCGCTAAAGAGAAAGGAATGGGTTTATAGACAGGGTTTTATTAGCAGATGTCAGAGTCTTCAAAAGGCTGAAGCTGAGGTTTTGAGTTATATATATATATATATATATATTTTTTTTTTTTTTTCTCAACATAATATGAAGTTTCCTAAGAATTTAGTGTAACCTTTTTTATTCCTGTTGTCCTCAAATTCTTGAATTAGGTTGATCTATTGGGTGATCAAGTGGATGCACTACTAGTATTGATTGAGAAGATTTACGGCCTATTGCATCGGTACTCACCAGTTTTGCAGCAACATTTTGAGGTGGGTCTTTTTTGGTTTTTTCAAATTACTTGCAATTGTCCTGTTTTGGATAGGAATATTGATTTTTGATTGGTTGTGGTGGTGTTTCTTGTACTTTCTTAATGCAGGTATCTGATATTTTGACAATGATCAAGAATGAATTAGCTGTTGCAGAGGGCCATTGTTAGCCAAAAAAGAGAGAAAATCAAATGTTATGAAGATCAGTTTAATTTGAATACAGTGCAGGATCAACAATCTATTGGCAAGATATCTTGTTTGTTAGTAGTATCCTGAAAACATAAGGAGTCTTCGTTTAAAAGCCTAATACCCCGATGGGTTTGAGTATTGATTAGAACTAATTAATATACTTACGGTAGGTGGTCTAAGAATAAGTACATTGAAAATTGATCATCCGAACTTAATTATTGTAACCTTTAAGTTTTCCATGGATTTTCTAGATTCAAGCAGTCAGATGAACTAAGATCAGATGGACATGATAAACCAACCGATCTATGAACTAGACAACACCCATTTTGTAAAGCCACCTGACCTTAAATTAGATGAAAAGGTAGATGCTACGACTGAAGAAATCTAGTCAACGGTTAGGCTCCTAACAGGTCAACTAACCAGCTACCTAGTGGTAAGGTTTGTCGGACAATTAAACTTAGAAGTTAGAAGACTGAGTGAAGTCGAAGTTATATTATTATTATTAATAATAACTATTTACAATACGATCCAGTCAGGTTCCTTCTTGACCTGACTACTTGAGCTAACCAAAGGTAGTTGATCTCGTGGCTTGACAAACAAACCAACTGACGTTAGTCCATGATAATCACAGCTTGTCCCATGAAAACCACCGAATGCTTCGTTGTCACCAAGTTGAACATCAAACGTATCATGACGTGAATTCGGGTTTCGTGCTCCGAATGGACCGTAATTTTTAATATTCGTTGTAATGGTCAACGAACTCAGACTCTCTTCCCAAGCCTTCCCCCCATATCCACTTAACCCAATCACAAACTCGATTTGATCATCCAGATGAATCTGCACGTACATTTCATAATAAATCAATTACTGGTTTAATTATCAAATTCAAGGGTGTACAATCAAATAAAAATTAAGTTGTTGATTATACAATTATTAATAATAAAATTATATTAACTTAAATGGGCAGACATAATACCAAATGAAACAAAACAAAAAATAATATACATGTGGTGAAAAGATCGAGAAGCTCACAACAAAAAAACAAGTGGCGCAATCATCTTTTCCGTGCAGGGGTGAAAGAACCAAACTTCCGTTTCGATCAAAAAGTTGAAATTGAACAGAACAAACTTTTGAAGAGTTGTACGAAATGAAAATTTGAGGGACTTTTGTGTAGCCTTTGTATTCCCATACTGAACCGTACTTGCTTCCGACAGCAGGGGCTTTGATCATCTTTTGATTTTTTCTATAATAAAAAAAAAATCAAGTGTGGAACACTACTTGCACCGTTGTTGGGCCTTAAATAATGCCTCAATCGTCAACGTTCACGGGGAACGTAAAAAATAATTAATTTGTAGATTTTCTAGAAAGTGTCTTCGATTATCTATAATAAAGCTTTTTTTTAAAGTTCCAACGAATGTAATTAAACGAGGCAGGTGGATGAAATGCCATAAAGATATATGTAATCCATGGGTAACTATGGTATCAATCAGAATTCAATTCTAGAAGTTAGACTACAACCAACCGCAACGGGATTGTTTTAATGTTTTCCCTACAACCAATCAAATAAGAAGACAGCAATAAATAATTGATTTTCTAGTGATATTTTAATTTTCAGTCCACTCCAGAATTTCGGAGAAACCACACGAATGAAAGTACGTCATGTTAACTCAAATATGAATCTTACCTCCATTTATAAAAAAAAATATTTAAAAATGTCAAATTTACCAAATAAAAAGAATATAAATTGAATGATAAGATTATCTTTTTCTTCTATAATAAAAACACGAAATCAAAATATTACTCCCTCCGCGTTTCTTTAATTGTCACTGGCTACTATTCATGCATGAGTTTCGAGGAGGCCGAATGACTCACTATTTGACCCAAAAAGTTTCGTACTTTTTCTCGGGAGTACGTTAAGGATTAAAGTACGTTAGAAAAAAAGTACGAATTTTTTTGGGGTCAAATAATGAATCATTCGACTTTCTCGAAATGCGTGCATAAACAGTAAAGTGTCAATTAATAGGAAACAGAGGAGGGAGTAATTAGCATCATCTAAAGCCAGTGGCTGAAAATGTTGCCTCATTAATTAAAGAGAAAGGAATGGGTTTATAGACAGGGTTTTAATAGCAGATGTCAGAGTCTTCAAAAAGCTGAAGCCAGGTTTTGAGTTACATTTTATTTTTTTCTCAACATAAAATGCAGTTTCCTCAGAAATTTATACTTTTTCTTTTCTTTTTTTCTGTTGTCCTCAAATTCTTGTATAGGTTGATCTATTAGGAGATCAAATGGATGTACTTCTAGTCATGCTTGAGAAGATTTATGGCATATTGCATCATTGTTTTCCTGTTTTGCAGCAACATTTTGAGGTGGGTCTTTTTTCCTTTCCTCAAATTACTATAATTCTCCTGTTTCAGATAGGAATACTGATTTTTGTTTTTCCTTGGTGCATTTGGTTTTGATTGGTTGTGGTGTTTCTTATATTTCAATGCAGGTTTCTAATATTTTGACAATGATCAAGAATGAATTAGTCAGGAGTTCTTGTTTCTTGCATTTAAAAGTAGAGGCAGATGGCGATTGTTAGGGGAAAAGAAAAACATCAGATGGCATCGAGATCATTTTTTAATCCATAGCAGGATGAAACAATCTATTTGACTTGTTGAAACATTAGGAGTCTTGCTTAAAAGCTTAAAAAAGCCCAAAAGCCCAAAATCCCGTTGGGTTTGAGCAAAAACTTCTGGCCCAATTTCTAACCCAGGTTTGAGGAGAGGATAAAATTAGGCCCATGCTCAATATCCAGCCAAAATTCGGACAATAACTAGACTTTTCTCTCCCGCTTTTTTCTCAAAAGTATTTTCTTTCCATGATCGTATTATACGAGATTAATCTTGTTTGATGATTATTATATTTGGAAAGAGTTTTTGTTGTTTTTTTTCTTTCAAACTATTGATAAAGAGGGTTTGAATCTTGATTTATAACAAAAATTCCATTCCCTAGAAAAAAAGTAGGAGATAAATCAAAGAGAAGTTTAGTAATTTGCAAAAATAACTTTTAAGAAGTAGATGAATCGACCTAACGACTTGTATTTAAGAAGGTATGGATTATCCGCAAATTTATAGGTGCAGATATGGATAGTGCTTACCCGCCCCATTGTCATCTCTTCACTCGATTTAAATTTGTTTATTTTTATCTCTTTGGAAGGTATAAATATACATAATTTAGTCATTTCTTTTAATATTTTTTGTCGTATTAGAACTAATAGCTCAGCGTTCAAACATGAAAGAATCATAAAAACCCAATTGATGTAATTCCAAATTAATAAAACTTTCCATTCTTATGAAAAAAATGAAGCCCAGTCCATACATGAATTACAATCAAACAGACTGACGACTGAATGAGGAAACAGAAAGCCCAGAATATAAATCCCAAATTGGTCCAAATATTGAAACACCTAATTTGGTAATTTGATTACTCCTTTTATTTTTTATAATTAATCACATTTGTAACTTTCTATGACTCCAAATTTGATAATAATAAAAAGAAATAAATAGGGAACCTGCGATCAAACATGGAAAAGGGTGGAGGAGAGTTTGAGATTTTATTTAAATACAAAGGAAAATTATTCTTTACAAAAAATTGAATTCTGATTGATACCATAGTTACCGATGGATTACATATATCTTTATGGCATTTCATCCACCTGCCTCGTTTAATTACATTCATTGAAACTTTAAAAAAAGCTTTATTACAGATAATCGAAGGAAATCTACAAATTAATTTAATTATAACGTACAATTCCCATGGATTTTGTCCATGCTAATTCATTTGAAAATAAAGGGTTGAGAAGATGCCAGTTTTGGAACTTAATTATTTTTTACGTTACCCATGAACGTTGACGTCGATTGAAGCATGAGTCCGATGGACTGAGCTACTCACCATTGGAAATTGAAAAGTTAATGCATTAATGATGTGACCACACCTCACCACTTATTTAAGGCCAAACAATAATATTTGGTGCAATAGTGTCTAACATTTTACAGTTTAAATTAAAGGAATTAAATTAAGAACATCAAAAGATGATCAAATTCCCAGCTGCCGGATCGAAGAAGGGTGATGTTTGGGAAGATAAAGGCTACACTGTAATCTCTCAAATTTTCATTTCGTACCAACCTTCCAAAATTTGTTCTGTTCGATTTCAATATGTTGATGGGAGCGGAAATTTGCTTCTTTCACCACTGCACGGAACTTTAGACGGCATTAGTTTCTCTGTTGTAAGCCTCTCTTCTTCATAATCAATACATTTGTGTCTCCTTATGTATCCTCGTAGTTAGGTTAATAGTCTACTCAAATTATTCTCTGACTTTTGAAACCAATAAAAGGAAGTACGGACCTTTTGGAGGACCAATAGAGGACGATGTAACTTTTCATTTTCAACTTGGAGATGACGGCCTAAACCAAACATTTGGTGGTTTTCATGGGACAAGTAGTCGGTATGGACTTACCTCAATTGGTTTGTTTGTCAAGCCAAGAGTTAATCTGTCATTGATGTGTGCAAGTGATGATCAGGATCAAGAAGTGGTAAGAAAGTAACCCTCTGGATTTAAATGTATCACGTTTTGAGCCTATTTCTTTTTACCATTCTACTTTCTTTACTTTTTCTTCCCGGCCACAGCTTCCTCTTCTTCCTCTCTTCCATCTCTCTTCACCAAAAAAAATAATATATCAAATCTGTAATGGACTTTTTTGGTTTCAATTTCTTTTGCTTCTTTTTAGCTTTGTAATTGTAGGGTTGTTGCTCTTATGGTTTTATGGAAGATTTGATTTTTAATCCTTTATTGTTCTCAGTATGCTTAAAGATTGTGTCTTTCTACTCCTTTGATTCTTAAATATTGTGTGATTCTACTCCGTTGAATGGTAAATTTGGTTTGTTGCTCCATTTTATTTATTCCTTGTTGACCTTGCAATTGAATCCGAAAAGTAACATAATTATAGCATTAAACGACAACAATCGTAGAACAATGATTGCAATGTTATTACTTATAAGCAGATAATTTCTGAATACATAACAATTAAATTAGCGAGATTTAATCCCGTCCGGCTTTGATTGGTCCAAAAATAATACTCCATACTAATATGCAATAGCAAAGCAAGGAGTCTGGGGCAAGTGACGAAAGGGCTAAAGTATTGGGCTTATACAGTTAATACACTGGTCTAGTATTACGGGCTTCTTTAGAAGTGAAACTAGGCCCAAGAACAATCGTCTTTTTGCTCCGGCTTAGAGAAATTGACTTCGCCCCCTTCCATCAAATTATCGAAATCCCTAGTTTGAGAGAGTAATTTTGAGGAGCAAAAGCTTCACTCACAGTAATCTGTCATGGATTCTCTACTAGCCAACTACGCCTCTTCTTCCGACGAAGAGAAAGAAGTAAAACAGCCAAAGCAGCATAAAACCTCATCGTCATCGCTCTTCTCTTCGCTTCCTCCACCATCCTCCACCTCCACTTCTCTTCAGCGTAATCGAGGAGGTGTTAAAGAAGCGGTGACGCCGTCTTCCTTTTCTTCACTCCCTCCACCCTCCTCCTCCCTTCCCAAAAGGGTCGTCGAGTTCCGCCCTCCTCCGATCAAACCATCTAATTTCGATGATGAAGAAGATCAAGAGGCCGACCGTGACCAGAAGCGCCGCAAAGAATCCCGGTCTAATTCTTCAGTTGGATCTTCAACCGTCAAGTCTTTCTTGTCTAGCATCCCAGCCCCTAAAAACTCCTTCTCCTCCTTGGGTGGCCGGAGATCCGCCATCGACACGCAAACTCCTACCTCGGCAACTCCTGAGGCATCTAAGGTGGAGACTCATCCAACAAGTAATTCCGGACATTTTGATTCTGAGGCAGCTAGTTATGCTGGTTATGAATCTGGGATAGCTCATGATGATGCCTTGAACACTCAACCACCCACTTCGTCCGGTTCAGAAGCGTATGGAGCGGAAAATCATTCAACTAGTAACTACGGAAATTTTGATCCAAACGCAGCCAATTTTGTCCATTATGAAACGGGATACGACCAAAACCCTGGCCAATATGTGGATGCTGGCTATGGAAGCTACGAAGGGTATGACCATCAATATGGCAACAATTGGGGTGGTGGGTCAGTGGCAGCAATACCTCAGACTGAAAGTGCGCTGCGAATCCTGGGAAAGAGATCAAAGATTCCTGCAGAAATTGTTGAGGTGAAGCAGGATGAATTGATGAAGAACCGACCAAGGGAAGACCAGTCCAAGATGACAGGAATTGCTTTCGGGCCCTCGTATCAGGTACTATAATTCAAATTCTGCCTCTTGTTTTATACTGCTGCATTAGGATTAGTCACACTAATCTGCAATATTACAATTACTTTCATCTTAATAGCTTCCCCTGCTGTGAGTGATGATGAGTTTGCTTTCCACGAAGCTTGTAGAATGTTGAAAACTAGCTGATTTTTCTTTTTATAGTAACTTATGGGTATAAATTATAATATGCTTACAATCTGGGCAAAGTTCCGTGTATAACTACTGTACAAGACATAAAACAAGTGAGCAAGAAAGAAAGATGAATACCAATTCTTGCTTTTCTGCCTGGTTATCTCTTGGTAGGGAGAAGCATCTATTAGACTGTCATCTTAAATTCAGCTTCAGTCCTTCGATTTCTATGAAGAAATTCAAAGCATTTTACTTAAAATCTGGTTGAGGGAAGTAGAAATGTTATTGTAAATATAATGTTTGGTAGCTTGCTGGAATCATATCACCAAGTAAATGCACCAGAAATTTTGTTTGTTAGTTTGCAATTTGTGCAATAGCCATGAAAAAATCTTGTGCAAGTTTGGTAAATGCATGTTTTCCACAGTTAACCTGTGTATCGTGTACTATGGTTAAATAAGTTCTTGTTTTAGTACGGTGTAATTTAATACTGAGTATAGAAATATGTATGCCTGATATTGATACCTAAAACATATTATGCCTACTTCATGCTGTCTGTAAATTTCTAATTATTTTGAGTAGGTTGTACTTGGCATTTAGTACGGATGATTCAGTAGAGAGTCGATCCTCTGGTGATGTATGAGTAGAGTGAGGAGTTGAGTAATTGACCATGTGGTGGCCAAGTCTTGTTGAATAGGTATTGTTATTGTTAGGGAAAAAATAATTGGTAGGAGTTATAGATAGGTTTATAGGAAAAACGGGGGTATTTTTTCGGGGTGTATTAACCGGTTGAAAGGTTTTAATTGCCATAGCCTGATAAACCGCTGGTATATGCTGTTATGGCCTGTTACTGGTACCGTGCAGCCCGCCTTTCTTTTTTCTCCTGTTTATTGTTTTGTTGACAGAGTAGAAGATCCACTACTGCTAAATTGGATATATTTGAAACTTCTTTCCATCTTCAGAATTACATAAATAAAACTGCCATGTTACAGGAACTATGGCTGCAATCTTACGCGTTTTGAGAAGTCATTGTTTAGATTTCATTTGGTGAATGGTGCTTTAAGTTGCCAAGATTTTGTAGCAATAAGTTTCAGCCATTGTCTGTAATGTTTAGCTGCTAATTCATACTCCTCTTAGTCTGATTATCCTCACACATGTTAGCGGAGCCTGCTTGTTCATTTTGTAAAAGATCCGTTGACACGCACTTTTTGACTCCCTTCAAAGCCCTAAGTTTGTTTCCTCATTCACTTGGAATGGGAAAATCTTTTATGCAAGTAATAAACGTGTATTAGCAATACTGAATCCTAATACTCACAGGATTTTCTTAAAGAGATTAAAATTTATGTTTTATATCCCTTAATGTATTTTTGTGGATAGTATTATAAATCTTTTGGTTCTTTTTTTCCCCATGCACAGCCTGTTTCGTCAAAGGGGAAGCCTACAAAGCTGCACAAGAGGAAGCATCAAATTGGCTCTTTGTTCTTCGATATGAAGCAGAAGGAGATGGAACTCGCTGAGCGCCGCTCTAAAGGCTTCCTCACGAAAGCCGAAACCCACGCCAAGTACGGATGGTGACCTAGAGATGGATCTCCATTTTGAGGTACTCGAGCCATCATCATCCTTTCTGAGTTGCACTCTGTTTTCTCAAATTGTTTCTTAAGTGAGTTGTAGTTGTTGTTGGCAACAACAGCATCATTTGCATTGTACAAATAGCAAGCAAAATACTTTGAGACCTGTGTTTCTTCCTCTATTGACTATATTGCAAAGGAATGAGGTTTTTCCCCCGTCAATGTAGTTAAACTTCATTCAATTGAAAAAAACCCATTTTTAAGGATTTAAGCTATAAAGAGCTAGAGAAAGTTGGCCCAATAAAAGGCCTAAATTAGCAGCCCAATGGACTTGGATGCTATTCAAGAAACAAACGTTTTTGTTCAAGTTAAGATGAATGTATACAAAATACAAATTGATTTTTTAATATTTTTCAGAAACAAACACGTAAACAACCCGCTCAAAAGTCAAAACAGCCGTGATCGTTGTTCTTTTTTCTTTTTTTATTTCTCTTTTTGCCTGATTCCATTTTTTTCTCTTTTTAGTTATGTTGACCAAAAGTACAAGTAAACACCTACATGTACTAGACATGTTAGAGTGGTAGGTTAATGGCGTTGTTAATTAAATTAACGTTAATTTTATGGGTCAAATGAGGCCACGTAGGTCTCTAAACACCCCAGATTCAGTCAATAGTAGAAACTATGTGATCAGCCACATCATAACACTGTTTTTTTATTACTCTAATTAGTAATTACAGCATTAGGTTAGACTATTATACTGTTAATGTCGACATTAGAGCTCCAAGGACAGGCGGGCATTTGGAACTATGCAGATTCAATCCATCGTTGGTTAGCCCGCCGAAACCGAATTGACTTTGTATTATTTGGTTCGGGGCAAACGTACCATTTTGTAGCTGTGAATCACGAGTATTATTAAAATTGTCGGGTTATAACTAATCATACTTATATCAGGTTGAACACCAAGAAATATAGTAATTCTAATAAATGGGTTATATATATACAATGATCGAATAAACGATTTTTTACTTAAAAAACGACAACATAAACAATTTACGCTAACTAACCTTGATTCGTGAATATATAAATTTTATCGCTATAATGAGACTAAAGAACCATCCAATTTTACCCATAAATTGATCTAATGATGAATCGAGCTTATGAATTTATTATTATATCAATCTCATTAATAAATAGTCACTTGTAAGAAGTCATACAAGCAACATAACATACATGGGTATAAGTTAATACAAGTGACTTTTCTAAATATAATGTCTATTGTCTAAACAAAATTTTCATCGTTATTTGTTTAATTTTTTGCACAGAAATAGTAATTCGTTGACTTGGTTGACCTCGAAAACTCCATCAGTCTATTCTCTCACGTAACATCCATATCATAGTCATGCATTTCATAATTGTACAATTAAAGGCAGTTGATATCTTTGACAATTGAGCATATTACAATGATAATTTAACTTATTGGCTGATGAATCCGGGTCCAGTTTGGTAATTCGTCTAATTTACTTGTTACTACATGACATATAGCATTATTCTTATTATGATACACTAATATGCATTTAGAAAATAAAATAAAAAACAAAAAACAACTTGGCAATTAGCATTTATTATATAAATGAAACCACTACTAGTTGCAAGCAAGCATTTGAATAGGATAGCGGATGATTGATGACTGAGAAAGATAAGTGCTTATCTGCAACAGAAGAAACCAAAGAAACCAAAGCGTGTTGTTTTTCGCAGCCAACTTGGATGGCCTAGTGGCAGCTAATTATATCTTGACTATGATATTTGCTTATCATATAGCGTGTGTCATGTCGGTAAATCCATGATATTCGAACATAATCAATCCTTTTATAAATAAATACAAAATAAGCAGAGAAAATACCCATAAATATTGTTTTTTTTCCAGTAAAATACCCAAGTGGTCAATTTTGAGTTGGAAAAAATGCACCGATTACCACTTAGCATTGACATACAATACAGGTTAACTAGCACTTAGTATTTTTCCAGTAAAATACCCAAGTTTGTTTATTGTGCCCAGTCCTTACGCGGCCAACGATGGGTTAATTATTTCAATATTTGATGGGCTTAATGTTTTTCGTTGGCGTATTTATTTGTACGGACCAAATCCTTTCCCAAAGAGGAATTGGAATTTGGGTTTTAATTAAGACTAAATTTATTCATAATTTATATAAATAAAAATATGAGTCTAACGGCTTTTTAACCAACCTCTTACTCTAACTTCCGATAAATTTGGATGGGTTAGTATTTTGTTATCGGACCTGGTTTTCTGAATTCTGGGTGCCCTTGCTTTGTCTGACATGGACCACATCTGAGCCAATGGGATGAGTTATGTGGCATGCAGCAGGACTTGGTATGGTCCAATCTGACCAATGGGTGTAATTAATTCAAATTCATATGCTTCGTTTAGTCAACAAAAGCAACTTCTTCTTTCCCTTGTAGTTTCATTTCATGGCCGTGGACATGATGGATGTTTGCTCTCTTCTGCCCATTTCTTAGTTTACTTTGAAAAATACGTTTTATGGTTGGGTCAGTCGCTACTTGTTGTTTGTTTTACTTATGAGTAGCAGGAGACTAGAATTTAATTAAGTAGAATCTTTCCAATTTCCACACTCTCTAGAAGTAGAATATTATTATTGCCTTCTTTGACCAACAGTTTCTAGGTGAAACCCTACTACGATTATAGTGGCTGTATGTATTTAATTAAGCTGTTTATATTATACTATTAGTTAGGTTAATTAAAGCCCAAATTGTGATGATTTTCCATTTGTTAAGCAGTGGTTAATTTCACAAGCTGTAAAGTATTACTTTGAGTGCGGTAATTTATATAAAATCACGGTGGTTTGACCCGAAAGGATGGGGCGGTCCACGTCGGTAGAGAATGTGAAACACTTCAGATATTAATAATAATTGAGTATTATAGTAATTTATAATAATTAATTATCATAATAATCATTAAATATACGTATATCTTTTGTGTGTGAACGATAATACAATTGAAGAAACAAACAAAAGGCGAGAGAGAGTATGCGTGTTGTTGACGTAGCAGAAACTTCCACACCTCAACAACAACAATTTTTCTAACATAAGAAGACTCTACAAATTCAAAAGGGTGGGAATTTTATGAGTTGGCAACGCCCTTTTCTTATTGCCACTGTTTCAAATTAAATTATACAAGTGGCGTACCGTTAATGGGTAGATCGATGGATAATGTATGTTTTTTTACGAAAAATAAAATTTAATTTATTAATTAGATTTAGATGAATACATTAATTAAGCAAGAAGAGAACGAGAGAAGTGAAGATGCATAGTTAGCACTTAGCACAACCCACGAAAAGACATCAACTCATCTTGTTTTCACCTCCTATTATATTTTTATGTTTTTATCTTATCTTTCTTTTTTTCTGTTCAATTTTATCTTATCCTCTCACAAAAGTGAAGCCACGAATCTTAAATCCTAATCCTATAAGCATATGATTATAAAGCCCAAGTCTAGATAAATGTATTTTATTACTAATCCCTTTGATAATTAGTGACTGCTTAGTTTATCTTTTAATAATAATTAACTGTCCAATACTTACAAGATTAATGAAAACTACATTTGAGTATGAATGACTATAATATATACATATTATCTCCATTTTTTGAAAAGTATGACGACTTAATAATTAAATTCAGTTGAAGACGATTAAACTAACGATATATTAACGTAAGATCTAAAACAATTCAGTATTATCTTTTGATAACAATGATCGTCAAGCTTCTTTTCTTTTCTTTTATTTTCTTTTTCATTCTAAAGTGCTAGTGTTATTGACGGTATAGTAATTATCCACTAATATTAGGTTTATCTATAACCCACGAATAATTAAAAAAGCAACATGTGATGGAATTTGAATAGGTTTAATAACTAAACATCTCACTCTTGATGATGATGTATGTTCATTTATTTGGGTTTGTAATTTTTTAATTAAAAATCATTATTTTTAAATTTTATTTTGTGTAGATACAATTTTAAAATTGGAGTGTGGTCTAATAAAGTTGACTGATATGAGATTCAAATTGAACAAATTACAAACTGAGTATGTGATCCGAACATTGAGTACAAACACAACGTTTAGTTTTATAAACTTTTTCCCTAATAAAAAGAAATGAAGCTATAATCATTAATACTTTTACTATTTTTTTAAAGATAGATATCAATTACTTCTAAATTTCCATTAGTACCATTATACTACAAAGTATTTCAAAGTTGGTATCATCAAATTTCTCAATGTGGTGGTGAGGTCATCAATGAGATAAACGTAGAAAGTCAAGCTAAGCTACTAGGTGTTGTTTTTATGCGTGTTCATCTCTGTCACACAGTCACACTTTAGCTTATACTAGTTTACAAGTGATGATACTAATTAGATCTCAAATGTATTGGTGCAAGGGCATGTGATGTGGCGTAGCCATCTTAAGTCATAAATTAAGTCGGAAAAAAGAAAAGAACCCTATGGAGTGGGAAAGTGGCAACATGACATGCACACCAAATATTAATTTCATTTAGTCGTGACATAATACGATTTATTTATATTATTTTGGTCCGATGAGATAACAACAAACCTTATATTCTATTGCAAAAGGCTAAGAAATAGATAAACACATGCTTTTACTTTTGAGGCATTCTTTGGGATTTGGTGACATGATTTTGCATATATATTTATAAGGTGCCCTCTCTTCATATGGAAACAAATCCGCATCATCATCGGATTTGTTCGGTCGTTTTGCGATAAGGGTGTGCGCCTACCGTAAGGAAAAAAGTGTGATATTTATCCCCCATTAATTAAAACAAAAGAACATCGATTTAATTAATTAAATAAGCTTTCGAATCATCAGATTATAACAATATCAAAAGAAATTAATCATTATTTCTTCTCTTTAATTGCATTGATAGTATATATTTATTATTTTATTTTTAACCAACCCAAACTCGTGTCTTAGAAGTATAACTAAAGGCTTGTGTAGCTAAAATGTTAAATATTCCTCCCTCGATTAAATAAGATTTGGAGTTTATTTTAGGAAATTTTGTAAAATACGCTGACCGATTCTTTTTTTGAATGATTGAAATATATTTTTTAGTCGATATTTAATAAAAATTAAGAAATTATTTTTAATCAGAATGTGCAAATTACACTCATCAATGATTAATGCATATGATAAATATCTCTTATATTTTAGACCACCATTAACTTAAAATAAAAATAATAATAAAGGTATGGTTTAGAGCACGTTATAGATATGTTAATTTATAGTGGAATATTGAAACAAATATGCTTAGCCCTACAAGATAACATAGATTAATCTCGACGTGCTAATCTCATAATTAAAGAAAGGAAAAGGGAAAAAGAAAGTAGTTCAAAAATATCTTATACAAGTAAATAGTGCCTGTAACATTTTCACGTTTCCATGGATGGATGCTGACATGGCATTGGCGGCATATATTTTTATTTGTTTACCAATCGTATTCATGGAGGTTGGTACCTCATCAATTTATAATTAATTAATTAGACAAAGTGATCTTAAACTAATGTGGAATCTAGATATCCAATCCAGCGTACGTCATCATACAAAATCAATCTGGCTTGTCTTGTCTTCTTTCTCTCTCTCTCTCTCTCTTCCTGATAATTACTTGCATAATGGAGTACAAAATAAAATATTATTACAATTATACCCGAAGTTGTTACTTGCTCATTCCAACCGTTGGATGACTTGGACTTGACTCATTGAATTCCACTCATCCAGTGGTTGTGATGATTCAATCACCTTTATTTTTGCTTTTATACACATGAGCGTACATATGCAAAAAAAGAAAAGAAAAATTATCATTAATGCGTAGGGCAAGCAACATAAATGACCTCGTAATTTTTATAATATTTCACTTTAGTCCTTAATTTTTTTCTTATTTTTCCGAGCATAACCTTATTCGAACACTGTCGTTAGTCCTTATGCTTTTAATTATCTCTATCTTTTAATTTTTTATTGAGGTAGATCATATCGTGATTTTTGTTAAATGTTTTTTTTCTAATTTTTTAATGTTTTACAAATTGTTTCTAAAAAAATCATTCACTAAGAATACCAAAAAAATAGATAACTTTTATGATGTTGCAGGATTGAAATTTCAAATTTTAGAAAGTCTAGAAACGTATAGTAAAATAATTTGAAAACTATTGAGCTTTTTAATGTACCTTAATTACCTAATTGTTTTTTTCCAATAATACAGCAAAACAGCCTTCCGCACAGGATCTACCGTACGTTCATTGCTATGCTTTTTTTCTCTTTTAATTAAAGAAAACTGCAAAAATAAACATTTTTTTTTTAATTTCCACACGCATGACACAAATAGTAGAAAATAAAAAGTCTAAGACTAAATACGAACCAGCCCACCGTCTTTTGATTAGAGAGAGAGAGAGAGAGAAGCGCTTGGTTTTATCAAGTTGCATGTGGGACCTTCAAAGACCGAGACTCATCCGTACAACATCCCTTGTTTTAATATCTTCAATTATCAATCTCATGTTCCTTCATCTTCTTTAATAAATACAAAAACAATAAATAAGTAAATAAATATAAACTGCTGACTAGATTCTCTAAATTCGTTGTGTTCTGTTAAAAAAATCATTTTATTTTTAATTAAAGTTTTGTTAAAAAAATCATGTTACGTATAAAATCTCGTATTTGTAATTTCAAGAGAAAATTGCAATTAATAGTACATAATATTTTTTTTATTGGCTTATTTGAGTTATTAATTAATAAAAAAGATATTTATTGACCTATTTTCACAATTTAATATTTTTTTTTAATTTTTACAAAATATATTAGAGAGTTATTATTTTTATTACGAAGGGAGTAGTCACTGATTTAAATATAAAAATATAACCTAAAAAAAAGAAAAATCCCTAATTATCTTTTCTTACATTAATTAGTAAAATCATTAAAGAGATGCTCAAGGAATCCAATGAAGATTCTCTTTGCCTACGAAAATTACAATTTTGGGTCTCACATATAAATAGAAAAGGAAAATAAATTATTAAAAAAAGCAAAAACAAATGGGCATGATGTGAGTTGAGTGCATGAATGAAAACACAAGATAAGAGTAAAAACAAAACAAAACAAAAACAACAGAAACCCAATCGATGACAGAAAATGTCAAACGTTGGTTGGGAGAGGAAATAATGTAATTATGATTTATTTATCTTTCAATTTTTTTCAGGAGAGTGTTTTTGTTTCTTACACCTCCGGTCTCGTTTTCCTACTGAATGTTACTATACACTTTACTTAATTTTTTAGTATTTATTTTACTGAATATTACTATTTCTGAAAATTATTTATTAAAAAACAGAAAGAGTATATATATATATATATATAATTTCTTAAAGAGTTTTGATTTGAGAGAATAGTACTGGAAATTAAGGTGAACCTAGGCAATAAGACAAACCAAAGTTGAAGGGGAGCCAATGAGATTGAGCCAGGTAAGTTGTATATGATCTGCCTATTATTATGGGAATTTCTTGTTGGATGAGCCTTTTTGTCTTCTTGATTTGATCCATCAAATCCATTCCATCCATCGCCCTTACCTTATTAATCTTTTAAGGCCCACTACCCATTCTACACTTCTAGACTTCTATCTATTATGTGCTCATGTTTATCTACATTCTAATTTCTAACTGGTTCTGTATGTGGGTACATGCAATTGTAATAAAAGCAACATCAAATAATAGAGTATAATTGAGTAGCTAGATAAGATGTAACTATTGCATATTTTATATATATATTCTCTGCATTTATTGATTCTAATAATATCTACATTGTAATCACTTTTTCTTAGCATAATTTATTTCACTATTTGGTCAGATCGATTGATTACTTCCTTACTAATATTAGTCGTAGATGTAAAAAATCAATCACATTCAAACATTTTGTATTTCGAATAGAATAATTTTTTTAATATAATTTACTCAATTTTTCAAATTCAAACTCACAATCAACGATATATCAACAAATTAGTTCATTAATTTTATTAATTTTAGACAAAGTTGTAATTCACTTCATTTTTTATATTCAAACTCAAAATTTTGATTTAAATAACATATTAGTTCTACGCAGAAAATTAATATCATTTCAGCGTTGTCGTATCTCGAATGAAATAATTTTTTCAGCGTAATTTACTTCATTTTTCTGACTCAGATAACGAATTTGCAGTAAATCCACATTGTTATGAAAACGTTTTTTTTTCTTTTTTTTTCAATTTTTGGGAAAAAGGAGAAAATAAAAAAAGGAGAAGCCATGCTGGTGGTGATGAGAAGCAGCAAAAATCAGGGGGGGATGAACTTGAGTAAGGACACGGTCCACAGTCATGTGAACCCCATCAACTTGTTTGGTGTGGGTCCCACTCCACATACACAGCCCATACTCCCCCCTTTGTCCCCACATACGCACACACTTGCTCTCTCCTAAACTTCAAGGATGATTATTTATTTAAGGTTTGTTTGAGCAAAATGAATTTATTTAAGGTTGTGAATACACTATATTTTGAGTGTTTTATTAATAATACATATCTTGGACATTAGTTTCTTTTCTCAATCCAAACAAAAGTACATTGGAGAGTACATCTTAAAACTTTCTCTCTCAAAATAAAATTTGTTTAATTAGTCAAAATTGATGTTAAAGTTGAGTTAAGAGAGCAATAAAATTTAATCGCCCATTATATGTCGGATGTTTTAAAAATTATAAAGGAGAGTTTTGTCATCCTTTTATATCTTATCACCTTAAATTAAGAGTAATCGACACTCAATATAGTGATCAAATATCTGATAATTTTGATAAAAAAATTTTCCACTTTAATCAGCTTAATTGTTCAACGTTTTTTTTAGATTGAGGAGTCAAACATGTCACAGACAAACATAGTTTATTATTTATAAGTATATTCTCTAATTTTGATTAACTTATAATCAAATTTAAATAATTTTGATGTCTAGCACCATTAAGCTTGAAAATTTGAGTACTTTTGTTTGTAATTTTGGATGTATGAAATTGTTAGAAGTACAATCTACCAAATAATTGGTACTTACATATATATATTTGGATTTCTCTCAATCCACGAATCTTCCTAGTTACTTACCATCTTTTCTCCTCATTGAGTTGACCCGCCACACCCACCCATCTCCATATCTCCCCCACCCCCATCCATGAATTACTATTTCTTTAACCCCTTCAAAGAAAAGGCCATTTCATTTTCAACCCTCCCCTCCTCTTCCTCCTCCTACCCGCTATATATATATATACTCACCTCCTCATAGCAGCTCAACCCAAATTCAAAGTACAACCTCTCTTAGACATTTACACAAACAAAACACCTCACCATCTCTTCCTCTGTTTTTGTCTGCCTCTGTTTTTTCAACAACAAACCCAAAAGTAACAAACTTTATAAAAAATGGATGGAAGCAGCAGCTGCATAGATGAGAGCACAACAAGTGGCAGTGACTCCATTTTATCCATATCCATGTCACCTACTCATTTCCTTTCTGCCCCGCCGCCGCCTGCGGCGGCGCAGCAGGCACCCAAATCCCCACTCTGCCGCGTCGGCAGCGGCGCCAGCGTGGTTCTCGACTCCGAATCCGGAATCGAAGCTGAATCTCGAAAACTCCCTTCCTCCAAGTACAAAGGAGTGGTCCCACAACCCAACGGCCGGTGGGGCGCGCAGATTTACGAGAAGCACCAGCGCGTCTGGCTCGGTACCTTTAACGAAGAAGACGAAGCCGCTAGAGCCTACGACATCGCCGCCCAGAGATTCCGCGGCCGAGACGCCATCACCAACTTCAAATCCGATACCTCCTCCGCCGCCGTCTCCGAAGACGACGAGATCGAAACCGCCTTCTTGAACTCCCATTCCAAGGCAGAGATCGTGGATATGCTCAGGAAACACACCTACGACGACGAACTAGAACAGAGCAAGCGCAACCATAAAACCATGCTCCTCAATGACCAGAACGGAGGCCAGATTCGAAATGCCGGTATCTCGGACCGGGTTCCGAAAGCGCGTGAGCAGCTTTTCGAAAAAGCCGTGACGCCGAGCGATGTCGGGAAGCTGAACCGGCTGGTGATTCCGAAACAACACGCCGAGAAGCACTTCCCGTTGCAGAACGGAAGCAACAGCACGAAAGGGGTTCTGCTAAATTTCGAGGATGTGACCGGAAAAGTGTGGAGATTCCGGTATTCGTACTGGAACAGCAGTCAAAGCTATGTGTTGACCAAAGGGTGGAGCCGGTTCGTGAAGGAAAAAGCGTTGAAAGCCGGTGACATTGTTACTTTTCAGAGATCGACTGGACCGGACAAGCAGCTGTACATTGATTGGAAAGAGAGGACCGGGTCAGTTGGGTCGGTTCAGGTTTGTGGAGGGTCGGTTCAACCGGTTCAGATGGTTCGGTTGTTTGGGGTTAATATTTTTAAAGTGCCTGGGATAGATGGAGGATGTAATGGGAAGAGATTGAGGGAAATGGAGATGGTGAAGTTGGATGAGTATAGCAAGAAACAGAGGATAATTGGAGCTTTGTAACATTTTTTTTTTTTTTGGGTTTTTGTGAGAAAAAAAAATGTGAAGAGGTTGGTGGCGGTGTAGTGTAGCTCTAGTTGCTGCTGCAAGTTGCAAAAATGTTAATTGTATATTATCACATTCACAAGACAAAAAGCTGAAGAAAGCTGAAAAATTAGGTGCAACAAATTCAAAGAACAACAAAATGTGGAAAAGAGAAAAAGAAATGGATAAATGCCAATTTGTTCTGTTTCATTATTTCTTTACCTCTCAAACTTTCCGTACTCTCTTTTCATCTTTTATCTCATGCTGAAAGTTATTCTCTTTTAAACTCGATAATATTTATTTTTATTTAGAAGATACTAAAATAGATAGTTATTAATTCGTCATATTTTACAAGTTTTAAAATTTTCTTTTAATAATGCAGTAGTTTGTAAGAATTTTTTTTTTTTGAACTCGATAATATTCGTACTTAAACCTATCCATATACTACCTTTTTACCAATGAGGCAAGGAGAATACTCAAACCTATCATCCAAGGAATAGGTACATGTCATTTTGTTCCGATTTTAAACTTTCATTTTAATTACATTATGAGAATTATCCTCTTCTAAACCCGATAATACTAGAATTTATCTGAAATATAAAAAACTGTCAATATATTTTATTCCATAATTTTTAATCTTTTTTTATTACAGTGAAAGAATTAACATAAATTAAAGTATTAAACAATAGTTGAACGAGATTTTATTTTTTTGCACAAATGGATTGGTTGTTTATGCAATTATTCATTCCATGTGGGTGTTGTTGCTTTCTTAAAATTTTCTCTATTGTTTGACAATCTATTTTGCAAGAACAAAAGGGGAAATAAAAAGGATAGGTTAGCTATGGAAGGCAGCTTTGGCCTCCAAAAGGGTGGGCTAGCTAGTTTGATGATTATTGTCATTACATGCGTAATGTGTTCATATCCTTTTGGCCGACCCTAAACCCACATGGGTTAGCTATTTTTTTATTTTCTACAACTGAATAAAGCCACGTAATTTGATGGTGTAGCCACATCAGCAGGAACTAATGATGGGGGATTAGCGATGGTTGAAGAGATTATCCACTTGATCAATGATAATGGAGTTCACTTAAGGTTTGGCCACCGCAGTCGGCAAGTGGACCCTCCAAATTGAAGCCCGCCCATGATTCATTAATTAACTGTAAAATACTAACAAATTAAGGAAATAATAAAACCATCACTACAAATGGTGGTTTGTGAAAAATAGGATATGAAAAGAATGTTTAATTCCATCAAAACAATGCTCATATTACAAAATTAAAACAATGGTTTATAAGTTAACAGAGTTTAATAATCTATATTTGAAGCTTAAATTAATATCTAGATATTTTGTGACCTAAAATTCTAAAAGAAGACGATAAATTGGCAATAATTTGAACGTTTGTTGTTAACCTAAGTCTTTAAGTCAAAAATATCATCAACTTAAATTCTAGGTTTAATTAAGCGACATTTTCATTATTTTTTAACCTTTAAGATTCAAAGTGTCAAAATGAAATTACATTTTACGCGAAAATAGTGAATAGATTGGATATAAAGGGTGTGCATCATTGGGTTTCATGCAGCGACAATGCATCATGTATTATTGATCCTGAAAAAGTTGAAAACTGATTTGCTACATCTTCTACTAGCCATAGTTAAACTATGCATTGTATCCAAATAATCCAATAATACCCATGGACCGTGGTATATAGCATCCCCGAATCCGGTTCCTAATGTTTGCTAAAATATTTTCTTGTTATATATATATTTTTTGACACGTACATTTAATTTTTTTTTACCCTCAAAATTTCATACCGTGTTTTTTTTTATAAAGTATATTTGTGTTGATTTTAAAAAAATTGTGTTAAATTTGAAGTAGCCTACTAGAATTAGACTCAATTTTCCTCAATTCAATAAAGACCTAGTCAACCACCAACCCACCATCTGAACTCGGCAATTTTCTTCTCGAACGAAACCCTACATAGTTCTCGGAGATTCACTGTACTTAAAGTTCAACCTCAAACTGAGCAAGCCCACCAATTTGGCCCATCAACTTGCATGAAGTATGAAAATCACTCGAGTCTCCGCAAGCTCATCGAACCATCACCCGTACGATTTTCACAAAAAACCTCATTCTATTAAGAAGACCCACTTCTCTTATATTTAGTCTTTATTTCTCTTTTCTTTTCGATGTGGAATTTTTAGTTCGGACACCCAACAAAATCCAAATACAAAATACTAGCATTCTTCAGTATAATGCATCGTATATAATGTAGATCGTAATCGAGTATTGTCAATCAACGGACCATATATATTCTACGTTATCTACAGAAAAACAAACAAACTGAATCAATGGACCATACCATTTTGCACGTCATATAATCAGCATGCAGATTTTGATGACTTATTAGAGAAATGATATTGACATTGCTAATCTAATTTTAAAAATGTGAAAATATCAACATGCTATTTTTTATTAATGGATGTCATAATGTCAACAATAGATAGTCAAAGCTTGATTTATGGGGCAAACGATACTGTACAAGAATATCATCAAATAAACATCTAAGAATCAAATCATTGACAATATTAATATAACCGGCGACTTCAAAGATGCTAAAATTGATTCTGATTTTCTGTTGCTTAATTAAGTGGAATCCTTTCTAATACTGATAATTAAGATTATATATTATTTCTTTGCATTTTCTTGTTCGAATTCCAAAAACTTTGAAATATGTTATGTTCTTGGGAAACTTCCTGGTCTATTGTTTTTCTATCACCAAACATTTTTTTATAATTATGTGCCAAGCTGGGCAGAATCACATCTAACTAATTAATTGTTGTTAATTGCACTAAACTTTGCTTAAATGTATGATTGATATTATTGAATTATTTTGTTTATTTGGTTGTTTAATCCATCACTATTTATGGCTTTTTAAATGATGTATTTTCCGAACCATATTCAAAGAAAATCACTTTTTTTATCGGAATATTATAAAAGGATATTAAAAGAGACCGAAAAATGATTTATTTTTGAGCTACCTAGGCTTTGGCTACATGGGCGTAGAACAATGGAATTCTTTGTAAAACCGGTAAGTACGTTACTAGACAGGAAATTTCTTGGTTGGTTAATTTCCACTTAGCTGGATTTTTGTCCTACTTATTTCTTGGCTTGCTGCGGTAATTCAAATTTATACAATCCAATCAATAATTTTGTGTTGAAATCATCATTAACGTTTGAAAAAACTGCTAATGTCTACGAAAATTAGCAATTTCTTCTTTATCAGTAACCTTAATTGTTGTTCACCGATGCTGGAAGAATTATCTTTTTTAAAAATCGATTAATACATTTCTTAACATGTAAAAGTCGATAAATAGTTGAATGATTTTGAATTCATACATATAGTAAGTTATGTTAAGAAAATTACACTCTTGGAAAACAATAAATATTTGTATCGGAATACTATTTTAAAGTAGTCTCTGAGGCCACTTTAAGAAAGAAAAAATCTATTCCCTTACAAGCCCATCGCCGCAACGCAAAATTCAACGTTAACATTTCTACTTTTGTTGGCTTTGACATGATTGCTTGTGCTTGTGCTTGTGCTGTGCTGTTGTTGCAGTTCTTACACTCCAGGAAATTGTATTTATTGCTTGCAGAAGGAGTCGCGTATTTGTCACAATTTCTGTGGAACGAGACTTTTCCCTTTTCAACCATGGAAACCAAAATAATACATCAATTTAATTTCTAAAGCATTTCAATATATAACTTCTCTGGAATATTTATAGTAAGGAAGTTATATAACTACTTGAAAAAGACTAAGACTTTGTGATAAAAAGAAAAAAGAAATACTAAGACTGGATAAAATAATCTGTACCTACTAAAAAAAAGAGTAAATTATCTATTATTAGCTGTTTTGCCCGACTACAGTAAAGGTAAGCTTACGATTGTTGAGTTTTTCATTAGAAATAAATAGTTAGCCGATTATTATAAGGGTTGAGACGTGTGTGAGCGGAGGCTCAAGTGAGCCTCAAAGGATCCAGCATGCATGGTCAACCCTGTCTTACACGTTGGGTTGATTCAGATAAATTATTATCATTCACAATTAAAGTAACACAAAAAGAGATCCTAAAATCAATAAACACGTAGTTCATTGGATGTCATTGGATATTTAACGGGTGACAAAAATACCAATAAAAATTTAGATCAAATTCGAATCTTATTCGTTTTTTTAAAAAAAATATAGAAAAGAAGAAGAGATTCTAAATATTTTGTCCGGAACAAAACGAGGGTCTAAATAGTTTACATTCTAATTTCTAACCGAGAATGATGTACTTTCGGCCTTCTAGCTCTGATTTGGAGCTTTACTGTAAATTGTCAAATAGAAAGCCCAAAGTTCTTGGCGGACCAGAATCCGTTGGCCCAAAAGCAAAGCCCATTTTACCAATTTACGACAGTTTCCTCATCAGCAATGCTTATTCGAAAAAGAAATTAAAAATATCAAGGCCTCCTCCTCTTCCCCTCCAAGTCCATTTCCACCCTTCTCCTTCTCCTCCCTCTCCTCTTCCGTTCATTATCCTCACTCTTTTCACAGTCTAGCAAATACAATGCAGCTCGCTCCTTCATTCTCCTCCGTCTCCTGCCCTTCTTCTTCTTCTCCATGGCGAAACTCATCTCTCTTCTCCGGAGCTCAACTCTCCTTCTCTCCCTCTCCGCTCGGTAATTTCTCCAACACTTTCACCACTCTCACCACCGCTCAACTGCTACTCACTTTAATATCGTGTAACCGCATCCAGATAAAATGCAATCATCACGCTCTTCTACCACCACGCTTGTCGTGTTCGCCAGGAAATTGTCTGGTCTAGAAGAAGCCATGAGAATCCGAAGGTAGTACGGTTTCCCTAACTGTTATGCTGCTTTTGCTAGTTTGTGAGGATTAAACTTGACTGGTTTGTTTGTGCAGAGAGCGAGAGATGCGAGTTCCTTCGAAGATTCAGAGACCGGCAGCGTTGAGGCGCGGGAGGGTGTCTCCGCCCTTGGAAGTGCCTGATCACATACTGAGGCCGCCTTATGTGGGTTCAGATGTGATGCCGGGGCTTGCTAAGGAGCATCAGATTCATGATTCTGAAGGAATTATCAAAATGAGGGCTGCTTGCGAGCTAGCGGCGAGAGTGTTGGAGAGTGCTGGGAAATTGGTTAGGGTAAGTTCAGAATGGAGGCTGTGTTGCCTATTCTTTGCTTTTTAATATTGTTGAAATCAACTGTTTAAGCTTTTGAGTGATAATTAAGGATAACTTAGTAAACCTCTCATTGCTCGTGTATCTTTGAAGTGGCTGACTGGTACAGCTGGAGTCAATTCATTTGCGAGTTTTTGTTTGTTGGATGAGATTCATGAGAAAGCTTTTATGAGAATTTAACTCTAACAACTTTTGTCCCACACTCTTTTTGTACATTTACTTAATAATTTCATTCATCTGCTAAATTTTAGAATTCATTCTTGCTTTATGGAGTGATTCACTGATGAAGGGTTGAGAGTAATCTAGGCTAGGCAGAATACAGAGTGGTCGCTCTTTGATGCACAACTTAGTTTTCTCATACTTTAGAACGGTGACCTTCATTCTTAGCTTTCTAATAGTTTTCCTATAATGCTATGCAGACATTAAATCTGTCCTGGTCAATCTAATTTATCCTTAGCTATTGGTCTTAAATTGATTTTTCTTCCTTCATTTTTTGTGCATTTCAATCCTTTTACTTATTTTCTCCCTTTTTGCTCTTCCTTACTCTAACATATCATTATAGTTGTTGTTTTAGCTCTCGGGACTGTCCAATATTTTTTGTGACAGTAACGAGTTTGGCATTATGTAACAACTATTCATTCATTTGACAGCATGAATCTTTTAACATCATATGTTCTAGATTTGGGCCATTTGGCACTTACTTGATTGTATGCTATCAGCCATCAGTGACCACTAATGAGATTGACAAAGCGGTGCATGAGATGATAATTGAGGCTGGTGCTTATCCGTCACCTCTTGGTTATGGAGGATTTCCAAAGAGTGTGTGTACATCAGTTAATGAGTGCATGTGTCATGGAATACCTGATTCTCGGCAGCTACAGGTCAGTCCATTGTTTGGTTGGACTTGTTGAACTGCACCACTAATTAGTTTTCTATGTGCAGGAAGGAGACATAATAAACATTGATGTGACAGTCTACTTAAATGTATGCTCTTCATTCCCTGATGAAAATTCTGCACATTTGTGAAAAACAGTGTTAATGGTCTCAGATGTTGTCAGTTCTTGTTCCCATCAATCCATCCTAGCAACCTCATTTACCTGCGGCCTCATATGTGCTAGTTGTATGCATAGTATTGATAATTTATTTGTATTTGACTCCATTTGTCCAGTTTGTAGATTCAGTCGAACAAGTATTGTAAGCCTGCAACATCCTAATTGTAATCTTCTGTGGCCTTAAGCTACATAACCTAACAAACTTAGCTTCTAGGATATTCTAACCATTTAAAACTTTTTGAATGCAAACAAAAAATTAGCCCCGTCATATTCTTAAAGGAATTGTTTCATTTTGGCTTCTTATTTTGAAAGTGAAATAGACATTAAAAAAGGGATCAATAAAAGAGATGCTATTATTAATGCGCCCATAAAAAACTTACTATATACGGATGGCTTATGATGAACCTTATGGATGCAGCATTGTATTATCCGCTAATAATATAGGATGATTTTGATTGTAGCAATCACTGTGCTCTCCAGCAATTGTCTTTGATATGAGCATTCTAGGGAGCCTCCACTGACGTGCTTCTGATTGTATAAAAATGTGTCAGATATGTTACTTGCTTGTAGAGCAAATGAGTTGGTCTGACTGGTGTTTAGTATCATGAAGGTTCATGCTTGACACATTTATCATCAAAGTGTTCTGCATTTTGATGTATAACATATGAACAATTTACAGCTAGTTCTCTAAATGTGATATGCTTCCTTTGCCTTCTAGGGTTATCATGGAGACACATCAAAGACATTTTTTGTTGGAAAGGTGAGTAACGCACGCAGCCGCCTTGTCAAGGTAAATATGAAGAGCACTCAATTTATTTTGTTGACAGCATTGCAAATTCTGATCTCTATGTCAATAATTAGTGAAGAACTACTTACCCATAGTAGATTCATACGTGAATTCTGCTTTTCTATTTCTCTTGCAACTAGTAAAGATCGAAGTATTGCTATTGTCTCTGCTTTAAAATTTTATTTAGTTTCTAAACTCAGCATTACCTCCTGTGCCAGGTGACTGAAGAGTGCTTGGAGAAAGGAATAGGTGTGTGCAAAGATGGTGCCAGTTTCAAGAAAATCGGGAAGAGAATTAGGTATTCTGTTTCTCTTGTGACCTTTTGATTACGATGCAAGCAGGTTTATAGTAGATAAATATGCATCTCGGGATGTTCATAATGCAGATGCCACAGCTCAGTGGGAGATCAATTTTGTTAGTTGATCACATTTTTATCTATCAAGTGTTTCTTTCCTAATTCATAGAAAGCACTATGGTATTGCCCTTAAAACTTAAATCTTATAAAGTGTTTGATTAAGAGCTTGGTACGGGTCTTATTGAATTGATAGTTTAGTATTGTGGATTATAGAAGTTTCTTGTTTTCTATTATGACAGGCAATATAAGAGATTTTTTTTCTCTATATTTTTAAATAAAGTAGCCATGCTTGTTAGGTTGCCCTTCAGTGAAGCAAGGCTGGTTAGTTTATGAAATATAGAGTTCTGGCTAAGGCACTGGTATCAATTATTTTTGAATTTCAAATGCTGAAGAGGTGATAGATAGAGTATTAAACAGAGGATAGTGTTCTGATATTTTAATTTGTTTAACCTTTTCTTTTCCAGTGAGCATGCGGAAAAATATGGTTTTGGCGTGGTGGAACGCTTTGTTGGTCATGGTGTGGGTACTGTCTTTCATTCTGAACCCATAATCATGCATAATCGTAAGTCATCTTTTGATGCTAATATTTAATGTAGCTTTTCTGAAAGCAATATTTTGTTCAAGAACTGTTTTAGGGTGTTTCATTATGTATAATTGTGACAGCATTAGGCAAAACCAGGAAATTTGAACGAGTCATTGAAATGAAAGTAGTCTATTAGTTTGGTCTGTTCTATCATCTATGTAGTAATCTTTTAATTAAGCCCCAGTTCCTATTGTATTAATTTTTTCCTTTCTTGTTTCCTTATGACTAGGGCATTGCATAACTATGTTGTATACTACTTTTTTTTTCTTGCCCCATGTCAGCTGGTTCTTTATTCCAGCTGATGTGGAACAAGTATTCTTGCACAGTAATTGTAAACGCCGTCATCTAATGGTCTAAATTTTTCTGTCGAGAAAGCTTTACCTACTTCAGCCTACTTTTCGCTCTTTCGATATGCTTCTGGATACATTATGCTAATTATGGTCGTTCCTTACAGGCAATGACGGCTCTGGTACCATGGTTGAAGGTGAAACATTTACCATCGGTCAGTTCAGTACTTATTTGCTTGCCTTTAATGGAGAACTGTTATCTTTACTCAATGTAATTTTCCTTTAGTTGAGGACGTATCTTCTCATCTTAGCTATGCATGCAGTGACGGTGGTGTTGTTTCACAAAAATCTTTAAATCTGGTTTCTATTGTACAAATTTTGCCAAGGCTAAACCATGTTGCGTTGATGTCAGTCAAGGAGTATTTTAATCAAGCTATACAGTTCTCAACTTATCAATATTCTTTTTTTGTTTGTAGTTTACTTGAAATAGAGCCCTAATGTATCTTCTACATGTTAAACAAATCTATATAATTTATTGGTTTAGATATGCCTGCTCTTCCTTACTTGTGAGTTCCTGGTAATTTGCTGCAGAGCCAATCCTTACCCTGGGAACAGTTGACTACATAACGTGGCCTGATAATTGGACAACTCTAACAGCCGATGGTAGCCCTGCTGCACAGTTTGAGCATACCATTTTGATAACTAGAACTGGTGCGGAAATTTTGACAAAATGTTGAAATTATTATGTCTATATTTATAACATCACTATTTGTTTTCGCATTACTTTGTTATACATTACCAAATTGCAAATCAGCATAGCACGTCAATACAGGTAAGGTAGATAGAGAATACCACTGTACTATCGCTAGGGCTTTTGCAATTCCACTTGTGTAGATTAGCTATGAATAGCTTTGTATCATTCAAAAAGTGGCTTTATGGAAGCCACAACCATGTAGCAAAGCTGTAATTGTTTAATGCAGCCGGTTTTACTCGGAGCAACACCCTAATTTTCTATATCTTGTTTATCATGAATGGATAGTTTTTTTTGCTGGGTTTATGAATGAGTGGATTCAGTTGACCACTTGCAGCAATGATCCGACCGCTCCATGTCCTCCCTGTTTGCTTCCCTCTTGTTCCTTTCCCTAATCAATGGCTTTCTGTTAATTTTTTAGATGCGCTGAACGCTTACTTTTCTCCTTCATGTTTGCTCGAATATGATGTTTGAAACCAGGATCTCGGCAAGGAGCATCAGGTTCATGGTTCTGAAGGGATTGCGCGAGTTAAGGTAAGATTAAAATGCAGGTTTTTTTTGGGTGAGAATTAAAATGATATTTGATGCAGTTGACTACTCTGCACCCGTCCACGAAAGTTCTCACTACCAACCGGGTCTACATTCGGCAGGTGGGTCTGGACTGTAAACCGTCCAAGTACACGTTTTCCTCTTTCCATTTTCCATTTTTTTTACACTTTTAATGTCTCCGCGTAGTGACTAACAGGGTAACGTTATAAGTTATAACACCGTTCTCTAGGTTAGGTTGTTTGGGCTGACCGCTTCTCCTACTTGACCCGTTTCTGGTAGAATCAAGTTCCTCTGAACTTTCAACTTAAGATGGCAAAATTTGATCTGCATCCTTTTTCGCATACCGTCGGTCTTGTTCTAGTGTTAAAATATTTTTTTACTCTTCAAGTCTTCAGTTAAGCTCCTTACAATGTTCAGATAACACAAGTTTCAGTTTCGTGTGCGGAAGGAATAAAAAAAGTATGTTTCAATGTTAAGGGTTCTCACAACGATCAATTATAATAATTTCATGTTCAAAAGGACAGAAAAAAATCCGAAGAGATTGAAGAAAATAAGTTTTCAATCTTTTGAAAAAAGACCAAGCTAGGATCCTTATTGCTTTTCTTTTGTAAGAGTGACGATAGAATATGTAGATACAATCAAACCGCTCGAATAATACTTTTTCTTACGTAAACGAGACCGAGAAAACGACCGAGAGTCCAAAAAAATAGTATGTATAGATCCTAAAGTGGTCGGTTTAACCGAGTGTTCACTGCATCAAAGGCTAACAACATGGCCGAAATATGAAAATTTTCATTTCAGATGCAAATGGACACGAGTTCAAGGCGACACCGACCATTTCCACATTCCAATTTAAAAAGGGCACTTTTTGTCACGTGTTTTACTTCAACAACAACAAAAATACTTGAAAAATCTCTGCTTGTGTATACTATAAATAATCATTTGGGTCACCACTTCTTATGTACTCAGCAACTTTTTCTATATATATTCTCATTCAACCATCACCACCACCACCACCACCACAGCTCATAACCCAATACCTTTTATCAATGGCTTTTGCATCTTCTCTCAACTCAACAATCTCTTTCCAATGCCAAAACCAGTTGGGTTTCTCTCACGTACAAGCTTTTCCAACCCCAAACCTCAAAATCTCACCATCTCATCAACATTCATCAGAAAAAGTAAGCTCCAAGAACGCCATCACAGCTATCTTCTGCAACAAATCCAACAAGTCTGCACCCGAATCTCCAAAGCCAAGTAAGTTTATTTTAATCGCATTCTTATCAATAGATGTATCATCAACAGAATCAGACATTGAATCTAGAAATTATCAAAAAAATGAAAAGTTTTGACTTTTTTAGATACCAATCTCATGAATTGTTTTATTTTTTCTTGAAGTTGTAAAAGTTCAAGAACTATCTGTATATGAACTCAACGAGCGAGACAGGAACAGCCCAGCATTCCTAAAGCTAGGAAAGAAGCCTGAGAACTGCTTAGGTGACCTTGTGCCTTTCACAAACAAGCTCTACAGTGGAGACTTGCAGAAACGGCTAGGTGTAACAGCCGGTCTCTGTGTGCTAATCCAGCATGAACTGGAGAAGAAAGGCGACCGATACGAAGCCACATACAGCTTCTATTTCGGCGATTACGGGCACATATCAGTTCAAGGAGCCTACCTAACATATGAGGACACTTACCTGGCTGTGACGGGTGGGTCAGGAATCTTTGAAGGTGTATATGGGCAGGTGAAGTTGCAGCAAATCGTGTTCCCAATCAAGTTGTTTTACACTTTTTACTTGAAGGGTATACCTGATTTGCCAGCTGAGCTTAGATGGACATCGGTAGCGCCCTCACCGTCCGTTGAACCAGCAGCGGCGGCTAAGGCAGGTGAACCGGAGGGAACTATCCCTAACTTCACCAACTGAGCATAATTAGCTAGCTGATCAGAAGATCTGCATTAGTTATCTTTTCATATTAAAACTGAAGGTCTTTTATCATTGCTATCAATGTATGAGTCGTTTTGTTAATTATACGAGAATGCGAATCTTTTTAAGAATGAATTTCACTTTATGTGTATTCTTAATACTACTTCATTACACAACAATATACAACACAGCAACTCTATCGACAAACAACAACTCCATTGACAAATCTGATCCCCAAAGTCCGATTTCCTTTCCCCCCCAATTCCTTCCCAACCCCCGCCGTGGCGGCGGCTACCTCCAATTTCATCCCCAAAGGCCCGTGTGTTCGGCATCATCGGGAACCAAGTCGTGATGACTCTTTCCGATCAAATCGTTACTGCTATAGGTTCCTCATTCTCTTGGGCGTCGGTTTCATCGTCCTGCTTCTTTAGGGCGACTTTTATTTCCCCGGAGACCCCGAATTCCAACTCACATCTCTCTCCGTCTCCAACTTCTCCGCTTCCGCCTCCACCGATTTGACCGTCCGCTTCAAGATCCGCAACCCCAATAAGAACATCAACCTCACCTATGTCGGTATCCAGTCCTATGTAATCTACAAGGATTACTACTTAGCGTCGGGGACTCATATCCCACCGTTTCAGCAAACCTGCAAGAACATCACTTCAGTCTCCGCTGATTTCTCTGTGAATGTGGATTCGAATCTGGTCAATCACATGCATCTGGATATGGCGCGACACGGCGTCGCTCGCTTCACTTTGCGCGTAAAGGGCAAGGTGCTGTCCACGTACCCTCTGCCGGCGTGGAAGCCGCAAGGGCTGTCGGTGTTGTGCAAATCTGTACCGGTTGCAATGTCGGACAACAATGGTGAATCAGGGAATTTAATCGGCGGACCTAGAGAATGCGGCGATTATGCTACAAAATAATCATTTTTTTTGTTTTTTTGGTGCTATTGCTTATCAGATTAGCAGGGGTTATTAATTATCTGCTACGAGGAAGGTAAATGGTAAGTAATTAGTTAGAACTTACCAGGCTTAACTTTTCGAGTAGGATTGTACAGTGCTTTTGGAATTTGGATTGGAGTTTTATAATTTTGATGTTAATTTTGAGATTAATTATCCCTTAATATCTGCCTAATTACTATGTTAAGAAATTCTTGTTATGTTGTTTGCTTCCTTGATTATAACCCTAGTCCTATTTTATTTGCTGGACATAATTGTATTGTCAATAAAATGACCATGCACATAAGATCAACTAGTACGGACTTGTTCTTGTTCAACAAAAATTTTTAGGTTCGGGCTCTAGGTATATATAATTGTGTCAAAATTTGTGAGTCAAAAATTTACAATTTTTTGAGGTTTTGCTCGATTCAAGTTCGGAATAATCTACGATACCTAATGTAATATAATGATCGAATTACTGACAAAAAAAAAAAAAGACCAACATAAAAAAAAACCTGGAAATTAAATCTTGTCAGTCTCACCTGAATGTTACTTTAGTTTTGTGCTAGTATTCTAACATCATTTTGCAGCATTCATCTATGCTTGTTGCTTTCCGGTAAGAGTCATATTATTTGTGACAGTCGTGGAGGTTCTATGTGTAAAATTGATCATAGGACTACTTTTTATGCTTGTACACTGCTAATTTGATTTCTTGGAGTTATATTTGAGATTATCCCTTTCCTTAGCTTATGGAAGTACTAATAAACCATGTTTTTATTCTTCAAAGCATGAACAAAATTCATGAACCTTTTAACCATTCAAAATTATTTTATACATTTCAATTAATTTAGAAGTTTCTTAATTAATATTAACTCATTAATTTTGAAATAAAAGCATAATATTAAACAATCTATCTTATTATTACTCTTGAATATATGCTCATTCTAAAGATAAGGTAAAAAATGTGTAGAAATCTTTCTCATAAATTACAAACAAACAAAAAAATTGTATTAAAATACGGAACAACTAAACAATAAGAAATAATCAAATTTCCAGGAAATACATTCTACGAAAAAAAACCATCATAAAAGTTATTTTCTCAAAAGATAAGGATTATTTTGATACTAAAAGTTATCAAGTCAGTTCATTAATTATTTGTTAACGAAAAATGATTGTAAAATTTTAAGTTCGAGTCTTATTTCTCTGATAAAAAAAGAAGAAAAAAAACTCAGTAGGTAGAAATTGGGGCTCATCTTCACTCCCACCGCCCTGTCCATGACAGCCCAACCATTTCACTGACTACATAATCCAAGGCCCAGCCCATACCAACCCAACCCATCTTGTCATCCGAATGCTTTGAGTTTGAGATGTTTGTTTTGTTTCCGTCCTGGTAAGACTGAAAGACTGAATTTTTAATTAAATAAAAAAACCCGGTATAAATATACACACCTGAAATTAGATTTCCGCAGTCTTCTACTCACAATTTCTCATCTCGATCGACAAAGGTTTTTTCACCCCCTTCCAGTGGGAATCTCTTCCGAACAATTCGATCGTTACTCCTGTGTTTTCTTCATTCTCATCGCCGTCGGTCTCATGGTGTTTTTGGTTTTGGGCGTCTTTTATTTCGCTGCCAAATCCCGAATTCCAAGTCACCTCCGCCTCCGCCTGTGAACGCCGGCTTCCAGATCCGCAACCCAAACAAGAACGGCAACGTCACGTATGTTGGTGTCCATTCCTATATTTCCTACAAGGATAACTACTTAGCGTCAAGCACCTTGATCCCAACGTTCCAGCAAAGCGGTCACGAAAAATGTAGCAAATCTAAGGACTACTTGCTTATTTCAATTTTTTTTGGAGTTTTACTACGCATAACACGGTATAATGGTAAATTTTTAAATCAAAGGTATAATTATAATAATTTCACCACTCTTATTTACTAATTCAAATTCCTACGGCCATATGTTTCTTCTCCTTTTTTGGTTCCATTTCTCAAACTAAACACGTCATGTTTGATGAAGTTGAAAAAAACGAGGAATCTGACCTTAAGGTAGCGTTTGGTTGGCGGAATAAAAAAGAAAAGTGATTCGGGAATCTGAGATTCCGAGCTTTATTGCGTTTGGTTGCGACAATGAATCACTCTCCCCTAGAATCCAACTTCCTTGACCGCTTTGACTTTCCAAAAAATGGAAGAAAATGATTTCTTCTCTAGGAAGTGGAGAGAGTGATTCCCTACGGGGAAAGTTAATTTTTTTGTTAAATGACCTTTATCTAAAACTAATTATAAAAAATAACCTAATAATGCGTCTTCTTTCTTCTCTGTTTTCTAAAATTTCGCCAAATTATATTAATTACATAAAAATTATAATAATTACATTGAATAATTACATCAAAATTATAATGATCACATAAAAATTACATAGTAATGATGTAATAGGTAAAAGAAAATACGGTTAGGAACGGGAACAAATTATTCAAGAAATCTTGATCCTAAACTTGTCTAAGTTATGTTTTTTTGCATTGTTAGAACAATATGTGTCATACTTTGCTATAATTTTCTAGGACTTTAATACGAAGGTTATGTCATTTGTCATTTTCTTTAACCTGCAAAAAACCATAGTCATAAAGTAAACTCATTTGATATTTTGATTGTTGAAAGATAAACAATTAAATAGAGAAAAAATCTAACGTGTGTTTAGAGGAAACTATGTAGTACAATATATATAGAAAAGAATAATTAGACACTTAAGAAGATAACAAAGACACAAATATAGAAAATGATAAAGTAGTTATTTTTCTTACTTTCCTTCGGGAAAGTACAAAACAAACACAATAATGTTACTTTCTCATAAATCTTAAATTCCAACCAAATACAAAAAACTAACATTCCCCTCAATCATTCTCACGAGAGAGTGATTCTAAGAGGAAAAGTAGTATTCTGTGAACCAAACGCTACCTAGATTTACTACATTTTTAACAATTTTGATGATGGTGATACTTATTTATTTTAAATTTAAATTTTAAATTAAAAATTGATAAATTTTACATGAGAAAGGCAGTAAACAACTCATGGAGAGATTATAAAAAAATGTTTCAACTTTTAAAAAACTTCCATGAGACTTCAAAAATAAACACTTAAATTAGGATTCTCATCGTAATTTTTTACCCGAAAGAGAGAGAAAAGAAAATAATCCAACATGTAGACGTATATAATAATCCAAAATGGCCACATGGAGTTGGGAATTGGGATTATGGGACCCATATACATTCTGACCAATGTAGAGCCACTAAGCCACCAATAATCGTCACCGTCCAGTCAGTCCACTTTCTCATTCCGATTCCCACGCTTACAAAAATTAAAAAGCGCACGTGTTTCATTTCAACAACAAAAAAGACTTCTCTTTTTTTTTTTTTTTTTTTCAACATCAAAAAGACTTGAAAAATCAGCAGTGTCTAATGTCTATAAATTATTAAATCATTTGGATAGCCACTTCTTATATGCTCACCAGCAAAGCAACTTTTCTTCATATCTTCTCTCATTGAACCAACAAAACCCAATCACCATTATCAATGGCGTTTGCATCTTCCTCCTCCTTCAACCCAACAATCTCTTTCCAATCCCAAAACCAGTTGGGTTTCTCTCACTCACAAGCTTTCTCAACCCAAAACCTCAAAATCTCACAACCAGCAACTGCTCATCAACATTCATCGGCAAAAGTAAGATCCAAGAACTCCACCACAGCTTTCTTCTGGAACAAATCCAACAACTCTCCACCTGAATCTGCAAAGCCAAGTAAGTTCTCTGTATAATCAATCTCATCTTAATATTAACAGTAACTTAATAGCTTGTTCTTTATCAAGTTTAATCCAACTGATCTGCTTAATAATACATGCAGATCCATTTTAAAACAGAATTTCAATATATAATATCGAAAATCAGGAATCTTGAATATTGAATCTAACATGAATGGTAGTTTCTGTGAAAAAACAGAACTAAAAGTTTAGAATAGATGTATGATCAACAGAATCAGACATTGAAGCAAATTTCATTTTAGTGAAACCTACCAAATCTAGAAATTAACAAAAACAAAATTTCAACTCTTTTAGATACCGACTTGATGAATTGTTTTACTTTTCCTGCAGCTGTAAAAGTCCAGGAACTGAGTGTGTATGAACTCAACGAGCGAGATAGGAACAGCCCAGCATTCCTGAAGCTAGGCAAAAAGCCAGAGAACTGCTTAGGGGACCTTGTGCCTTTCACAAACAAACTCTACAGTGGAGACTTGCAAAAGCGACTAGGCATAACAGCTGGTCTGTGTGTGCTAATCCAGCATGTGCCCGAGAAGAAAGGCGACCAGTATGAAGCTACATACAGCTTCTATTTCGGCGATTATGGTCACATATCGGTTCAGGGGGCGTACCTAACCTACAAGGACACTTACCTGACAGTGACGGGTGGATCAGGGATCTTTGAAGGCGCTTATGGGCAGGTGAAGTTGCAACAAATTGTGTTCCCAATCAAGTTGTTTTACACTTTTTACTTGAAGGGTATACCCGATTTGCCAGCTGAGCTTCGATGGACACCGGTAACACCCTCGCCGACAGTTGAACCAGCTTCTGCGGCCAAGGACTGTAAACCGGAGGGAATTATCCCTAACTTCACCAACTGAGCATGATTAGCTAGGTGATTTTTATCTACATTTTTTTTATTGCATATCGAAACTGAATCATCTTTGTTGTCAATGTATGAGCTGTTTTGTTAATTATGGGATTGTGAATCTTTTCAATAATGAGGTAGGGTAAGTGTGCATGAGATGAATAGATAACGTATAATTGCTGGAATATGCTGTCATTTACGATGAAGATTCTAGTAATTCTTTCATAAAAAAATACCTTAGAATGATTCAGTATTGGAAAGTAAAGAAGAAGAAGTGACCATAGAACATTTGCTTAAGGAAATGAATCCAAAAGCACAATTGGCCTGAGACTCTGTTTCTCCATTAGCTACTGGAAAAAAACTTGGCTCATGCACTACTGACACGTACTGAAGAGCTCACACAAAACTTCTACTGCAAACTTAGTCACAGTCCATTCAATCAGCTTTATGCTTATAGGATTAGGAATAGGATTAGGAATAATTAAGATTAAGATTCCTGGCTTCACTTTTCTGACAGGGATAAGATAAAACTGAACAGAAAAAAAAGAATAAGATAAAAACATAAAAATATAATAGGAGGTGAAAACAAGATGAGTTGATGTGTACGTGTTGGAGATAATTTCCACATTGGATTGAGCATCGTTTTAAATTACCTTAATTATAAAGATAGCTCAAATAATATTGTCCTGCAATAAATTTGCTTCTTGTTCATTGATTTCCAAGAACAGACAAAAAAGTACTAATAATCACAAGTAAAACCATTCTACTGACAGTAAAAGCTCTAGAACTGGGAACACTCCTTAAATTAAGTATAGCAATGGAAAATATCTATATCAAGACCAGATAATTTGAATTGACAAATTCACCGATTGTTACATGCATTTCTGTTAAAGTATGCTATATCAGAAGCAGTTCTAATTTATAGTACTTTGATTGCAAAAGTTTGATAATGAATACTTAAAACAAATTAAAATACCAAAACAGATGAATACATACCTTGATAGTACTTGGCAATTGTTCTCCTTTTGCAACATTCTGGAGCCAAACAAAGGAAGATTGTGTGCAATTCTTCTAACGCATTTCCGAACCCGAGTGCCATGAAAGCTCTTACTTTTTCCATGATAACCCCTTTGCCTGACATTTGAAGGCTTTTCCTCTCTCTCGGATTTGTCTTGTTCTACGTCACCTCCCTCTCCATCCCCGTCCCCATCTTCGACGTCTACGCCACCTCCCCCTCCGTCGTCTCCACCACCTGGAACGCCCGATTCCAGATCCGCAACCGCAATACGAACAAAATCAGCTATCTTGACATCCTGTCTTATGTCTTCTACAAGGGTAAGAAGTTAGCAGGGACTAGGATCCCACCCTTTGAACAGAACGGCATGAATCTGACTTCAGTCTCCGCCGTTTCTTGTGTGAATGTCGATCGGAATCTGACCAATCACATGCATAGGGATACGGCGCGGCGCGACACGGCGTCGTTTGCTTCACATTGAGGGTAAGAAGACAGTAATGGATCAGGGAACTTAAGCAGTGGGCCTAAGAGATACAGTTTCCATGATGACTGAGGCCCAAATGGCAAACGGCAAAGATCATGAATACTATTTTTTTTAACACTACCCGAGTATTTTAAACAAATAATCTAACCTACATCTATAAACTTTCATTTTAACTTTCATTTTTGTAGAAGGTAACCCTGTCATTATCTTTTAAAAGATTAAACTGAATACAAGAAGGAGAATAAGTGAATCAAACATAAGATGTAGGAAAATCAAAAGTTAGATTGACCAATTCGTCTTTAATTGAGTTAGCTTCGTGAAAAGTGTGAATCAACTTCTTTTTTTTTCGTGGAATCAACTTTAATGTTGCATTCATTAAGGTTTAAATGGCGAATTAATGAAATCATATACATATGGTTTTGTTGTGTTGAAGGAAAAAAAAGGTTAGGCAGATGGACATGCAATGAATGGCACATTATAGTTGGGTTAAAATCGGCAAAAACACCACAAGAAGTTTGAAAACAAGAAAAGAAAAGTGGAGTATTTACTACTGATGTACAATTGTAGCAGGGAAAAATGAAGGTCTTTGGGTGAAACCCCAAAAACAGAAAAAAAGGAAGTTCAGGGGTAACATTAATTTTTACTTTCTGACAAAAAGAGACTGGATTGATCAAAGTGGTTTCTAGTGTTAGTCGAAGCTAAGAGAGACGACTGAGCCCATGTTCATAAATTTCCCATCTCCTACCGAGTATCTCTCTAATTCTAGTAGAAGGTTAATCTCGTTTGAGTATAGTCGGTTCTAAAAATGATGATTTTTTTAACATAATTTTCTCCCTATATTCTTCAGACTCGAACTTAATACATAAATTAACAATGTACAAATCTCTCACTACTCTTGATCACAATAAATATCGATTCATATGCATAAATTAATGTGTAATATGATTTCTTTTTCTGTGTATTATATATTTACATGAAACAAATGGCAGAAGCAAAAGGTGGAGTACTAATATGTCACTCCAGTTGTGTGCTCCATATTTCTAATGAAAGTGTAATATTATGAACAGTAAAACCTGTGACTACTACCACTGTACTGCATGTTTTGCTTTTATCTATCTTGCACTGTCGCCACTGAAAGTTTACTTTCTCACTGAACGCATACTCTCTTCAATTCCTTGACATCCTTAATTAATTATATATCACACGTAAATACGCGTATAAGTCATTGAGTTTTAACCAGAAATAAAATATTAGTAATTAAAGTTTTTAATTTGAATTTGGGAATTAATAGTTGAAGAACTACACTACATGTGTATGTTCGAAAGTCCCAAACTAGCAACTCTAGCTAACATTAATTGCATGCATAGAGCCTTGCCTTTCACCATATATACATGTTTGTCCTCTTTCTCTCCCTCTTTTACTCTCTCGTTGTCTCTCATGCACACACCCCTATATTACACGAAATAGGCCCCTACAACTCTTGACCATAAAAGAAACTAAGAAACCCTTTCATCTACAAACATAAAACACAAAAACTTCACTAATATAACTTACTAACTTTAATTTTAATTAACTAAAAGTGAACATGTGGCAGCCTGTGTATGACTTAAATACACCATGGACGGAAGAATGGTCTTGCTGTCACTATCTTTTAGCATTGTGTTACTTCGATTCGTCCTTTATAAAGAAGTAATTTAAAAAGAAAGCATAGCCGACCACCTAACCTTAATTATCACTAGTGTCTAGATCTAGATCATCACCAACATCCACAGTATGAGGAGCATGCCCATCACCAAATGCACGAACATGGTCTTTAAGCGATCTCTTGTGTTTAAAATCAGACCCACAAATACAGAACCAAAGCTTCCCACAATTCTTCTCATGTGTCCTCCAATCACCCCTCACGGCAAATGCCTTCCCGCATGATCTCCGGCACAAGAACGGTTTCTCGCCGTGCTTTCGCTTGTAATGTGTTTGTAGTGTCCTGAAATCTTTCAACGGCCGAGATCTTGGATGAGTTATGTTGTTCTTGCACCCTTCCGCACAGCAGTAGCATGGCAGCCTCAGTAGGGTTGATGATGATGAACCTTGTTTTGCGCTTCTTAATGACTCGGACCCCTTCCTATATTGTGATCCATGGCCCCACATGTGCATCTACGAAATAAAGCCAGTAAAATTATAAAAAATGTTAAAAAATTACTGTACTTAAAAGTTATAATTTTAAGATGAGACCAGATTTAATATTTATTTAGTTTTCAACGAGAGAGAAGTGGAGGAAAAATTAAAAAAGAAAGCCAATTCGGTTGCAGTGATTAACTTTAAAGTAGAAATGTCAACTAACTACTGCACTCAAAAATTATAATTTTCAGATGAGACACAAAATTTAATATTTAATTAATTTTCAACGAGAGAGAAGTAGAGGAAAAATTACAAAAAGAAAACCATTGCCACCATATATACATGTGCATCAAAATTACCTGCATGTTGTTGAATCTATTGAAAGTTTTATTGCAAACGGTGCAAGAGAACTGAGTGGGACCGACAAGGATTTGCGCCGGAGAAGGAATCCAGTACTGTCCTTCCGGCATTGGGGATGAGTTGATGGTGTGATCAGCTGCAGTGGTGGCAGCTTGAGAAGGAGGAGCAATGTGAAGGGCTACGGTAACTACACTTTGATGGGTGGACGTAGTAGGGCGGTTCTGATTATAAATATTTGGGTTGATGGAGGATGGGCGGCGGTATGGGGTGGTGATAGGATGTTGGCCAGGCGGGCTGAGAGAAAGGAGGAGGGAAAGATGATGATGATCTTGATCTGATTGGTCATTGTCAAGATGGTCATGATCATGGTCAGCTTCTATGTAGGTACTTTCATTAGAGGATATGCAGGTGAAGGAAGGGGACCAAGGAGTTTGCATTTTGTGTACTGATGATAGAGCTAAGCTACTAGCTGTAGGAAGAGAGACAAGAGGAGGTTTTTTGGGTTTTGCACCTTTTAGTTGATGAGATTGGTACCGGACAAGAAAAAAAGGGCAGATATATATAAAGAAAATGATCTCATAAAAAAAAGTCCAATTAGGGATTGATTGGGGTGTTTAGCCTGTGCTTAACACGTTGTTTATTCTATCATTATTTATAGAGTATTTTTTAGTTATGGGTGCAAAGATAGATCGCTCAATCAGTAATGGGATGCTTACGTATGTTCAAACCCTAAGTTAATCTAACAACATTATTATACTAATGATCAGTATTTATTACCTCTTTAATTGGCTAACTAATAAGGGTGATGTTATTAACGCAATAGAAATTGTTGTCCTATTCCTTGCATAATTTGGCCTAAAAATTATTACGCGATCTTTGTTTAACTATGAAAAAATCTCATAAAATAAAATAAAGATTAATATAGTAAATGGAGTTAATGACTATAGATTTTGATAGTAGTTTTTAAGATACCTAGTAAGATCATTTAAGATAGCTTTGGAGTGAGTAGGAGATGAGTTATTTCTACTGTCACTAACACTAACAGTTCTCACTCACTTATCTCTACCTGTCTGCTCCAGATGCTCGATTCCCAAGCTATTACTACTCTCTTTTCTTTTCTTTTGAATCATCTTTTCCAGAAGTAAAAAAAAAAAAGAGAAGAAAAAGAGAGGCACTTTTTTTCATTTCACTGCCTGTTCTTTTTTGGGCCCATTACTTTTCTTATGCTCTCTAACTCATTTATGTCTACAAATGCATAGCAAAAAGTGGGATCGATGAATGATTTTGATTAGTACGTAGACATGGAGCAATGTTAACTGTAGAAACCCAAGGCGTGACTCCCTGTCTCTGTCTCTCCTTGTCTGCGTCAGTTCTAATTAATGGCATCCTAATGTACATATACCATTATTATTGTTAATTCGTAAAAAAATTTGTCCATTTTCAACGAAGGTTTCAGATTCGGGGCTTACTTATAAATGGAATAAACCATATTATCATGTTGGAAGAGTCATTTCTCTCCGAAAATTGACAGTACTCGAAGGAGATTAATTAATTTAAATTTGGTAAGGAAGTCAATAGCTATGTAGTTCATAAGTTGTCTTCTTAGTAGCAAAAAAATCGATAGAGAATCGGATTCAAATTTAAACCTCAACTTCACCTATCAAAAGATATGATAAACTCAATTTATCCTGTGTCACATGAGTTACTCTATTAAAAAAAACACTACTACTATTTTTAGTATTTAGAGTGTAAGTGAGTATTTTTTATATATAGGAAGGTTGAACGAACGAGCAAACTCTTGCTTAAGTACGGGGTACACTTATATCGAACGAACATTTTCCTGACTATGTTTATTTTTATTTTTCTTTTCTTACGCAAATCAATACTTAAGAGTTTTTAGGTTCCTTAATTAAAATTCTGAACTTTTTTTTAATTACAAGAAAGAGTTAAAGTTTAGAAATTGCATTGCTTGCTCCTCATTCTATCAAGAATTGAATGCATAATTTACGTGCTATAATTAATAATAAAAATAAAAATAATTGTACTGTGCAATTCTGAAATTTCTTTAAAAAGGTATATGTAAGAAGATTGTTTTGTAATTTTCCTTGATTAAGAACTTTGAATTTTCTTTTTCTATGCAAATCAATACTTAATTATACCCTGTAATTTAAGTTTCTTTAGCCAGTACAATCCGAAGTTTTGTATCTTGATACAAGAACGGTCATCTGATTTATTTTGTCGAAAAATCAGAGAATATTGCGGGTGTTTTATTTGGATTGCCTTATTTGACTGGTCATGACTCATGACGAAATATTAGTGGGCCATCTGATTAGACAAGGCCCAAATCTGAAAACCTATGAAACATTTGCCTCAGCAATCCCATCCAGAGCAATGTACTATTGTGATTTGCGACATTTTCCGGACTGATTGTTAGAAAATGAGTCCATGTTTAATTAGTTTGGATTAGATTTTTGTTGTGATATTTGAGTATTTTTCTTGATCTTTCGGAAAAAAAAATAATCATGTTTGAATATCGTCAGATTCTAACCTAATTTTTCCAACGTGATTTGCTTTGATTTTCTTAGGCTATATTCTTCACCCATGGAAATTTTTTATTTTATTTTTACTATATATGCTGATGATAAGTTTAATTAGTGGAAAGATTTAAAGAGAGTTTAGGAGTTTTCAACTAATTTTTTATAATTTACTCTTGAATCCCAGCTAGTTGAATAGTTCTCTTTAAAAATAAAATAGGTGAATTACTAGCATTCATTTAATAAGATTGCAAATTTGACACTTGATCTCCTTTTCAGAATACCAGTTTTGATGTATTAACTTGATTTGCGTTTCGCTCTCTTCTCGTCTTAAGAAGAACGTCATCCAATCTAGAGAAACCCATAGTTGAATTTTAATAATTGTCTTCTTCTTGGAGTGAAAAAAGAAAGGGCCGGGGTGATGTCATAGTTGATAAAAGAAAGAAAAGAGTAGAAGAGAGAACTGTGTGTAGGTCAGTGATGACACATGGGTGTTGGTCGATAATATATTGGATTACTTGGGACATGAGGATGAGAAAGCTAAAGTCGAGAATTCCAAAACTTCGTCTTGTATATCTGGAAAAGGAAAACATGGGAAAAGTAACAGAGACGTATCATACCTCATGGCATCCCGGCCCTCTTCTTCATCTGTCACCAAGTACTGCAAATCCACATTATAACTTATTATTATATACTAACTTGTACCACCCTCTTCTTCTTCTTTCTTCTTTTTAATGATTAAGATTTAAGAAGATTATTATCATACAAGAATTTAACGAAAGAGGGAGATTAATGTTTCGAGTTCGAAACTAAAACTATTTATCATTAATAACTATGTTAAAAATAATGATTTATTTGTACGTAATTTGTTAACTTAATTACGTTAACAATGGATTAGCTATAATTTAAATGAATTCTTCCGATTTTAAGCAGTGACGGAGGTTAAGTGAATTTTTATAGGAGGAGAAAATTTAAAAATAATAAAATTTTAGGGACTATTGAAAATTTCTATCTATGGCTATTAACGATTACTAATGATTTAATGAGATGATTAAGCAATGATGCATATTGCCGTGAGAGGCAGTGGAACCCGTTGGCATAAAGATGCATGCTATTAGTTCTTATCCTCTTGCAACTATGAAAATCTTCTATGACGGGAAAGGTATAAAATTATAAGAAATTAGCCTGTCATCACTCGTGATTTAATAGATTTGTACTTAATTTGTGTTGAACAAAGGTGGTGAAAATTAACAAAGCTAATAATCAACCGGGTGGAGATACGAACAAAAAACTGAACTTTTAATTAATGGAAGTAGAAAAACTACAAATGAGATATAATATTTATTGCCTTTGGATAGGCATACAACACTCACTCTCACACACACTTTTATTTCACTACTATGCCTCACTCCCTCTCTTTTATTTTCTCTCTTGTGCACTGCGCTGCACTTCACTCTCTTGCTCTCCAATGCACTACATTTTAGAGAATGCATACATATGTATTTATAGGTACAAAACTTCACTGCACCAATTACCTTTTTAATTTTTTTATTATTATTATTTTTCTTCATTAGTAGGTACCTACCATTGAAAATTTCCTTCATCCTCTTTTTCCTTGCCGACAGTGCAAGAATCAACTTTTGCTTATTTTTTATTTATTTCTTCATTCATTTTCTTTGGTCAGCTCATAACCAAAGAAATTTTTCTTCATCTTTTTTCTTACCGACGGTGCAGAGAATCAACCTTTGCTGCACCTTAGAAATTTTTCTTTGATTAATTTCTACGGTGTTGACAATTTCAATACTCCCCCTCAACACCGACTTTCGCCCTTATCATACCCATCTGATGACAAAGCTTTTCAAGCTTAACTCTACTCAAACTTTTTGTGAACAAATCTGCAGCTTGATCTTCTGTCTTAACATGCTCCAGTCCAATTTCTTCTTGCAAAACCTTTTCCCTGATAAAATGATAATGCACTTCCACGTGTTTAGTTCTTGCATGAAAAACTGGATTCTCCGCCAAACGTATTGCCGACAAATTATCACAATACAATGGAATTGCATACTCTGTTGCTTGATGCAAGTCCTCCAGTAGCTGCATCAGCCAAGTACTCTCTTGAGCTGCCATTGCTGCTGCTCGGTACTCTGCTTCTGTTGTTGACAAAGACACCGTTGGTTGTCTTTTGCTACACCAAGAAACTGCTCCAGATCCAAGCATAAAAACATACCCTGTAGTTGAGCGTCGAGTATCATGATCACCTGCATAGTCAGCATCACAGTAGCCAACTAGTTTGCCATCTCCACCTTTCTTGTACATAATACCATAGCCAAGTGTATTCTTCACGTATCTCAAAATTCGCCGAACTGCTTCGAGGTGAGGCTTCTTTGGATTTTGCATATACCGACTCATCACACCAACTGCATAAGAAATATCAGGTCTTGTTAAGGTTAAGTAGATTAAACTACCAACCAACTGTCGGTACATTGTTGCATCTTCCAAGTCTTTCCCTTCATTAGCGCACATCTTTGCGTTTGGCTCCATTGGTGTCGAAACTGGCTTGCAGTTAAGCATTCCAAACTTCTTTAACAGATCATTGGAGTACTTTTGCTGATGGAGGAATATTCCTTCAGGAGTACGATCAACCTCTAACCCAAGGAAGTGCTTGAGTTGACCGAGTTCTTTCATCTGAAAGCGAACAGACAAATTCTCCTTCGTTTGAAGAATCTCATCTTCACAATCTCCCGTAATGATCAAATCATCCACATATACTAGCACAATAGCCAGCTTTCCTCCATTAGCTTTGACAAATAAACTGGAATCTGCAGGTGTTACTGAATAACCAGTATGAGTAAGAAATTCAGCAATCTTCCCATACCAGGCTCTTGGTGCTTGCTTTAAGCCGTAGAGCGCCTTCCGAAGCTTACAGACAAATTCAGGATGGTCTTGACTCTGAAAACCCATTGGTTGGTTCATGTAGATCTCCCGATCCAATTCTCCATGAAGAAATGCATTCTTCACATCCATCTGCCACAACTTCCAATCCTTACTAGCTGCGAGCGCAAGTAAAACTCGCACTGTTGTAAGCTTCGCTACTGGACTAAACGTCTCATCATAGTCCAATCCATACTGCTGTGAAAAACCACGAGCTACTAGTCGAGCCTTGTGCCTTTCAATTGATCCATCCGGGCGACGCTTTATCTTGTAAACCCATTTGCAGGAAATAGGTTTCACATCCTTCGGTTTTGGCACAAGCTCCCAAGTCTGATTTTGCTCTAGTGCAACAATTTCTTCTTTCATTGCTTTAGTCCATTCCAGCTTCTGGAATGCTTCCTCAAATGTCTCTGGTTCTTTTGCATCTTCTTCTACCAAGGCGGCATTGGCATACTTAGGGTTTGGTTTTCTAACCCTAGTAGACCTCCTGAGTGAAACTGGTTCTTCAACCTCATCTTCACTTGGTTGTTGGTGTACACCAGTTTGCGAAGGACCTTGTGTTGCCTTCTTTTCAGCATCTTCATCACTCTCTGTATCCTGACTTTCTTCTGGACTAAATTGGAGTTGAGAAGATTCCAATTTATCTTTGAAATCATCCGAGTCTGGCAGTGTCGTCTTGTTTGAGGACCACCACGAAGACGCTTCATCAAATATCACATTTCTGGACGTGTAGCACTTTCCATTTGTAGGATCACAACATCTCCATCCTTTCTTTTGACTGTCGTATCCCACAAATATACATCTAACAACTTTCTTGTCCATCTTGCTACGTAAATGGTCAGGTACAAATACATAGCATACACATCCGAAGACTCGGAAATGTCCGACTGAAGGTTTCATGCTCCATAAATTTTTCAAAGGGTGAAACAAAGCTTAGCCTTTGTTGTGGAAGCCTATTGATCACGAAGGTTGCGGTCTTCATTGCTTCTACCCAGAACCTTCCTGGAACATTCTTTGCATGGAGCATACTTCGACATATTTCTGTCATGTGCCTATTCTTCCTTTCAGCGACACCATTTTGCTGTGGAGTATTTGCACATGTGAACTGATGACGTATTCGACACTTCCGTAGGAAATCAGAGAACTCATGTGAAGTATATTCTCCACCATTATCTGTGCGTAGACAAATAACAGATTTGCCAACTTCAGCTTCAGCCGCATCTTTGAACTCTTTGAACTTTGAAAAAGTTTCAGATTTTTCCTTCAAAAAATAGACCCAGACATATCTGGAGAAGTCATCAATGAAGGTTACCATGTACTTCATCCCGCTGATAGATGCTTGTTTGACTGGTCCAAACACATCAGAGTGAATTAACTCTAATGGTTCCTTCGCCTTGAATTTAGACTTTTCATACGGCAACTGGTGCGCTTTTCCGTACTGACACCCTGCACATATCGTGTCAGTTCTCACTTCTAGTTGAGGAAGTCCTCTCAGCATTGACTTTTTCATCATCACGTCTAGCTTGGATTAGCTAACATGACTAAGCCGCATGTGCCATAAGTCTACAGTCTCATTTTTTCTTGTCTTGTCTACATATGCCGTCTCTGTCGACATCACGTATGCTGTCGGTAATCTTCTTCCCTTCATCACTGGTTCTTCCAAAATTTTAAGCTCCCGGTATATTTTAACATCATGTGGACCAAACAGCACATAATTGCCAGAAGATGTTAGTTGTGTAACAGAAAGAAGATTTTTCTTTATTCCTGGGACATGGTAGACATCTTCAAGGGGCATCATAATAGCATCCTGTTTAGAGGAGACTTTTGTTTTACCGGTGTGTGCTATCGGTAACCTCGAGTCATTTGCTGTTACCACCACATGATTCCCCTTATACTTTGACAAATTTTGCAGCTTCTCTTTATCACCTGTCATGTGATTTGAGCAACCTGAATCAACAATCCAATCATTCTTGTAATCAATTCGATTGGATGTTATTGCTGTAGAAGCATTTTCCTCCTCTTCTGCAACAAAGTCTGCCTCAATATCCCACTCTTCTTCACAGTTAGAAGTGGCAGCGTTGCTCTCCATGGTCTTTTTCTTTGACCAACAGGAGCTTGCTTTATGTCCCATCTTTCCGCAATTATAGCACTTCCCTTCGAACCTCTTACTTTTGTCATAGGCCCTCCCTGCGCGAGCGCTTCCTTCACCATGATTGCTCGTTGCCTTATCAACATTTCTTTTAGATCCACCAACTGTCCGCTGCCTGAAATTTCGCCGATTTTTGTTGGTGTAGAGTGCTTCCTCTTCACCTTTTAGCGAAACTCCACCAATCTGCTTAGCTAATGCTTCTTGACTAGCTAGCAAATTTTCGAACTCAACAAGTGATGGTTGGGTCGGCCATCCTTGTACTGCAGCGACGAACCCTCTGTACTCGGGCCTCAAACCATGGATGATTATTCTTTTCATCCTGGTTTCTCCGATTGGAGCTTCTGGATCTAACTCGGAAATTTCTCGGCACAACGACTTCACTTTATGAAAGTACTGAGTAATTGTCAAATTATGTTGCATTATTGACAATAACTCGCTTTCTAAAAGTTGGAGTCTTGTGTCATTCTTCTTCGAGAATCGCTTGGCGAACGTATCCCAAGCTTCATTGGGAGTTTTGGCATCGCGGATATACTCCAGGACCTCTTCATCAACTGTTGTCTTCAAAGCGAACATTGCTTTGCCCGCTTTGATCTTCCATTTTCGAAGAGAACCGTTTGTATCCTCCGTCTCTGGTGGTGTGACTTCACTTCCATTTACTATCTCCCATAAATCTTGTCCTTGCATGTAAGACATCAAGCAAGTAGACCAAGAAGTGTAGTTTTGATTATTGAGCTTTTTAATTCCACCAACAACTTGAAGGTCACCCATGGTCCGATAACCAACCAAGCTCCGCTACCAGATTGTTGAACAAAGGTGGTGAAAATTAACAAAGCTAATAATCAACCGGGTGGAGATACGAACAAAAAACTGAACTTTTAATTAATGGAAGTAGAAAAACTACAAATGAGATATAATATTTATTGCCTTTGGATAGGCATACAACACTCACTCTCACACACACTTTTATTTCACTACTATGCCTCACTCCCTCTCTTTTATTTTCTCTCTTGTGCACTGCGTTGCACTTCACTCTCTTGCTCTCCAATGCACTACATTTTAGAGAATGCATACATATGTATTTATAGGTACAAAACTTCACTGCACCAATTACCTTTTTAATTTTTTTATTATTATTATTTTTCTTCATTAGTAGGTACCTACCATTGAAAATTTCCTTCATCCTCTTTTTCCTTGCCGACAGTGCAAGAATCAACTTTTGCTTATTTTTTATTTATTTCTTCATTCATTTTCTTTGGTCAGCTCATAACCAAAGAAATTTTTCTTCATCTTTTTTCTTACCGACGGTGCAGAGAATCAACCTTTGCTGCACCTTAGAAATTTTTCTTTGATTAATTTCTACGGTGTTGACAATTTCAATAATTTGCAGTTATGATTGCAAATTAAAAGAATAATTTTTTTATATATATAAAGTTTACATAAACACTTATACTAAATATCTGATGATAAAAAAATCAATTAAATTATATGTAGGGGCGGACCCCAAAATTCTTAACTAGGCTCAGCCACCGGCTATATGCAAAATAATTTTGCAGTGCTCTTTTGTTCCTTAAAAAGTCTCTCAAAATTATTCATCTCTGTACTGTAGAGATGATTTTGTCGATCGTTGCCTTGGTTAGTGCCCCCACTTTCTCATAAAAGATGGTTTTTTTTTTCACATTCCAGACTGAAGCTTGATTCCCTAATTTTGGCCGGTGCGGATTTCATCATTGTTAATCATACCTACACGTCTAACATGCATACTCCAATTCATCTGAAGCTTACCATGTAGCAGATCTGAATGCCAAGAATGGTCTCAAATCAAGTAGCTACAAAGTTTGGTATTGCAGTTGGATGATCAAAATTCTACTACAATAATTCGTGCCGTTCCCGTGTTCGTTTTATCAGACTACGTTGTTGGGCTTTTTCAGCCTCATTGGCATTTCTAAGTTACATGGGCTTTCAAGGTCTACTACCAACGCTAGGAGTTGGGCTAGAAGGCCCACAGTACGGGAATTACAAGAAAAATCTTAGAAATGTTAAAACTCAATTAACTAAAAAGGAAAGAAAAAAAGAGTCATTTTTCATGGCTTTTTTGCTCAGTTAAATTTTCAATTTTTTTTTCTAGGCCACAAAAAACGAAACAAACCTGTCTCTCAATTCGCAATGATCTATCTCATGATCAAAATTTATCGGGAAGCTAATTTTGTGGCTGATTTTTCGTCTCATTATATTTATTTATTTGATCTAGGTATTCACTAGTTAGATTTAGCGTCAAATAGATTCTCTATCAATACTAGTTAACGTTCTCATTATTTGTACTAAAAAACTAAGTATGCAGAAAGCTAAAGCTTCTAACTTGTTATAAAAAATAAACTTAATAATAATTCAATCTCTATAAATAATATAAACTAGACTAAATTCAAGTGAAATTCACGATAATCACGAGCTTTAGCTGAGTGTTTGATAAGCTAAGCCTAAGCCTAAGCCTAAGCCAATTAAAGATGGAGTCGATCGGCTCGTATTATTTGCAACTGGAGCTGCAAAAATGTCATGATATGCATGATCAGGAGCTCACGCCTGAGATTATGCATTTCCACTGTCCACTGATTCAAATTCTTTTGTTCTTTTGTTATTTACTGTATTTCATATATTCCATCTTTTGGATTGAGAAGCCAAAATAATTGCGAATAATTATATTATATATATGCAATGCCTCTTAGTGTGCGAACTGCGAAGCACATTCTAAGCATATTCTTCTTATTCTGCTAATTCTTTTAGATACATTGATTAGATGCACTACTTGCTATTTATCTGCATATTCTTTATTATTATTTTCCGCACTACTAATCTTTCCCAACAAATTATCCTTTAATTAAGGTAAAAATACTTTTGAGTTCAAAAGCTTTATAATTTATATATATGTATATATATATATATATATATATATATAAATAACTAAAATTATAAATAAAAAAATTAGAAACGAAAGTGTATAATTCACTAAATCTAGAAACGTTGAAAGCCAGTAGGAGGGGGAAGAAAATATTTGAGGCACTAGCTTATTAAAGGAGGAAAGAGGGATGAGACAAAAAGGGCTAAGGGCTAAAGCATAATTAAGGAGGTGGAGTAGGTTTTGGGAAGGAGGTTGAGGTTACGGTTAAGGTTAGGTTGGCCGTTGGCTCTTGCGGAGCGTGAAAAGGCAAGTAAAGAGGTGAGTAGTACAGTAGATAGGAGTACAACATTGTAATGAACAGAACATGCATATCCAGACCGAATCATGCCACACCAGATTCTCTTATCTTATTCACAATGCCAGTTAGAGAGAGAAAGAGTTCCACAACAAACAAAACAACTTCCAAATAATTTTTGCTAATCCAAGTCCATCCAATTCCCAAAAAAATAAAATCAATACTTTTTTTTAATGTTTTGAAAGTTCTATTCTCTTACGGACCTAATTGAAATTTTAAATTTGAATCCGAAAAATAGAAAAAATTATATTAGGAGGTTTGAAAATAGTAAAAACAATATTGAAGAAATAAAAAAAAAGTTATTTAATGTGTTTAAATGTTAACTACTCGTATTACTTAATTCAATAAATTGCAACTAATCGTGTTATTTTAAGGTTATGTTACGAAAAAGTCAAGTATTTTAATAAGTAATTATTTTACACATTATGATCAAACTAATAATCTCTTATCCAAGAGGTGAGAGTAATAAGATTTCATGTCCATTTTTTTAGGCGGGCTTCGCATCCTTTTATTTTTTTCTTTCGGGAATGAGCTAAGACTTTGTGTTTTTTAATTTATTTTTTAATTCAAGCATTCCTACATTTAATGATTTAAACATAATTATTGGTTGACTTAAAAGAATGGTACACTCCAAACCCAATTAACTTTGCCGTTTAGACGTTAGTTATAAAAACAAGACGTTAGTTATAAAAACAAGTTATCTCAACTTGACTCCCACCAAAAGATATTGCCGAATTTGGAAAATTGAAAGGCACCTATTTTTAGCAATTTTCATCACGACAACCTAAAAAACCATTGTTTAACTTGAATTTTATACAGAGATCAGGATATTCGTTTTCTTTTCCCGCAATTTTTTTATCCGCTCGCCCCATATTGGCCGGAGAACAAGAAAGTCAAGTGCGAGAAAATAAATTTCTCTTCTTTTTTAAATATTTAAAGAAACGACAGGTTCTTCATCTTATCTTCGACATGATGGGGTGGACAACACTGACGTCATTGCCAGCCCACAGCCAAGCGACGAAAATGGAATCGCACCCTCGAATATTCAACACCAAAGACCAATGAATTTACCATTTCACCCCTCCCCACACCAAAATATTACCTACTATTTATTAAATAATTACATAAAAAGATTCGTTCGTACGCGACTTCCCGACTCCGATCTTCTCCTCCCCTCCTCCTCCTCCTCCTTCCTCCCCCGGACAACACCTAAGTTCTTGTACCAACACAAAAAAAAAAAACTATTATATATATGTGCATAGTTTATTTTGTTTTTTTTTTGTCTTGGTTGCCAAGTTTATTCTTTTTCAAGATACTACTTAGATCCCATATTCTCCTCTAAATATTCCTTCTTCCTTTCGTTTTCTTCTTCATTGTTCGGATCTATCTATGCTTTTCTCCACCCTAATCATATCAAACAACATTAACCATCTTGTTTCTCGTACCCATATATAAATTTATTACCGGGTCTTATTATAATTACAGGATCAAGTCTTCAAATCATAGTTGAATAAAAGAACCCAGAAACGGAAAAGAAGAATGGAATTTGCAGAAAAGATGCAGAAATGTCATGAATACGTGGAGGCATTAGAGGAAGAAAAGCGAAAGATTCAAGTTTTTAAAAGGGAACTTCCTCTCTGTTTAGAGCTAGTCACGCAAGGTTGGTGTTTGGATTTTGTGGATTTTTGGTGGTTTTGTTTTCATTTTCTTAAACTTTTTTTATTATTTGGTTTGTTACAGCGATTGAGGCGTGTAAAAGGGAGTTATCTGGTACGACGGTGGAGTACATGCAGGAGCAATCAGAGTGCTCGGAGCAGACATCAAGTGATGATCATCATGGTCCTGTTTTGGAGGAATTCATGCCTATCAAGAGGAGTACTCATCATTCTACTACCTGCTCCCATAATGATGATGACGAAGATGATGATGATCATCAAGAGGAGCATTCGGCCCATGAGCCGAAAGAGGACAAAATGAACGGTGGTGATCAAAAAAAGAAATCTGAATGGCTCAGATCTGTCCAGTTGTGGAACCCATCCTCAGATCCGGTAAAACAGGTAACTAAGCTCAAATTTGAAATTTAAATGGGAGGATAAGGTTTTTGTTGTTTGTTGCCGTTTTTAAGTTTGTGTTGGTTGTCGTTTTGGTTGTGGCAGGATCTGCCGAGGAAGGCGGTGGTGACGGAGGTGAAGATGAATGGGAGTACCGGTGGTGCATTCCAGCCATTTAATAAAGGCAAAAGTAATGGAAAGAGCTGTAGTAGGAATAACGCTGACACAAATAATCAGGTTACCGCTAAGGCAGCGGCAGCTTCAGTTCCGGCGACCGCCGCGAGTTCAACGGCGGAACCGGTGGTTAATGGCGGTGGTTACAAGGAAGAGAAAGATGGTCAAAGGAAGCAAAGACGGTGCTGGTCACCGGAATTACATAGAAGATTCTTGCATGCTCTTCAACAACTTGGTGGATCCCATGGTGAGTGACGATGAATTTTTACCCTTTATTTTTAATTATAATTGTTTTCAATTGTGATTACTGTGGATTGGATTGATGTGAGTTGTTTTAATTGAATTGGATTCGGATGTGTTTAATTTTGCAGTTGCTACACCTAAGCAGATTAGGGAGCTAATGAAGGTGGATGGGCTTACTAATGATGAAGTTAAGAGCCATTTACAGGTTGGTGGTTCTGCTGTTACTATCAACATTTCAATTCAATTAGTGACATGTTTATCATCTTCTTTTTTGCTAATTTATTTAAAAATCGTTATTTTTCATACATGATGTTCTCTTTATCCTTCAGACTAATTTGAATCGAGTAGTATAAAGTTTGAAAAGAGAATAACTCTCCCGATATAATTTATTTTTAGAGACTAATTATAGTTGAGATTTGATTAAGAGTGGACAAATCCGAAGAACATCAATATACAATAAAACACTGAATGATGATAATGGATGCCGATTTTCAATTCAAATTTTTTTTTTTTTTAAATGTTTTCCTTTCTTGTTGAAAACATGGAATTACTGATGTTCTTGGTCCTGAATTCTGATGTACCTCTATTTTTCCCCTTCCTTTCAGAAATACCGTTTGCATACAAGAAGACCCAGCAACCACCATAACAACAACAACAACAATCCACATCCACAACCACCACAATTTGTGGTGGTTGGCGGCATATGGGTACCGCCGGCAGAATACACGGCGGTGACAGGATCGGGAGAAACGGCCACAATTGCTGCCCCTAACGGAATCTACGCACCGGTGGCTACAACACCGGCCGTAACCATCTCCCGAGCTCAAAAGCCGCGGCAGTCACATTCCGATAACTTGCAATCGGAAGGAGCTAGTAGCCGCTGTAAAGAAGGGGGTGTTCATTCTAACAATTCCCCTGCTACATCTTCCTCGACTCACAATACCTCATCTTCTCCGGCGGTGTTTTGATCTGATTTGTAGTGTAAGAATGATGTATAAAGGTTTGTAATACAAAGTATCCCTTATAGAGAGGCCTATGATGTACACATGGCCATCATTCTGAGTTTTCTAATATTTCCTTTGGTTCAGGTTCATTTTTTCTTTTTGTGGTTTTGTTAATTTTCAGATTGTAAAATTATATTAGACCCTGATAGTGATCAGCTCTGCAGGTGAATAATTATCATCCGAGTAACAAAGGTGGTTGTTTCCATGGACGAATTTGTACAAAATTAATAATAAAAAACAGGAGAATTTTCATTGGTGTGAAAGTCCACGTTCTTTTGTGAATTTTGATGCCAGGATTCAATTTGCCAGCAATAACTAACCGAATTCATGAGTACAGTACAATACAATTTGCAATTTATATAATTCAAGTTCGATCGAATATCCTATCCCTAGCTCTACATGCATTGATTATAGGAAATCTTAGCATTATGGGATAATATTTCTCAAACTATAGAAAAATATGATTACTTGATGATTATGGAATTTTTTTAGGTGGAGTTGAGATTCGAACGTGAATCTGGATCCGTTCACAAAAATTAAACTAATAATTAATAAATATTTTTTTTCCTTTACATTTTTATTTTTTTTTCTAGAAATGCATGTGAACCACGATGTATCAAATCAATCAGCTCATTAATTCGGCCAGCCTCACATCAACCGTGTTATAATTGATTGCTTTGCTTTCAATCATTCCCGTCGCTTTGATTTTGAACACGTATTTTAAAAAAATCAGATGACTCACTGTTTGAAATAATTTTGCTTTTTATTTTTTATCGAACGTACGATTTTTTTAATATATGTACCCAAAGTTAAAACGATAGTTAATAAAATTAGAAGGGAATACTTCTAATATAGAATTAGACAAAAAATGTGGGTTTGATTTCTAATTAACTGTAAAAAAGAAAACATTTCATCTTTTATTTTAATTTCCGAAAAAATAAGATGAACATGAACCATCATAATTCGACATGGGTGACAATAATAATTTAATTTAAGTAAAGAAAGTCCGACTATTATTTATATTTGATAATCATAAGGGAAAAGTTTGAAGTGCATCCTGAGAATATATATCAATCAATGATAGTTTTTTAATCAATAAATACACTAAAATAAATAAATATGTAATTTATTGATTATTTTAATCTCAAATTCTATTTCGAGTATCAAAATATCGTCCGATAAAAAGAAAGTCTCATACCATCTAATATTAGTAATAACTGTTATTTCCCAATTTCGGCTTTTCCCTATTTTTTTAAAGAAACTGTCTTTTCTAGGGTCCATGTGGCATTAGAATCGTTGTCCTGATTGTAACTAGTTGGCCTTTCATTATCGCTTGACGGTGATCAAGCCAATAATATACACGTGGCGGTTATAAATCTAATGCACACCGTAAGGTTGTCGATCTCGTGCGGATTGAACATCTCCATTTGCTATTTATAAAGTGAAATTATCAATTATGTATTAAAAAAAAATCCAGTGACTACTATACTACACCTTGTATTTTCAATGGTCCATTGGGAATATGCCTAATATATTCTTGTATGGGGCGGATGAAACGCGCATGTAAGCCTGCTAAATCGTCTTTGCTGGACCATGGGTTTTATTTTTTTTAGTTTATCCTCAACAATTATGTTCAACCAACGAGAGAAGAAAGATATTGGAGTACCTCAGAATCTTACCTCGTCCAAGATTCCACATCAATGGAATGAGGGTCTTGTTAGGTAAAGACAAATAACCCTCAATATCCATCTATTGGTGACCTTGCATTTTACATTTTAAATTTATATTAGTGGGTGTTTTTTCCTTTTTAATAAATGAAATTCAATAGTGAAGAAAAACATAAATGATATTCTTTTGATTTATTCAAAGAGTATTCAATTAATTTATTTTTTGGGAAGTTGCTCTGTAAGTTCCGTCAATAAGTAAAACGTTTGTACAGATTATTCAGCCACTTTAATAGCTTCTTTAAACTATCAATATATTTATAAGTCAACGATATTAATTTATATTTTTAGCTGGTTTTCATCGATGATAAATAAAATGAAAAACTTATGTGTGTTTAAATTGTCAAAGATTTGGATTTGGAAAAGAAAAATGAAGAACAAGATATTCACACCAACCAAGTCAATCTAAATAGATCTTGAGAGTTGGGACAAGGAATCCAATGAACATGGACATGGGCATGGAATATTCAGAGACTGATGCGGCTCTTGGGTGTATGTAAGGCCAAGGTTGCAAGTATAAATTCTTTTTTCACATAAATCAAAAAAGCAAAGTCCTTTCTTGGTTTATACGGCCACTCTGGTGGGGGGGTCATGGAATATTCCTGTATCTCTTTCTTCTTATGTTCTTTTTTAATAATAAAAATACTATTTTTTTATGAAAATATATATTTTATAAATAACTTAATGGAGTAGAAAATAATTAATAAATGAGTATAAAATTGCATTTTATAAAATACTGAAAGTAAATTTTAGCTAAAACCCATTTGAAACTCAACTAAAAACAAATATAAAATGTCTGCTGGTTAAGAAGACTAATTATATTTGCTTGTATTAATCTATCATTTAACATTTATATTAATGAGAAAAATGGGCAAAACTGTTTACTCTACGAGTTACTTCAACCGGGTAATATATATCTATCGTCTTTATAACATATTTTTTCCACATCTAAAAGAAAAAACCTGATAATACTTGAGTAAATACTTACTGGGCCACGATATAAGCAGCCTAAGCCCATCAATGCGAAAAGCCTAAAATACAAGATCTGGTCCTAGCCTTGAGGAATTAGAAGGCCCAACAGATGAAATCCCAACACCGGTCAAGGAAAAAGAATCCTCAAAAAGGAGTATATATATACACAATTATACATATACATTAGCTTAGCATTGAACTACCATGCAACTTTTCACCTCTCACCCTCAAACATTTTATTTTGTTGAGAATATCTCATTATCAACCACAATCTCGAGAAAAGACTTACTTAATTTCAGATAATTCCGGCGAGGCAGTTAGACTGTTGTTCATCGGAGGTTGGAACTCTCCGAAACGTGGTGCGCTAAGTGAAACTCAAGGTGCTGAAACTTCAAGTGGTACGCCAGGGGTTGGCTCTAGTACCTGAGCTTCAGGTAGTTCCTTTGCCAGGAGCTCCTGCAAGAATTTTCATGCCGATTTTTCAGTTGCGATTGCAGGTGAAGTTCAATAAAAGAACCCCTCAACCATTCATTGATATAGCGATGCGAGCCATTTTTTCGTTTGGTTCTATAGTTATGGGGAAAACAGAATGGAACTGTACTACAATACTGTTATTCGTGCCATCCAAGTTTATGCACCTCGATCCCGATCTTATTTCTATGAATATTTACGGGCATGATGAAGAAAGCAAACCTTGAATGATTCCATCGTTCCGTCCGTCTGAATGATGCTGGCGAGAAGCCCTTTGCTATCAAGATCTCCATTTTTCAGTGGCACAATGAACCTAGGAAGTAAAGGAAAAGAAATCAATACAAGCATACAAATTTCATTAAAATGTATTGCATCTTACTGATGGAACAGCAGTAACAGGTAAAGGCTGTGTACTTGGCACGCAGCGACTTTGCAAGTTGAACAGCATCTTCTTGTCCTGAAACCAGGGTAAACTTCGGCAGGAGCTGCTTGATGACTGGTGTGATGACAATGTCAGCATGTTCTTTCTCGAGAGAGCTCTTGTTATATACACAGTGGGGTTCGTAGTACAGAGTCAATTGGCCTTGTGGTCCATTAACAAGATATCTGAACCACATGGCAAGAAAGAAAAAGCATATTTATGATTCATGAATAACTAGCAGATTAAAGAAAGACAATATGTGCATTAGTACATCGAGAACAGATCTCTCACCCGTTCTCAGGTCGCTGCCATGGGGGACCTAGAACTGGCCCTGCTGTTGCTTGAACTCTGATTTCAGAACCATTTCTAGATTCGATTATTGAGCTTTGGCCAGGTTCTATATATGTGACCTGAAATAATACAAAACTAAGCCAGAGTTCATCCACAGAAATGCTTCGCATCAACAATTTAAACTAGAAAATGAGTCAAGACCGGTTTCCGTATCGCTTATCCTAATGACGGAAAATAGCAACAATTTCAAATTTGAGGTCATGTAGAATCAATGTGTGTACAGAATTAAAAGAAAAGGAGAAGAAAGCTTACATTATTGAAAAGGGGATCCAACAATGGCTTAGCATTAGGAGTCGCGATCACTCTAAGGTTTGGGGATGATTCAGAAAGCGGCTTTAACGTCTTTAAATGACAATGATCATCAAGGCTTTGTGTAATAAGTAAACAATCCACTTCAGGAAGATCACTCAACTGCATCAAAGTTGTACAACAAGCTCCACACATGAATCCCCACAACAAATTTAATACAAACATAAACATCATAAAAATGCCATTTACTCCGTATCGATCATGCTTTAATGGATCTCGGAACAGGTGATATGTATATGAATCAACATAAACTTCATAATAAATCCTGATGAATAAACGCCGGAAATAATCAAAGGTAGTAAGTACCTTAAAATTCTTGATGAACTTCTTGGCAGCATCATACAGCCATGGAATTCCAAAATCCAAGTTACCCACCAAGATTGGATCAACCAAAATATTCACCCCATTCACCTCCCACAACCAACTATTCCCCTAAAAATACAATTTTTTAACAAACATGTTTATAACTAGCAGAATCTCCCAAATCAGCAAATGTTAACAAAAACCCAGATTTTATTTTTATCTACCTCCAAGTAAGTGAGCTTGAACACATCAGTCCCAACCGGACCCGACCTAACCGCATTCTCCCCTGATACCACAGCCGAAACAGCCTTACCCAATCTGCAATTAAACCACTATAGGTTAAAGAAACAGTCAAAACCATTTATATGAAAATAAATTGCATAAAATGAGGAAAAAAGGGGAGAAAGTGAGACCTGTTTCTGGATATGTTATTGAATGAGGTGGGTCTGGTGCAGATTGGGCTGTTAAGTGGAAATGAAAAACCGGCGGGAGAAAAGAGGTTGACTAACGAAAAGGGTCTCCTTGTATTGGGTTTATAGAGAGGAGAATTGCACTGTAGAGCCATGAGAGATTGTAGTTTGTTTTCTGGTTTGGCCTAGGTTTTTGGTCACCATCTTCTTCCCGCTAGTTCTTGTGCGTGTGCCTAGCCACGTGGAGAAAGCTGACCCGCCCACTACGGTTGGAATCAATTCATGGCCCGCCAAGTTTCGAGAGAGACGAGAAATCTCAACTTATTTTTTCAATATTATTTTACATGAATTAATGCATATCATATTTATATTTTATTTCTGACGTAAGATTTGACTTTATTATTGTTAATGGTAATTAATAATAATAATAATAGCATTTCACGAACTATGTGAATTTCTTTTACGAAGATAATTATTCCATTTTATCATTTTGAACAGCTGATTTGCAATTGATTGAAGTGGTGTCGAATCGCCTATAAGGCTATAACAACCAGAAGATTGTAATGAGCCAATTCTGTGCATCAACATTAAAAACTTGATACATCAAAAAAGTAAATAAAAAAATTGTACATTAGAATCGAACAGAGGAGTAAATTCATCAATTTTGAGATTTTGAGATTTGGAGGGGAACACCAGGGGTTGGCTCTAGTACTTGAACCTCAGGAAGTTCCTTTGCCATAAGCTCCTACACAAAATCATTGAAAGAAAAAAGAACAAAGTGCATTAAATTGAAAAAATAGGCCGACTTGAGATATCGTGTCGAATCCATAAGCCATCGGGTTGGCTCTGTGGCGAGAGGTTAAAATTTAAATCAGCTTATCGAGAAAGAAGAAGAAAAAGGTTGTTGAAAAGTGAGTGACACGGTGGTTTTATTGTCTAACGGAAGTAACGCTGGGTGCAATTTTGTTTAACGAAAATTTGTTGGGTACCAAATTGGTCACGGCGATAGTTGTTAGTGTGAGCTGTAAATATTTCCTAATCTATAAATCTAAGTGTATCTCCTAATAACTATAGAATATATTTAGCCTGATATTTAGGGTTGTGAATAGCTAATTAATAGGCTAATTATTAGGCTGATTATTAGGCATGTACAACTTACTACTTCTATATATGAAAGGCCTACCTCATATGAGAAAGGCATCCAGTAAACTTGACATGGTAGCAGAGCCATATCTCTGAAATTTTTTAGTCTTTGGCATTCTTGATCTTGGTTAGTAGCCTTGCTTTCATAGGGCTCTCTTGTGTTCTAGACATCTTGTGTTCTTGGTCATCAATCTTGGTTTCTTTGTGGTACTCCTGAAGATGACATCTGATTCTTTCAATGTTCGATTTACTGGGAAGAACTACTCTGCGTGGGAATTTCAATTCCAAATCTTCGTCAAAGGGAAAGATATGTGGGGTCTTGTGGATGGGAGTGACCCAGCTCCCACAGACCCAACCAAACTGCCGGCATGGCAGGTCAAAAACAATCGGGTTATGGCTTGGATAGTGGGGTCTGTTGACCCGCTTATCGTTCTTAGTCTGAAACCGTATAAGATGGCTCAGACTATGTGGGATTACCTAAAGAAGGTGTATCACCAAGACAATACCGCACGACGGTTCCAGCTGGAATCTGATATCACTCGTTACTCTCAAGGCGATCTCTCCATCCAGGAGTATTATTCTGGTTTTCTGAATCTGTGGTCAGAATATACTGACATTATCTATTCTAAGATACCTGTTGAATCTCTGTCTATTGTTCACCAAGTTCATGAGCAGAGCAAGCGGGATCAATTTTTGATGAAAGCTCGACCTGAGTTTGAGACGGTTCGATCAAATCTGATGAATCGTGATCCTTCACCATCTTTGGATGTTTGCCTTGGAGAATTACTCCGTGAAGAGCAGCGTCTCTACACTCAAGACAGACTCAAGCAAGAGCAAAATGTTGCTGTCGCATTTGCAGCTCAAGGAACGGGAAGAGGACGAGATATGGGCAAGGTTCAATGTTATAGCTGCAAAGAATATGGCCATATTGCCTCCCAATGTAGAAACAAGTTCTGCAATTATTGCAAACAGCAAGGGCACATCATTAAGGAGTGTCCCACTCGTCCACCACGAAAGATGCATGCATATCAAGCTGTAGTTGGCAGCCCTGCAACAGCAACAGCTTCAGAACACCTGCCTGTGTCTGCCGCTGTACCTGTTCTCACCCCTGAAATGGTGCAACAAATGATCATTTCAGCCTTTTCAGCTTTCAAGCTCCAAGGTAACACTGATACTCTTTGGCTTGTTGATTCTGCTGCTTCAAATCATATGACAAACTCTTCTTCTAAGCTTCAAAATGTCCACAAATACTCTGACTCTGGACAAATTCAAGTTGCTAATGGCAATAATATTCCGATTACTAAGGTTGGAGATATCACTCCATTCTTCAAAAATGTTTTGGTAGCACCAGAACTTTCTACTAGCCTAATTTCAGTTGGTCAATTGGTAGATGACAATTGTGATGTGCACTTTTCTCGTGCTGGTTGTGTTGTGCAGGATCAGGTGTCGGGGACGACAATCGCGAAGGGGCCTAAAGTTGGACGTTTATTTCCGCTGCACTTTTCTATTCCTCATTTTCTTTCTTTTGCTTGTGCTTAATTTCACAATAACAATGAGGTTTGGAATAAACGTTTAGGTCATCCAAACTCTATGGTTCTATCTCATTTGTTGAAATCTGGTTTACTTAGGAATAAAAATGACTTTTCTACTCCAAGTCTTCTGTTTGATTGTTCTACCTGTAAATTGGCAAAGAGTAAAACTTTTCCTTTCCCTTCTTCAGGGGCTCGTGCAACTAAATGCTTTGATACTATTCATAGCGATGTTTGGGGAATTTCCCCGGTTCCCTCTCATGGTTACTACAAATATTTTGTAACATTCATTGATGATTATAGTAGGTTCACATGGCTGTATTTTCTTCGTTCCAAATCTGAAGTCTATTCTGTGTTTAAAACCTTTTTAGCCTATGTTGAGACACAATTTTCTACTTGTATTAAGGTGTTCAGATCTGATTCTGGTGGCGAATATATCTCTCATGAATTTCAGAAATTTCTGCGTGAGAAAGGCATTCTTTCTCAACGCTCCTGCCCTTACACACCACAACAAAACGGTGTTGCTGAGCGTAAGAACCGTCATCTTTTAGACATCACTCGGAGTTTATTAATTGAATCTTCTGTTCCTTCTAGATTTTGGGTTGAAGCTTTGTCTACTGCTGTTTATTTAATTAATCGACTTCCATCTCAGGTGCTCAATCTTGATTCTCCATATTCTCGTTTGTATCATAAGAATCCTGACTATGGTGACTTGCATACTTTTGGTTGCGTTTGTTTTGTCCATTTGCCTCCTCCTGATCGCCATAAACTTTCTTCTCAATCTGCTAAATGTGCGTTTTTGGGCTATAGTATGTCTCACAAAGGTTATGTCTGTTATGATCCTATTGGTAATAAACTTCGTACTTCCCGCAATGTTGTCTTCTTTGAGAACCAATATTTCTTCCCTACTCATGTTGAGTCCTCCTCTGCTACTCCTTGCCTTCCTCTCTTTGAGGATTTATCACCTTCTTTTGAGCGTTTTAAACCAGGAATTGTGTATACAAGACGACGTCCACAGCTGCCCCTTCCCGACGTTCCTCCGCCGCCTGAACCTGCAGCTGCCCTTGCACTTCCTCAGCCTGCTCCTCGGCGATCTCTCAGGGTCTCTCGTCCGCCTGATAGGTACGGTTTTTCTGCTACTCTAGATACCATTCCTATACCATCTAGTTACTCACAGGCTTGCAAGCATGAGTGTTGGCAACAAGCAATGCAGGAGGGACTTCAGGCTCTTCAGGAAAATAACACATGGGATCTTGTTACTTGTCCTTCCCATGTTCTACCCATTGGCTACAAATGGGTGTACTCCATCAAAACGCATTCTAATGGCACTCTGGATCGTTATAAGGCGAGATTGGTTGCTCTTGGTAACAAGCAAGAGTATGGGGTGAATTATGAAGAAACTTTTGCTCCAGTAGCCAAGATGACTACTGTTCGCACCGTTATTTCCATTGCTGCTTCTCAAGGTTGGCCTCTTTATCAAATGGACGTCAAGAATGCATTTTTACATGGTGATCTCAAAGAAGATCTCTACATGACACCTCCGCTTGGTTTGTCCAACTCTATTTCATCCGTTGTGTGTAAGTTGAACAAGTCTCTCTACGGGTTAAAACAGGCTCCTCGTGCATGGTTTGACAAGTTCAAGTCTGCTCTTCTTCACTTCTCCTTTTGTGCAAAGTCAATATGATTCTTCCTTATTCCTTTGCAAGACCTCTCTTGGTTTGGTTGTCCTTCTTGTTTATGTTGATGACATTGTTATTACGGGATCAGATCCTTCCCACATCAGTCGCCTTCAACAACATCTTCATGATTCTTTTCATATGAAGGATCTTGGTTCGCTCAATTATTTTTTGGGCTTGGAAGTGGGTGCTGCTCCTTCGGGTGTGTTTTTACATCAACATAAATATGCTCGGGATTTGATTTCCTTGGCTGGCCTTCAAGATGCTTCACCAGTGGATACGCCTTTAGAGGTCAACGTCAAATATAGTCGTGTAGATGGCAACCTTTTACCTGATCCTAGTATTTTTCGTCAACTTGTTGGCAGTTTAAATTATCTTACTATCACTCGGCCTGATATCTCCTTTGCTGTCCAGCAAGTCAGTCAGTTTATGCAATCTCCTCGTCATCTTCATTTGGTGGCTGCTCGCCGTATACTTCGCTACATCTTGGGCTCTTCTCATCGTGGCTTATTCTTTCCGGCTGGTTCTCCCATTCAACTTGTGGGCTATGCTGATGTTGATTGGGCGGGTTGTACTGACACTCGTCGCTCTGTTACTGGTTGGTGTATGTTTCTTGGTGATTCTCTGATCTCCTGGAAAAGCAAGAAACAAGATCGGGTCTCTAAATCTTCTACAGAATCAGAGTATAGGGCTATGTCTGCTGCCTCCTCCGAAGTTACTTGGCTTAGAGGTTTATTGGCCGAACTTGGTTTTCCACAGACTTCTCCTACTCCTTTATATGCTGATAACACCAGTGCCGTTCAGCTTGCTATAAATCCTGTCTTCCACGAGCGTACCAAACACATTGAGGTGGATTGCCATTATATTCGAGAAGCTTATGATGCTGGTACCATTTCTCTTCCACGTGTCTCCACTGATATGCAACTTGCTGATCTCTTCACCAAATCTATGCCTCGTCCACGCCATCAGTTCTTAGTTAGCAAATTGATGCTTTTGGACGACCCAGCATCAATTTGAGGGGGGATGTTAGTGTGAGCTGTAAATATTTCCTAATCTGTAAATCTAAGTGTATCTCCTAATAACTATAGAATATATTTAGCCTGATATTTAGGGATGTGAATAGCTAACTGATTATTAGGCATGTACAACTTACTACTTCTATATATGAAAGGCCTACCTCATATGAGAAAGGCATCCAGTAAACTTGACAATAGTCTGGTGGTCCGATTGTCCACCGAAGTATCTTCTGGGTGCCAATTTGTCATTTTTCCTATATTCTAAGTAACCAAGAAAATTGTTGAATTATGGCTGGCCAAATGGAGGGCGTACTCGCATAACTCAGTAGACTCTACTTAAACCAACAATGGAATTATTTGTTGCTGCTTTTAACAACTCTAACTAGAGTGAACAAAAGAGGTGCATCTGCATCCTCCCTCATCCATCCACAATCACTCAAAACAACTCATACAGCAAATCCGCGGCCGTGGCTTCAGCCTTTGGTCTATGACTATGAGTAATGTACTTTATCACCGTTCGAGTGGTAACGAAGTCAAGAGCTTTAGTTGTTGCCTTTGCTTCCTCAAAACAAGACACAAATGCTCTACAGTGGTTCTCTGCATAATCTGGCTACATCTTAAAAACAAGTTCTCTTTCCCATTTTGGGGGGCGGTATGGTTCCATCTCCACGATTTTGTTCCCTTGTGGGAGCGGCAATTCATCGCCAGAAGCGATCTTTTCATACCAAACAAACTCATTCTCGTGTTCAAACTTCCTGAGTGTTTCCATTGCATTTTCGGTTTCTTCCCTAAAGACAGCTTTCCATGAATCCTCAGTTGGAGCTTTCTTTTTCACGTTGATCAACGCGTCACTAAGCACTCCAATAGCAACCCCGATTTGACCATCTTTCTTTATACCTTCTGCAAGGTATTTCTTACTCCGTAACTCATGTAGGGCTTTGCAAGAGGAGATAAATTCCTGCATGGTGTAGAAAGCCTCGGGTATTCAGCATATAATGAGCAGGAAATATGCATTTCATGCAACCAGCAAATAGCACACAAATTAGCAATTTTCAGATGTCTTCTGTTTGTGTGTGTGCAAGCTCGTGGGAACGTACATGCACAAGCAAACTTTATCTAACACAGGCCACCATTGCAGCTCAAGTAACAGCAACAATATAACCAGACAAAAAGACCAGTAGAGTTATAAAAGATCTCAGATTACGTTAAAAAAGCCATGAGCACTCTGCAAATTGTTAGACCTAAAGAAGCACGCATCTATGCACAGGCCCTCTCTCGAGTAAGTTTCAGAACCCCCTTTGTTTTTCAAGAACTCTAACCTAAATACTATCATCAGATTTTGCACCTCAAATCCACCGTTTCTGGCACCAAAAAATAAATGTTGAGTTATCTAAATTTTCAGTAACAAATATGAGTCTACTCCCACTATTTCATCTCTAGTAGAAAGAAACTCAGTAGAAACTTGTACCATTCAAATAGACAAACATTTCAGTAAGAGTAATTTTACACAACAAACAACAACATGGTGCACAGTATATTACTAATAGATGCAGTGCCGCTTTATTCAAATATAATTTCAGTTAAAATTGGTTAATTTGCCTCTTTCTATAGGGACTTGTAATATATTAATTCCCAGAAACTAATGAGGACCATCCATGAGATAAAAATATCAGTTCCCAGTAAAACGCATGTCAGCAACAACAAACAAATATAGGCTTGGCAGCAACCATGAACTGTCCACATACCAAAAATCTTGAAGAAATAGCCTTGCCCTCTCCAGTCCCTGACTGTAATGCACAACCAGTGGCTTCACCAAGCAATTCCGCAACACCATGGTGTAGCTTAGACAAAACACCAAAACCAGTGGCACCTCTTTCCTCAGCCCTCCTAATATATACAGCCTGTCATTTCATTATATCAATAATCATTAGAGAACAATCTGACTCTGAGGACCTCATACCGAGTGCTAAGTTTTATTTCAATCAGAAAGAAAAACAAAAAAACTGACAACTGTTGTAAAAGGGAATTAAAGTTAAGACAATTCTAATGTTGAAAGGGGGAGAAATGGGTTAACCGCAGCCAGACAAAGGGCTAACCTGGGCATCAGCCAAACATACAAGACTCATAGCAGAAGACACAGACGAGGTAGCTTCTGGGGGGCTTTCTGTAACTGTTGCAGGCTGAATATGGGGAATAACCTCTTGAGCCAGATAATGAAAAACTCCAGCAGCTTGTCTGAAGTTGAAGGCTGATTGCTTCAAGTCTACAACATTGCCAGTAAAGTAAACAGAACTTAACCAAAGAAAACCTTCAGAAAATTGATATCTAAGCAACCATTAATCCCCACCTGCTGGCAAAATTTCTAAAGCCCTCTCTCTGTGTACAGCTCCATAGAGGAAAAGGGTCATAGCAAGCTCAAACTGCAAGTTGTCAACTTGGTAAAACGTTGGACCCATTAGATCAAAGAAAGATGAAGAGCTGAGAGCACTACTCCACCTTATCTTGAGTTGTGAAGTCCACTGAACCATCTGTCTTTCGCCAGTAATCAAATCAGCACGGGAAATGAAATCTTCTAATAGCGGTAGATACTGTTCCAATCTAAGACATTCCTGAAGCATTTTGAACAAACGAAATGTTCAATGTGCTAAATGCTGCTAACACTCTGAGAATTGGTCACTAAATGCAAATCAAATCAATTAATGTGTCTTACAACTACAATTGCAATTGTGTCACGTGGACTTGGAGCCCGAAAGAAAAGATGTATTGTATGTTGATTTGGTATAAGAACCGCACTGACTGTCCCAACATACTACATTGAAAGTACATGGAACCTTAATATACCACTTAAGCAGACAATTTAAGCTTCTAAGATGGGGTCAACGCGAATGACATTACAACACTATCAAACTCCTTCTATAAATGTGTTCATTTTCAAGCACCACCTAGGGGCATCAACATTAGTTTCAAACCACAAAAGAAGCAAAATTCCCCGACCTCAGATCATCTCCCACCCAATATTAGATTACCTGCTCACATCGAGAAGTCAATCCACCAGACATTTCTCTAGCAATAGCCTCCGTGATGAAGCTTGTCTGATTAATGGACTCCTCTATCACCCTGCGCTTGGAGCTCAACTCTTTCAGATGTTCCAGAGAGGCAGAATCGCGTACAGAGATAACTTGCTCATAGACAATCTGTCAACATTGAAAATCTACATTAAAACAAAAGACCCTAAATTTTCGTAAGCAATTGCCACTACACTTATAGCAGTTATACAGGATCACGCACGAAGACCCACTCAAATAAATCACCAAGAAAACCTCAAATTCTTATTTAAAGAATCCATAAAACCAATGAAAAGAAAAAAGGCAACACCTTTTTGGTTTTAAGCTTCGCCAGGTCTCGATATTGCAGCATCATCTTTGCAACCCAAAAGCACGAGACCAAGCGGAAGAGAGAGGACTACAAAACCACCACTCAACTCATGACCCTGACCGGGGACAACTCGTCGGGCGATTGGAAAATTGAGGACGACCCAGTTCAGGATTCAACTAACGTAGGAGTGTGATAACGGTTGCTGTAGAATCCTTCTTCAGAGAGAGTACTTAAAAGACAAGTTTTTTATCGAATGCACTACACAGTAGACTACTTGTGGTGTTAAGTTTCCTTCGCCGGCAAGGCTCGAAGGAAATGGTTGGGCTTGGGCAGACGATTGATAAAATTGTGTGGGCCCAAAGATTAAGACTCCCGCGGAATTGTCGACTTCTTCCGATCTTCAACGGTTCAAACCTCTTTGGTTTTTTAATAATTCGGGTGGAGAAATCCAATAGATTATAAAATTACGATGAGTATATAAAATAAAATAATATTACATAGAATGATTTTTTTGAACAAACATAAATTAATGAATAGTTAACATATTATTTGGGTTCATCATTAAATTAATATATAAATAATTGAGAAGTGAGAATTCTATGTTTATATAAAACTTGTTCATGTGCCCATGAATAATTTTAAAACTTGTTAAAAAACTATTTGATAAAAGCTAAATGGTTTTAATATATGAACTTGAATACTTTAAAATTGATTGTTGAATCACCCTCTTACTAGATGATTTTTGGCGGCTAATTATTTTAGATGATAAAAGGTGTGTGTGCTGTATTTAACACTATATGTACCGAAAATATATGACAGTTTTATGATCAAATAATTAAGCAATACGTCGACCCTAAATTCGAATATCATCTCTGTCTATAAAAAAAATAGAAAAAAATATAAATTAAAATAAAATTTGGAGGAGAAAAGTGTGAATTTTAAATAAATTTTAATAAAACAAAAGAAATAAGTTAGCTTTTATTTTTTTAGCTAATTTGTCATTTTTATGAGTATTTTTATTTCTGATGCAATAATTTTTTTTTAATCACCCAAGATCTATCTAGAAAATTTAGTAGAAATCTATTATAGAAAATTAGTTGAAATACTTTTTACCGTTGTCTCATGTTTATCCTAGTCTTCGTAGTCGTCTTAACAGATTTTCCACAATCTCAGTAACGTCGTACCCGAGCGTCCAACCCACGCCCCGCCACAACCCCGCCACGCATTGGGCGCTCATCCATTTTGATTTTTGCCTTTTGGCTTTCGAAATCCGATCACGACGTAGGAAAAAAAACCCAAAAATGGGAACTAAAATCCGTTACTCTTGCTCCCATCCAATTTTCCTTCCATAGACCTGCTTCTTTATAAAGAATTTCACACCTCAGCTTCGTCTACCTCCTTCCTTTTGCGCCTCCGCGCATTAATTTTTTGTTAAATCTTTTATATAATAAAGTACATATCTTGTAAAGGAAGCCTCTTCACCAAACCAAGCCCACTTCTCGGAAATCCACTGATTTTCATCTTTCAATCTATGGCGGAAACACAGCTCATCGTCGCCGTTGAAGGCACCGCAGCCATGGGCCCCTACTGGTCTACCATACTCTCCGATTACATTGAAAAGATCATCAGGTACTGTATTCCCTTTTTAGGTTTTTTTTTTATTCCGCTTCTCAATTTCATTTTACTTGGTGGAATATAATTGGGTTTTTAGTTTTAGTTTTACTCACTTTACCTTGGGTTTAGGGTTTAATGTCTCTTAACGCTTAATTGATCACTTCGTGCAGGAGTTTTTCTGGGAATGACATGCCTGGACAGGTGAGTCTGTTTTCACAGTCACAAACTATTTTTGTCGGGTTTTTTTTTAATATATTTATTTTTCATAGAAGAAAAATATTATGCCTAGTGTTAACAGATTTTAGGGATTCAAGGTTTACCTATATTTATCTTGTTGTGATTGGTATGTTGTGTTATTGCTTTTCATATGTGTTTTTGTCTGTGCTTAATTTGCCTATCTTCTTCTAATGCAGAATTCGTCTACGGCCAATGTTGAACTGTCACTGGTTATATTTAATTCTCATGGATCTTATTCTGGTAAATATCTTGTGTGATACTCTTGATTTGTGTTTGGAAATACACATTTGATGCTTTTTTCGCATGTGGATACTGCACCACTTGTTAAACAACAGAAAAAGATATATTTTTTCCTGCTATATCTATTTTCCCATCTTCTGTTAAAGATTTTCCTGACTGCTTCAATGTTTGTGGACTTTGAGAAGTTTCAATATTTTTAGTATTTTGAAATTTGGAGGACAAGTTTCACTTTTTTGGATTCTGACATTCCAGCTGAAGCTAAGCTTTTCAATATCTACATATAAAACTTTCTGCATGTTTTATCCTTAAGTTATCTTTAGTTAATCCCTTGTCTAAATGTTGAATTCATCAACAATCTGGATAAATCATGATCTTCCGAGATATCTCTAAGATGAAATTTGAACATAGCAAATGAATTTCTTTCTATTTCTAGATTCACTATTTTTCACTTACCGATATTGAAGCTTGTATTGTGCTAATCTCACTGTCAAAGAACCACTCTACCCCAAAGCTTAAGCTTATGCGTGAGGCCCCAAGAAATGATTTATTTCACCAGTACTGACTATTTGCATGACATCCATCCTTGTCCCAGGATTGTAGTTCTTTAGTGTTGATTTTTAATTTTAATTTGCTTATGATTCAGGTTGTCTGGTGCAACGTAGTGGCTGGACAAAAGATGTTGATACCTTCTTACAGTGGTTATCAGCCATACCCTGTTGTGGGGGTGGTTTCAATGATGCTGCAATTGCAGAAGGGCTTTCTGAAGCTCTAATGGTATGTGGTTATTTTCTAAACTTTGTCTCACGAGTCTTCCTTTTTTTCTTTGAAAATTAATCTGTTTCCTGGTCTTTCCTCAACAGTTGATATAATATTTCTGCTTCTTTCTTTTCTTGCCTCTTAAGGAGGGAGAAAAAAGAAACAAAGACATGCTAGTTTTTTTTCCTTCAGCATTTTTACAATATGGCAGATAAAAAAATTTGAGATCTTAAAAACTATGTTGTATATGCTTATGGTTGCTGACTATTCTACATGGCAGCTTCTAAAATCCAGCCGTAATGAGATTGTGTTGAAAACTTCATGAATACTCTTTGGCTAGGCACTTAAATCAACTTGGGTTTTGTCATAACCCTGAATGCTGATGATAGTGATCTCAGGTTTTTCACTTTAACCAATATTTTTCCAATTTTAGTTGCTATCTTCCATTTGAATTGTTTGTTCTAGAGGAAACACTCGCTCGTGTCTTCATGAGATTCTTGCCACCTACCAATTACACTCTTTGCAAGACCACCCAACCAATACTTCAAGGATACTCTATCATAGTTGAAGGCCTTTGAATGGGCCTATCATATAAATGTTATAGTTGTTCTCAGTGTAACAAACTGTTGCGGTCTTGTCTCATTTAACAAGCTTGGCATTTATAATACCCTAGTTGAGCAGAAACAGATTGAGAAAGCTATCATAGCACACCATGAAAAATGTGGTTTGTTTTTTACTTCTTTTTCTATGGAAAGAAGTACTATTTGCTGGATCATCGCCTTACTGATTATCCATGCAATGTATTCTGCCTTTTTTGCTTTTTATCCTCTTTTAATAAATGTTTGTCTTTATTCTAGAATTTATGTCTTTTATACTTAATTTAAGTTGTTGAAAGGCACTAAGTGGAGAGGAAACTTAGCAATTATGTAGAAGTTAGTAGAAAATAAAATAGAGAAAGGTTTAGTGTAGGATGTACAATTATACAATTTTTGTTACTTACTGTTAGCTTTACAGATACATCAAGATGTGAAAAATTGGAAAATTTCAAGTGCTGTTAGATGTGCAAGTATATGAATTTCTTTTTGCTCTGTCATTTATCAAAAGAACACAATACAATTGTTTGTTCCCCTAGACATTGGAGAAATAGTTATATGCTAATAAGCCTCGTGATTTAGCTTTAGTTTTAACTTTTACCTTATTCAGATGTTCCCTATCACTCCAAGTGGGAGCCAAGTTCAGCAGAATGTAGATGGGAAGAGGCATTGTGTTCTTGTTGCTGCAAGCAATCCTTACCCATTGCCCACCCCAGTCTATCGACCACAAGTACAAAACTCGGAGCAGGGTGAAAATATTGATGCACAGACCGAAAGTCGTCTGTCTGATGCCGAGACTGTGGCTAAATCATTTCCTTTGGTACTTTCACATAATCTTATTGCTTGCTAGTACTGATTGTCTGTTTCTGGATGTTGTTCGGTATCTGGTGGCTAATTCTGAATTTGCATTTCAGTGCTCCGTTTCTCTCTCTGTGATTTGTCCAAAACCACTGCCAAAACTCAGAGCAATCTATAATGCAGTAAGGATTCCACTCAGTCTCTTTGCTTTAAGCTTTAGTAATAATTTGATGTGCCATAAGACTGTGAGCGCGGCCATAATTTTCATGGCACTGTTTCAATTGTGATGCTCATATGGAGGAATAATCAGAGAATCATGAATGTCTTCAAAGGAGTGGACATGCAAAACAAAGAAAGGGAAAGGGAAATTGCACAGTCATCTAGTATTGCATGCTATGCTATACACACTTAGCTCTTGAAATTTGTCGCAATTGTATCTTTCCGAGCTGCTACTTATTGACTACATCACTTCATGAACACAGGGAAAGCGCAGCACCCGAGCAACGGATCCACCTGTTGACAACAGTAAAAACCCTCATTTTCTTGTTCTGATCTCAGAGAACTTTATGGAGGCTCGTGCATCTTTAAGTTATCCTGGAGTTCCAAGTTTGCCCTCTAATCAGCATCCTGTAAAAGTGGACATGGGTTCAGTTACTTCAGTTACAGTACAACCCCCAACTTCAATTCAACCAGGTTGTTTTCGATTCTGGTCTGCTTCACAGTTTTTGAGTGGGTTGACTATTTACTTGATTTGTTAAGATTCTTTTGCTTGTCACTGAATCATAGTAGAAACATGTGATTTTCACGTAAAGAAGTTTTCGCTTCCTCCTGGAAACCGTGATGTCTGTAAGAAAAAAATACAGCTGGATTTTTTAAAAATATTTCGCAGTCTCAATATTTTTGCATCCTTAATATTTAAGGATTAGGCATGTCATTTAGCGTGGGTTAGTTATGCTGGACTAATTAACAGCTCACTGTTCCAAAGCACGTAGGTGATAGAACTGGCTAATGTAGCTGCTTAAGCCCTTCCTCATTTCAAATTTTCATTTGTGTCACTGAAATAAACACTTTTACATTTGTTGAAATTTCAGCTCGAACACCTTATGATGTACCTCTAAGGAATTGGAGTGTCTAATCTTCAGTTATAAAAAAGAGAGCCTCTAAACTCACAGTGTATCATAGCTCTAAGGATTCCAACAAGATTAAAGACTGTCCTTTTCTTATGCTAGAGATTGCTGCTAATATGTTGGACTTGATTGTATTTGAGTTTTAAAGATAGATCATAGGGTAGATAGTCAGTTATTTGCTTCAGACATTCAGGCAGTGAAAATTATTTGTAGGCTTATTAGGTTGGGGCCCATCTTAAAACTTGCATGCTGGCTAACTTTTGTTTTGAATTTTAGTGAATGGGCCTGTCATGAACCGTCCACCAATTCCTGCTGCTAATGTTCCTACCGCAGTTGTAAAAATTGTAAGTCTCATACATTCTCTACTTTAATCTATTTTAGTTCTCCTATTACTCACTAGGAAATAAAGTAAATAAAGTTGTTCATCAAGTGATATCACTTCTATTTGTTATAAACATTGAATTCTATGTGCGCAGGAGCCTACAACTGTAACTTCTGTGACATCTGGACCTGGCTTTTCACATATTCCATCTGTTCCCCGTCCTGCTTCTCAAGGAGTTCAAAGCTTGCAGACCTCTTCTCCACCTTTAACTAGTCAAGAGATGATACCAGGAGGTGAAAATGTTCCTGAATTAAAGCCTAACCTTAGCACGATGCCACAATCTGGTCGTCCTGTGCCCTCTGCTGCTGCCAATGTGAGCATATTAAACAATCTCTCACAAGCACGGGCATTAACCGGAGGAACTTCTATGGGTCTCCCGTCAATAAATCAAACTCCTGTGGCAATGCATTTGTCAAATATGATATCCAGTGGAATGGCATCTTCTGTGCCTCCTTCTCAAACTGTATTTTCATCTGGGCAACCAGGCATCTCTTCGTTAACTGGGTCTGGGACCCTTCCAGGCACTGCACAAGTTGGTCAGAACTCTGTTTCTGGTACTTTTGCTCCCACAACTTCTAATATTTCTGGTAATTCAAACTTTGGAATGTCAGCACCAGTGGGCAATCATCAAACAAGTGTTGGCAGCATGGGCCAACCTGTACCTGGCATGAACCCAGGCAATATTTCAGGAGCACAAATGGCACAGAGTGGAAGTGGCATGAATCCGACACTAATGAGTGGTCCCGGCCAATCAGGTGTCTCCTCTGGCACAGGCACAGGCACAATGATTCCTACTCCTGGAATGTCTCAACAAGTACAATCTGGGATGCCATCACTTAATGTGAACAACTCCTCAGGAGCTAATATGTCGTTGCCACAACAGACAGCAAGTGGTCTGCAACAACCACAATCCAAATATGTCAAAGTTTGGGAGGTAAGACTTGCTATAGCTCATTGGAGCTAGATTTACCCTAAGCCTTGAAATTTCAGCATATTCTTTTTGCTATTATAGTGCATGTGTGGTTTTACCCCGCGACTTCCAGCGGGATCAAGGATAATTCCGGAATAAAATATATTGACAAGCTGCTTTGTAAACCAAAATTTATCCCATGTTTGGTCTAAAATTAAAATCCCAACACTAAGCTTGGCTGTCAAGTTGAGAAGGTTTAAATATCCACATATCTTGTCCTTTCCCCCTAGACAGCTTCCATAATGAAAGATACAGATGCACATAAAAATGTCTCATTGATTATAGTATTTCCTTGGTTCCACTGTTGATCCCTGGAAAGTGTTTCGAGTTACATTAGAAACAAAATGAAGGCTGATGATCTATACTTCATGTGGCCTATAAATGTAGGATACTAGGGTATACTCCAGTTTGCCAAAAACATTGAGCTCTTATTGGTTTTTTTTTCCCTATACATGTTCCTGAGAAGATTTTTTCATCAATCGTTAATGAGGGTCAGTAAAACTGTCCAACAATCCTATGAGTAGCTGATGTAGGGTGGAAATAGGGAAGAAATTCACAGATCAAAGCGAAACAAAGAAAGATAGTTTTAGGGTCATAAACCTCTAAAGATCAATATTAAGTTCACAGCAACGAGGGCTCTTTTGAAAGTCACCTTAGTACCCTATGTAAAAGCCCATACTAAATGAAAGCCACAAACCAAATCTAACCACAGCAGTATGAATAGTGCAAGAATAGCAGTATTTCCTTGAAGCCCTTGTGTCAAGTAGTTGGTCCTTCTCACTGCTCACTAATTAACTTTTGAAACATGTGCAGGGAAATCTATCTGGGCAACGACAAGGGCAACCTGTCTTTATCACCAGGCTGGAAGTATGTTCACATCAATTCTAACTATGTTTGAATACATCCCTTTCGGGATTGTAATTATTTAGTTATGTCCACTGCTGTCTCATTTTACGTGGCAGCTTCGGTTCCATGTACTTTAGCACTTTATTTCTCTTTCAAGCTTATGCATGAACCTTACATAGTATTTTCTCTTTTTTTCAGGGTTATAGGAATTCTTCAGCCTCCGAAACGTAAGTTTAGGGATTATGAAATGAATAAGTTCTCATTAAATAATGACCTATCTTGATTTTATGATAAGTCTTGCCTTCTCTTCAGAGACATGAACTCCTTGTTTGATTAATAGTTATATAGAGGGCCATGCTTCAAAACAGTTTGGTTTGTAGGGAGTATTACAATGTTGATAGGATGGTTTCTAGGGAAAGCGAGCTTTGTGTTATGTATCATGGCCAGTACACACCATTCCTACAGTAGGCTATTGTGTGTCCAGGCATCAGATTTATGTTCAGAACAATATTTTGGCAGTCCAGCGTCCATGCCTCTCACATTCAAGTTAAATGAAACATCTGGGTTAATATAGGCTTCATGATGATACTAGGTCTGTAGGAATTACTTTACTATGGGATTCTGTTTTACTTGCAACGTGTTGTCTTGGGTTTGAATTTAATGTTCGGTGTGGAGGACAAGAATAATTGCCTTGCCAGAAGGACATAATAATGTTCCCTTTTCTTTTCAAGTAAACTTAGTATCATGAGCATCAAGAATTCCCTAAATCCTAGCCTGATCCCTCCATATTTAGATGGTTAAAAAAATGTAGTGTTTTATCTATTGGCAACTGTTACTATTGGGTTCTCTAGGAAAGTTAAAAATCCAACTAATCCTAATTTTAGAAATCTACATTATATCACTTGTGGTGAAAGTTAACACTAATTGATTATTCCTTAATGTAAGTAGGGTAGAATTCCAATATGCAGCTTGGTAAACCTAATCCGAGAATTATTAGGCTAATTTACAAATAAATAACTGGGCCTCTCAATTATCAATTGAAACTAATTAGGAATTATTTCTGACTTTTACTGCTTTTCTTAATCAGGGTTAGCTTAATTCTAGTTGACAATTATACTTCACTTCATAAATACTCACGAAGGTTGTGGTGTCGCATTCTATTTTCTTTGTTATCTTCATTATTATTATTATTATTATTACTACTACTACTACTACTACTACTACTACTACTATTATTATTATTATTATTATTATTATTATTATTATTCTTGTTCTGGTTATCATAATGCTGTTCTACTATTGTTCGCTTTGCTTCGGTAGTTGTCAATGCTACAAAATAATGATGTGCCTATTCAGTCAAATAGTATCAAATGTTCTGGTAGGTTCAATATGATGTTTTTAGTAAGATCATAATTGTTGCAGTTATAATAATGCAGGTCTTGCCTCTGCTTTTTGTCCTTTATATTAACAATAAAGATCATATTCTATCAGAGAGTATGAAATCAAATGCCGGAGTAGCAATGCAGTTTCAATATTAGTACTTTTTGTTAGTTAATAATACTAGTGATATGCAAGCCTATTCTTTTGAAAGGTATGAGACTAAAGAGATCAAATTGTTCTGTCATCTCAGTCTCCTTCATCACATGCTATCTACTCCTTTGAAGAAGCATTTCTTTTGTGTTATATGAGATCACCAATTGGATGGCCTTAACCAAAGAAATTATGCAACTGCTGACTACCTCGTTAATGTCTGCTTGGCATGCCGTAGTGACACCAAGTTCTAAAGTTGATTCTGTTTTTGGATTACATATCATCTCCAGATACATAGTGGTTAGACATGCACACTTGCATGCACTTTAATATTAATGTAATCAATGTGGATTCAAGTGGTTGACTAGTCTTCCTCTACCTTTTTCAGGCTTGCAGCAAACTGGCCACCAGTAATGCAAATAGTTCGGCTTATATCTCAGGACCACATGAATAACAAGTAGGCACTGCTTATAAGAAGATTTAATCTCCTTATTTTGCACTTCTGTCCTCGTGCATTTGTTGTGGTTATTTTCATTTCTAATTCCCATCTTGTTTTATTTGACGTAGGCAATATGTTGGGAAGGCTGATTTTCTAGTATTTCGGGCCATGAACCAGCATGGATTTCTTGGACAACTGCAAGAGAAGAAGCTTGTAAGTTGTCTTTACGAAAATAAAGTTTTTAATTTTTGAAATTTTCTTGCAATTAGCATGCACAATAGTTTCTAATTTTATATTATTTCAATATTTGGCTGTTGAGAACATCATGTTTCTATGTTCGAATACTATTTCCTCTTCCTAATGATTCCAACAGCATTGCTTTTAACCTGTTGATTTGACTTTGCATAGACTATCTTGGAAAATATAACTTTAACCCCTTTACATTCGCAGTTCAAACCCTATATCAAAATTTATGCAAATTGCATCCTATCTTTATGTGATCTTAATTAAACCCAGTTGAGAAAATTAGTAGAAATAAAAAAAACCAGATTCTCAAAATATAATATTTAAACAAATGGCACTCAAAACTATCATGGATGGGCAGAATTGTATTTTTGGAATCTTTTGAATTTTTTTATTTCAATGAATTTCCTTAATTGGGTTATTGAGAATTGAACAAACACAGTGCAATTTGCGGAATCCTTATACAGTGGCTAAATTACTAATTTTGAACAAACAAGGATTAGAATTGCGACTGTCCCAATTAGTTAACCATGTTTCTATCATTAGGCAAGGTTTTTATGGTTAGTTTACTTTGATCATGCTTGTATAACAAAATATATGTACCTTGTTGGCTGTCCATGAGTGAAGAAATGAAATATATATATATATATATATATATATAAAAGAAAGGAAATGAACAAAGTTAAGGATGCAAATTAGTCACCATATTAAGCTATTTTATCCCTAAAGCTGTAACACAGATCCAGCACATACCATCGTTATCCATGGGATTTCTCTTCTATTCTTATTATATAGCCATTGCTACTTCTAATCCTTCGCTAACAGTAGGTAGTTGTTTACTTGAGCAGTACAGGCTACAAAAAACAAAACAAAAAACATATCGTCTAAGAAAAAACTTGTAGCAGTGATAGAATTTTGCATGCTGTAGCCTTTGAAATGTACAATCAAGGTATTATTTTATCAAACATAAAACATGTTTGTTTTTTCTAAAAAAGAACACCAAACACCATCCAATACTACAAATGGTCAAGTAGAAATAAACTTTTAGGAACAAGTTAGAATTTATATATAGAGTTAGCAGGAAAGAAACTTAACACACAAGCGAGAAGAGCAGAAAAAAGGCAGAGAAGTCCTTCAAGAAAATCAATAGGAAAGATGTGTAAGGACAAAATGAATGCTATGCAAAAATAATATGTAAGGCAACAATTGAAGAACCATTTACAAAAAGTAGCAGCAAAGAAGAATTGAAAAAATGGAGAAACAGTGACTCACAAAGAGAGAAGGAGGAGAGTGGAATTGGTGAGAGAGAGAATATAAAAGAGAGGGAAAAAATGGAGGGCATGACAGGAGCCACTGATGTGCTTCTAGGTATATGCGGGAGAAACATGTAAGGATTAGTCTGTGGAGAACTGGGAGGGAAGTTTTGGAAAACTACCAATTATATCTTTATGTTCACATTAGTTGATGATGAGTGTGACTACCAATTAAAGCAGATTATTGGGAGAAAAAGAACTACCAATTAAAGCATATTCACTATGTGGTGATATTTTTCCAAAATTATCTCAGACGACTCTTGATATGTAATCATGTGTCGTCCATATAAGGGTTCATCGAAATCAAAATCCGATGTGGCACTCTAGAATGACTGTTACAAGAATCATTCACAAAAGATGTTATATTAGTTATATATTGATTTGCCTAGTGAATGACTTGTTTGCAATGCAATGGCCTTTCTAGTTGTTGGAACTTGGACAGTGTTGTAGTGAATCTAAAAACTATATTAGATATGTTATGACATCAGAAACTCTATTCAATGGCTTAAAGAATAATAGCTATTCACATTCAAATGTTTATTTCATAAATAACCTATTCAGAAACAAAGATCATGAATGTCTTACAGCTTGAAGTGGAAAAATAATTTGCACTTAAATACTGTTAGATTTGTAAAATTTGAAATTGAACAATTTGATAATATTTGAATTTGCTAATGATGTGCTATATGTTTCTTAATCAGTGCCACTAGGGACTTGTTAGTTAGACCCAATTTCTCAACTTTTCAGTAATGAATCAGCTTCCAATGACAAAGGAATAGGCATCTAAACTAATAATATAATCGGCGTTCAATTGTAATTCGGTAGGAAAGAGTACTTTTTTCTTTTTTCTTTTTTCAATTCTCACTATACAGGACTTGGCATACTGTGTTCTCTTTAAGGTGGTGGTGGTATTGCCTATAGAAAACATAAATGACAATGTACTTTTCTAAAGACCATCTATTTGTGGATTCCGTTATCAAGGCGTGTATCCACGACTTGTACCAGTTCCTGACACATTACTAATTTCTTAGCCTGGATGACTTGTTCACTATGCCGATTTTTCTTTTTTATTTTACAAACTCTCTTAGAATGAAAAGAATTAAGTTACTTTCATTTGTTTTCTTCTCAGACAAAAACTGCATAAAAGTACTTGTGGCACTTTGGTCCTGTTTGCTTGAAATTACTAGCCCTTTGTTGTGTTTTGACTGAAAAAGAGTTTTGCTTTAACCCATTTCATGATTTTCTAATAGTAAGAGCCTGAATTGAATGTCCAGCTTCTCGGAAACACTCAAACAATGAACTTTTGTGGAACTAAGTACTCATGTCCATCAATGATTTAAAAAATACTTCCTGTTTAGCTGAAATAAGTTCAAGATGTTGTTGTGTCATTGTTTTTAACTTGAAAGCATGTTCTCTTTAGATATTGGTTATTCTGATTTCCTATTTCTTGTAGTGTGCAGTAATCCAATTACCATCCCAGACATTGCTGCTTTCTGTTTCTGACAAAGCCTGCCGTTTGATTGGGATGCTTTTTCCTGGGGTAAGATCTGTATGCACTTCCCTTGCTCAACATTTCTTAGCAACTTCCTAAAACTTCTATTCTTTTTTTTTATCATTCTCAAAACTATTTCAAGTTTGAAGGCTGTGTGGCATGTCCAGTCTTATTTTGTTTTGAAATTGGGAGTTTCAGTTTGCTTCCCCTTTGTTACTATTAGTTGTGGAATTGGATTTGCGTATTTTCCTTCCCGTTTAAGTTATATAAGTTTCGTGTGGTGCTAGGATATGGTTGTATTTAAGCCCCAAATATCCAGTCAGCAGCAGCAGCACCACCAGCAAATGCAACCCCAGATGCAGCAGCAGCAGATTCCGCAATTGCAACAGCAGCAGCACCAGCAAATGCAACCCCAGATGCAGCAGCAGCAGATTCCGCAATTGCAACAGCAGCAGCACCAGCAAATGCAACCCCAGATGCAGCAGCAACAGCAGCTTCAACATCAGCAGCAGCTACCACAGCTGCAACAACAACAACTTGCACAGATGCAACAACAACAGCAGCAGCTACAACAACAGCAGCAGCAGCTGCAACAGCTTCCGCAACTTCAACAACAGCAACAACAACTTCCACCATTGCAGCAACAGCAGCAACAAATGGTTGGGCAAGGGATGGGTCAAGCGTATGTTCAAGGTCCAGGCCGTGCACAGTTAGTTTCTCAGGGACAAGTTTCATCACAACAAGTGCCATCTAACATGCCTGGTGGGGGCTTTATGAGTTAGCGAAATTATGACCGAGTCGTACAATCATGCTGTGACTCTAGATTCAATTGGCTAGAATAAGTTTACCTGTAGGAGTTAAGTTAATTAGTCTTGTAGTAAAATGAGTGTAGTCTCTTGGTTATATGCTGTGTAATTTAGAGAAATTGAACCTAATAATGCCGATACCGTTTTGGGAAGGAAAGGTGATAGAATTCCAAAGACTGGGCGAGAGTTCCCGCCGTTCCGGTCTATACCAGTTTGCATCTTGGAAAAGAAGTTAAGGTTCGCCGTTCATGTGCCAATCTCTCTGTAATATGATACACTCGGATTGGACCTCAAAGGAGCATTTTAATGTTTTGAACCTTGGTTAGGCAAGTTGCAAATTGCAATCGGGATTTTGACATATACCATATTCGGATATTGAAGGATATTTTTATAAACAAATTACTTGGCATTGCAAATGATTTGTTATTGATTATACTAACCTCAATAAGATTTTTATTAGAGGGTTGTTTCAATCCCAAAATATTCATTTTTTATTAGATCAATTTGGTATAAACATGATTAATTCTAACACGGTAGATTTTGTACGTGAACTTATGGTTTTGAACTAAAGAATAATCCAAGTATGATTTTGTTGTTGAAATTTGTACACGAAAAATAAATTAAATTATAAATAAATAATTTGAAATAAGAGCCTGTAAAAGCTGATAGGTAATGCTAAATTTAACCATTTATCAATCAATAATTCGAAAAAAAAGCTTAACCACTAACAAGTAGTACCAGCCTGAAAACTGGCGAAGGGGTTAGACAATAGACAGCCTGGATGTAAAACTCGTTTAAGCTATTTGCACAAAACGACGTTTTTTGGGAAAGAAAAAAATAAAATGCAATTTAATAAACTTTTTTTCCCTGGGAAATAAACAAAATTTTCACGACACAATTATTTTCTTTTTTTAGAAAGAAAATATGAAATAGTATAAGAAAGAAAAACAACAACCATTTCTCATTTTAAAGGGAGAAAAAGAGGAGGGAGGAGAGAGAGAGAGCGTGTGGTGTGGGCACTGGGCAGAGAAGAATAGAGATGGAGACTGCGATTTATGGGAGAATAGCTCTCTCACCTAATCACGTCTTTAACCCTAAACCAGGTCAGTTTCCCTCTCCTTCTCCTCACTGAATTCGTTCTTACTTGCTAGCATTTGATTTTAATCACTAGTTGCTCATCTGAAGATTATGAAACCGTCGATTTTTTTATAGTCTTGTTTCAATTTGTTATGGTCATGAATTTGCAGAGAGACCCATGTAAACACTAGTGGGTTTACCGTGTAATTACCAATTTGCTTGCGCCATGACTTGCTTCCTTAGTTTGCAGATAAAGAGACAATAATTAGTATGCAGTCCAACTGCTTTAATTTAATTACTAGACTAGAATGATATTTAGCATTCTGGTGGACTTTGAAATCTAACTACCCGGCTTCAAATTGGGTCGTCCTATGGGTGTATGATAGGGCAGAATAGTCAGTGAAGTTGGTGGTAGCAGATAAACCTGAAATGTTGTTTTCAGAGAGTTGTGGTTGGTGTCTTTGTGAATTCTGGACAGGTTCCGCTAAGTTGTTGCAATGCAAGCATAGCGGCTGGAGTCCCTCTCTTTTTGTTTCTTCGTATCTTTATCCCTTCAATTGGCTATAGGGTAAAATCCTATAATCCTGCATTGGCAGCCACCCATCCAATCATCATAAACCACCTGAATTTATATATTACTTGCATAATTATTGAGAACCATGTATTGTATATTTCTATATTAATTCACCAATGCTACGGTTAACAATTACGGATGCGGGTTACTGAGATGTTGTATGCTTTTATCTGTTTAGATTTCAGTTGCTTCTTTCTTTTACTATTCTCTTACCAATCTTCAGCTTGGTTTGTCGAGGAGCTTTTGCCTCTTCTTCCTCCAGTATAAATGACACAGGCATTCTAAACTATAAGAAGTTATCTCCTAAATCAAGTGCCAGTTATTAACAGATTATGTTCATATCTTTTGGTTCTAAACTGCCCAAGCTTTCTTGCATGCATATCTGGGTTCGCGGAACTGTCTGTTTTTCATTGCCCCTTCAAATGATTTATTGTGTGCTTGACTATCAGCTGGCTCTTAGTTGGGTGGTCATCCCATCTACTTTTTGATGTTCATACTGATAGGCAAGTTATATATAATTGATGTTTCTCGTTTGCAATTATGTTGAACAGTAGAGAGGAATTCAATTTTTAGAGGACCATGTTCGAACCGTGGAATTCTCATGGCTCTATCCACAACAGCGTCAGGTAAAGGTGGAGGGGTTCTGGACAGGCCAGTAATCGAGAAAACCGCTCCTGGCCGTGAATCTGAGTTTGATTTGAGGTATGCGCACAGTTATTTTCTTCTGTTGACATTCTTTTTCTTCTCAAAATTTGTAGTTCCAATTATGGTCTCCATGCCATGCATCTACTACACATTACAAGAATGTTCTCTCATATCAGTGGATTTTGCTTAGTTTTTTATATCTGCATTCAGGAAATAGTTTTCCCTTGGAACAAATGAGCAGATAGAACTTAGGCATATAAAGAACCATGTAGAAGTGCACCTCTGGCAAACTATTGAAAACTAAGAGCCAACCTGAGGTCTAAAAAAGCTGGACAGTTTTATAGTATGTCCAATTTTTTTATTACCTTCTGCAGCTAGATCCTTTATTAGAGCCATTGATTTTGATTGCTCTTGCAAGAGGGTCCTCTCTTACGGAGCATTTTTGTGCTTTTTTTTTCGTTAGCATACTGTTTCCACATTTATAGGACAAAAAGGGAAAGGTGAAATCATGACTTGGTGCTGAAATATTGGTTTTGTTCTTTTGTTTTTTCAGGAAATCAAGGAAAATAGCTCCACCATATCGTGTGATGCTGCACAATGACAACTACAATAAACGGGAATACGTTGTGCAAGTGCTGATGAAAGTTATCCCAGGGATGACCGTTGACAATGCAGTTAACATAATGCAAGAAGCACACCACAATGGCTTAGCCGTGGTGATTATTTGTACTCAGGCTGATGCTGAAGACCACTGCATGCAGCTGAGGGGTAATGGACTTCTGAGTTCGATCGAACCTGCAAGTGGCGGTTGCTGAAACGGGGGTCATGACTCACGAGAAGAAGAACCTTGCCTTCTCAAAATGGGTATTAGATAATAGATAGTGTATATAGTAAGTTAGACTTGTACACATATGCACTCTGGGTCATCCATGTTGACGCTTTTGTTGGTAATTTTGAATAAAAAGATACTTGTATTTGCAAGTATTCACTCCATGGAGTGCCAGACATATAACCAGTAATGTCTTGTTATCAATTTACTTATCCATGTTCAACCATAGGGTAGTGAATGATAGGGTTTGATTGAATTCTTTGCTTTTTGATTTTCTCTACCACCAATTCAATGATCAAAACTATTTCTAAGACCAGAGGCAATAGAAGCAAGTGTAAGGGCGCCAAATCGCCGACAAACATTGTGATGCTAATTCTTATTACTCTTCCTTAATAATCTATTATTATATTATTTTTTTACCACTAAGTAATTTCTTAATCTATGCATTTACAATTTGGGAAAAAGAGTAGTGAGATTCCCTAACTTCTTAATTTTGATAAAAATCTTATCACATGAAAAACAATATCTTGTGTGAATTATTTCTTGCTAAGATCTTACTAACATCAAAAACCACATCTTATCATATCAACTAACTTTTTTCCTTAATTAACTGTTTTTGTATTTATACATAGACGAAGACAATCAATTAAATTAAATCTTAAGTCTTAAGCTCAAAAGGCCACTGTTGCCTGGAAGCTTCACAACCTTCGGTTTTACTTTTCTAGTTAATTATCACAAGCTCAAAGTTCAAAAGAAACTGTTTTTTTTTTGTTTTTTTTTAATCTTTATAGGCAGGAAACTGTTATTTAATACTCCCTCTGGTGCAAATTAAATGTCTTTCTCGCATCCTAATATTCAGTAGGTTTAACACTAAAAATACAAGTAAAAGTTACTGAAAAAGCAAATCCTAAAACGACGTTTAATTCACACCGGAGTATACCATACATAATTTTGTTATCAAATCCAAACCATCAATTTAAATTGTACGTTGAAATTTAACTAACATGATGTATTATGTTGGCCAAAAACACGCTGGGAGCGAAACTAAAAGTTAGAGGAGCACAATTTTTTCTTGATTAAAAGACCAAAATATCTAATTAGTCCCATCATTATGAAGGGAGTACATTATTGTCCCACACACACCCTGAAATTTAATTTTCTCATTCGCGAGCGCTACCTTATCAAATTAGTCAATAGTTTCTAGTACACAAATTGCATTTATCCGCTTTGTTTCAAAGTTGCTTTTTTGAAAGCAACATGTAACACTATAACTTAGACTGATATGTATGTTCATATATGGATCGGAATGCCCTATAAATACAAGATGAGCTATAAACTTGAGCTATTAGCAAGATAACTTTTTTTATCAATTAAAATAAATTTAATCTTCACCAAGACCTTACCAAGACTGATATAGAGAATAGACTCTTTATGCCAATGGGGGCATCATGAAGAACTTCCAATCGGTAATTTTATAGCATTTGATGAGAAAATGAGTCACGTTTGGACCTTTAACTATTCCATTCGCAAGGAGGGACATCCTAAACCAGTTCTTATAAAAGATTGGGTCGCATCTGTCCGCACCAACAACCTCAAAATAGGTGATTGGGTCGAGTTCTACAAATTCATAGAACAAGCCACCAATTCCGGCGAAATTCGTTAGCAATTTTAGTTAGCAAATTTAGTTAGTACTTGATGCTAACTAAAATTCTAAGTTAGCTAATTCATATCCTTCCCCAATTCATCATCAACAAGACAACAACCTTCTTGAGAGCCCTAGCCCTGACAGGGTCATAGAGTATCCAGTTCCATAGAGAATTTCCAATTCTCCTGTATTTATTACAGTATAGTTTACAAGTATGCACTAATGTTTACTTTTCTCCATTTAGATGATGAACCAGGAGTGATAGTTCAAATTCCTTTTTTTCCGGTTACGTGTATCTTTTTTTTTTAACTGTACAAGCTGCTAAAGCACCACTTTTCGTGGAAGAAAAGAATGAAGAGAGAATTTTAGTTAGCATCAAGTACTAATTTGATGGTCTATTATAATTTGCAAATTAGTTTTTAATTAAAATTTATTGAATTCGGCTCCTCTAATTAGTAGCAGCTCATTCATTTTTCTTGATATCAACTAAAATTTAAAATCACATTAAAAAATTATTTTAAAAGCGCTGAGTAACATTGTAATTTTATGTACTGATTATAAAGTTAAGTAATTTTTTTTTATTGTAGAGTTAAGTATTTTTTTTTTTTTACAATAGAATTAAGTTACTTTTTCTTCACTATAGAGTTAAGTAACTTTAAAAACACTCCTATCTTTTTAATATTATTACAAATTGTACCACCTGTCCTGACCCTTTATCCGTAAATGATATTTCTGCCCTCCATTTCATGATCATGAGGATAGGGGTGGAAGTGTCCTAATTAATTAATATGACAACAAAGAAGCATTGTGCTCAGATTTTCTTAAGATTTGCATACCAAAACAAGAAATTTTTTCACCTGGGAGATGGTTGGACTCTGTAGTTATTATTATTAAGAAGTCATTTGGTGACAATCTTAACCATCCAGTTCCTTATTGGGGAAGAACTGGATGGTCTAATTTGGTATATGATTTTATTGTTAATCGATGAATATCTCTCTTAAGATGTCTAATTGTCATGGAAGAGCAGTTTTCTCTCTGTTAGCTAATAAAGTTACTTTTGTTGTATCCTGAACTGGAAAAGGTAAAAAGGTTTTCAACAAAGGATTTGTATATTGAGAGAAATATTTTCCCGTTGAGCTTGATGAGATTTATCAATACAATTTTACCGATAGATGTTTGTTTGATGTGTAGGTGTGAACTTCAAGAAGGCACTCTTTGTTCCAAACATATCAGTGTGTTACAAGGTTGGTTCTCATGCTTCGCCACCAGCTGAGAATCAAGTTGATGTGTCGTGGCAGTTTGCCCTTCAATTAAGCAACACCGTCGATGCTTGTGAGGAATCCAAAAACATATCTGATGGAACCAGTGTTAGGACTTGTGAAAACAGTGCTGTTTTTCCTTCTCTGCCATCGGCTATTAAATGGCTCAGGGAGAGTGTCCTACAAAATCGTTCTATTCGCTTCCAGGTAATGTTGGATTTCAGAGTGTACTTTCTTCTTCGTTAACTTATTCATTGTATATGTTCTTCTTAAATGTGATGAAATAGGACTGTAGTACTAATTAGAGATTAAGAACTTCAACTTTTGTTTCTGATTGCGGTTTCAGTTTCCGAGCTTAGTTGGGAACTGAATAACCCTTAAGGACACGCACAGTAAGTTACATCTCTGATAATACAAAAGTATATCACAAGGGCATAACGGACATTGTACCTTCACAAAGTACCGTTGACCAGTCAAAACGGCACATGACCGGTTTGACCAAGTCAAACATATGAAACGGCATCGTGACCGATTGACCTAATCAACGGGAATAAGTGACCAAAGGACAAGTCTATCCCGATCGCCTCAAAACGGCACGGAGCCGATCCACTCGCTAAGCTGTGAGGAAACGGATCGACACCTTTGCAAACCTTGACCAGGTCAAGGGTCTCCAAACGGCAGTGTGCCGATTCGCTACAAACGGCACCTTGCCGATTCGGCATAAACGGCTTAAAGGCTACAATAAAGGTACACTGTATACTATTTCTATTAAATCAGTGGTCAAAGCCACACATGGGAGACGGCATTTCCTGCTCCCACTCACCCATTATAAATCTATTACCCATGAGGAATATTTATCCTCCCCAAAGGTATGGTCTCTATTTTATAATTATTAACTCTTACTTTTAAACCATTTTGTGGAAAAAAGAGGAGAGGTGTCAGTAGATCTAACCACTCCAACCACTCTAGTCCTACATAAGGACTAGAGGGAAAGAGAGGAGGGACAAATCTGGAGCTCCCAAAAAGAGACAGACACTGTTCCGATATACATTCTCTGCATCTTAATCCAAACACTGACTTTGGCATTGGAGATTCTCCGCCGGAGCAAGCCTCCGGTGGTTTTGCAGGTCGCTCAAGGGGCTCCGACCACACTCCCCGGCATGCCATTAGACGGAAAAGCCCTCCCATCCTTCTTTGGATTATCAATCTCCAAGGAATTTTTGTTCTGTTACTGTTGGACGTTGAAATATGTGACAATAACATCAAATGCTGCTCTATTTTTCTTTATTTAATTCTTGTTTTCAGCTATAATTGCAAGGAAGAAAAGCAACACAAAGTTGATATAGTATGGTCTCGTCGAATTAACTAGTGATTGATCTGAACCACGGCCAGACAATGCAATTTTTTTCCGCTAGTTTAAAACTTTTGCTAGTATTATGGTCTTAAATATGTCTAATTAGTATTCATATTGAGTAGCTTACAATCACGTGAAACTTTGGTAGTTTAGAAAGTTCTATTCTGCTCCAGATCATTTAAATAGAAAAGTAAATTAATATTCACCTCGTGATCTCGTCAGGTCCTTGTAAGTTGTAACCGGTTCATTACATCTTGTGGGTGATGTCTTGAGATTAATCAAGAAGTGAGGCATGGGAGTCAGTTCTGGAGTTGGTTGTATGTCCCAGAAATATGTGCCAGCATTGATGGCGAGCTGGGTGGAGGAGTTGGATCGTTTACACGGTGTCATTTCCGCCATCATTGTACTTGCCGACGACCCCTTCCATGACATGCTGTATTATTGAAGCTGCTGGAATCCATGTTCGGGGGCCCGAGGATTTTCCAGTTGCATCTTGTCCAGTTGCATCCGAGGATTTGCATTCTGCTGCTAATCACAAAAAAACATGAGAAATTCTTGTGAGCATTCACAAATTTGTGAGCGTCAAAATTATCCAAAGCTCATTCCAAGTTTTATGATTTATTCAAATTTCGTAAGAATTATTATTATCCAGATAATTAGAATTCATTGAAGTAAACTCCTTATATATATTTGTTTGAACTTTTGAAGCCTTCTGCAATAACGATTGGCATATAACTTAATTCCATTATCAAAATGGCCCTCTAATTTTGAGGTTTTTACATATATGCCGAATCTGTTATCTCAATTTGTAGATTCCAGATCAGTAACAAGATCATTATCAAAATAGCCCTCGAATTCTTTCGACAAGCAATGTGTCAAGTGGACTCGGCTTGAAGCTTCTCGCTGCAAAAGGAACTTGCTTGAATGGTCAATTCTGCAGAAAACACAGATTTTTGCCACAGCTAACCAGGAAAACGAGGACTCTTCGAGAATTCCGTCCTGGAGAGAGCAGCTTTGCGAAGCTGGGGAATTCATACCCGCTGACACCGTTATCTCAACCTCTTGATTCCACATCAGTAGTAAGATCCCGTGACAGCGAGCGCGCCACGTATCTGGTTGGACCTCCTGAAAATTGTATCTGTTTAAAGGGAAAACAGAAAAAGAAATCGGAAAATACTCACTTGCCATGAGAAGTTGCACTAAGGTGTACGTCCATCAATGTTCTAAAAAGAGTTAGATAGGGACAAAGTATTACCTATATGCATTTTTTCCTTTGAGCATTGTAATACAGTTACTGCTGCATCACGATGCTGATCGTAAACCAGTGTGTAGAGCAGATGTAGAAAACTATGTAATACGAGCGATGCATCTCTCTGCCACAGAAACTAACAACAATCAAAGATGGGGATAACAACTGCCAAAGACTGATGAGCAGTCAAAAACCATGTCGATTATAGCAAATTATTAACAAACATTAAGAGGTCTGTTCTTCTCAAGTAACAGCACAAATGTGTATTAAGCTATGTGAAGACTAACGACAGGAAAACAAACAGCTTGATACGCACACAACTAGAACATATATACACATTTATTTCGCTAAGTAAATCCAGAAATAAAGGGAGTAGTTTTGATACAGTTACAGACGTATTCACATTTTCAGTTGTGAAATAGGACTGTAGTACTAATTAGAGATTAAGAACTTCAACTTTTGTTTCTGATTGCGGTTTCAGTTTCCGAGCTTAGTTGGGAACTGAATAACCCTTAAGGACACGCACAGTAAGTTGCATCTCTGATAATACAAAAGTATATCACAAGGGCATAACGGACATTGTACCTTCACAAAGTACCGTTGACCAGTCAAAACGGCACATGACCGGTTTGACCAAGTCAAACATATGAAACGGCATCGTGACCGATTGACCTAATCAACGGGAATAAGTGACCAAAGGACAAGTCTATCCCGATCGCCTCAAAACGGCACGGAGCCGATCCACTCGCTAAGCTGTGAGGAAACGGATCGACACCTTTGCAAACCTTGACCAGGTCAAGGGTCTCCAAACGGCAGTGTGCCGATTCGCTACAAACGGCACCTTGCCGATTCGGCATAAACGGCTTAAAGGCTACAATAAAGGTACACTGTATACTATTTCTATTAAATCAGTGGTCAAAGCCACACATGGGAGACGGCATTTCCTGCTCCCACTCACCCATTATAAATCTATTACCCATGAGGAATATTTATCCTCCCCAAAGGTATGGTCTCTACTTTATAATTATTAACTCTTACTTTTAAACCACTTTGTGGAAAAAAGATGAGAGGTGTCAGTAGATCTAACCACTCCAACCACTCTAGTCCTACATAAGGACTAGAGGGAAAGAGAGGAGGGACAAATCTGGAGCTCCCAAAAAGAGACAGACACTGTTCCGATATACATTCTCTGCATCTTAATCCAAACACTGACTTTGGCATTGGAGATTCTCCGCCGGAGCAAGCCTCCGGTGGTTTTGCAGGTCGCTCAAGGGGCTCCGACCACACTCCCCGGCATGCCATTAGACGGAAAAGCCCTCCCATCCTTCTTTGGATTATCAAATGGTGCTTTCATTGAGAGCTTTTGATGTTTCAAGTGAGCAAGCCTTGAGATTCAAAGCTCTTTCTTCTCAATAATTTGGGGTTTTCATTTCCAAAGATGGCGTCCAATCAAAATTTTCAATTAAATCAACCTGCTGGTGCTGCTGCTGATCAACGTGGATCACCACCGGTGCAAACTTCATCTCCTCATGTGGGACTAAACACCACGGCTCAACAACCTAATTTTCCAGAAATCCCATGTCCAGGCGCAACCTCAGAGGTCATTGAATCAGCCATCATGCTCGAGTTTGCTGCCCTGCACCAAAGGATGAACGTGATGATGCAAACGTTCATAGGAGGAGTTCCTCCGCCAGTCAACCAGCCAGTTGTTCCCCAACGGATCTACAATCAACAGGCAGTAGAACCATCTTTGGAGCCACCACCAGGCCATCAAAGTGCAGATCTACCAAGAGGGGAAGACATAGAAGAATTTGTCAACCAAATAGCTCAACGCAGCGCAAGAAGGAGCCATGAACAATCATCTCAAAGTAGATCCGAGAAAAGGAGAAGCAGAGAGAGATCGGTGACTCCACACCAACCAAGGAGAGATCGTGACAGAGGTAATCCAGATCTGTTCAAACGGTCTGTTCAGCAACCAGATCGCGAGGAACAGGACGATGATCCAAGAAATCCGTTAACACTTCGGGTTCGGAAACATCAAGTGAGCAGGCATGTCAAGCTGCCATCCGATCACTACCATGGGACAACAGATCCGACGGTTCATGTAAGTTTAATAAAGAAACATGTTAAGTTTTTTACTAGAAAGGATGAGGCTTTGTGCCAAATATTTGTAATAACCCTTAAAGGGATAGCCAACACTTGGTTTGAAAAGTTACCGGCCGGATCCATTGACTGTTTCGAGCAACTAGAAAAAGCATTCAGAAGCCGATTCAGCTCATGTATACCGACGGAGAAATCTTCAGCCGTTCTGTTTGACATGATGCGACGGTCAGGGGAATCGTTGGCTGCATACGTGGCTAGATTTAGCACAGAGCTAGCAACTCTTCCTGATGTAGCACCCAATCTTGCAGCAGAGGCGCTGAAAAGAAATTGTAAATATAGAGAGTTGGAGAATGCTCTGATTGCAAATACTCCTAAAACCTTGGATCTTTTGCGGATTGAAGTAGAAAAATACTCCAGAATGGAAGAAGCAGACTACCGAAGGAGGAAACGGGAGGAACCCGATCTCCAGAGTGCAAAAAAGAAGCAAACGGCTTGAAGCCGATATGCAGATCGGTCAGCCAATTTCTCTTTAATGCCGTTGTCCAGATCAGAGGGCGAAACGCCAAAATGTTCAAAACGGCATCTGGCCAAACCGTCAAGAACAGAGATAAGTCCGATTTGTTTTATCTTTGTTAAATTTTCTGGAATATTATGTATAACATGAATTATCAAATATTTCCAAGCAATGAAAAATATATATTCGCAAGTATTGTTTCTCATATGATTGCAGATCTTGAGAAAACAAAAACAAATCAGCCGTGGACGTAAGTCATTTTAGACCGAACCACGTCACCAAAATCCAAGAATTGGCGGAGGTAATTTCTACTAGGGCTACCTAAGGCGTTGCCTGGGAACGCCAACAACCAAATCGGCTCCAGCCCGATTGGTTCAAAACGCTACTAGGGCTACCTAAGGCGTTGCCTGGGAACGCCAACAACCAAATCGGCTCCAGCCCGATTGGTTCAAAACGCTACTAGGGCTACCTAAGGCGTTGCCTGGGAACGCCAACAACCAAATCGGCTCCAGCCCGATTGGTTCAAAACGCTACTAGGGCTACCTAAGGCGTTGCCTAGGGATGCCAACAGCTTGATCAGCGAGAGCCTGATAAGTCCTACAAAGCAGCAGCCTGATTGGTTCAAATCGTCAACGATACATATATCGCCAACGATACATATATTGTCAACGATACATATATTGCCAACGATACATATATCGCCACCAAGGCATATATCGTTATTGAGGCATATATCGCTATTGAGGCATATATCGTTATTGAGGCATATATCGTCATCACATTTTCTTAAGACCATTTTGGTCCTGCTGATCAGACAGACAGCAAAATTACAAAGTCCGCTCCAAAACGGCAAAGCTACAAGGTCCGTTGCAAGCGGCAAATTTTCAAAGACATCTTCTGCCTTATCAATCGGCAATATTGTCAAAACGGCCCAGTGCCAAATCGACAAAGAGGCCAAGTCAAAACGGTTGCAAACCTCAAAACGGCCATAACAGAACGGCAAGCGCCCGATTCTGCTAAACAAAAAGAGATAAGTTCAATTTCAATTGTTCTATCTTTGTTTTTATTTTTCTGGAGTATGATATATATATAACAGAAATCATTAAACATTAGCAATTACTAAAAATTGCAAAATTATATATATTCCGAATGATAATTGTTCATTACAAAATGTGCCAAAACGGCAATAATCAGCATAACAGGGAAAGACAAGGTGTAAACAAAGACAGTTCTACAGTTCATCTTCTGAAGAGGATTGATACTCCTTTGCCTCAGCTTCTTTTTCTAACGAGTTAACATATGAGCCGATCTTCGTGGCATCAAAGTTAATCTCCCCATAGAATTCCATATAGCTGTCAATCATGATGTCCTTTGTCTTCTGTCGCCACCAGCCGATCTTGCCTGGAACTTTCTCCAGTTCAGCGTCCTTATCGGCAATACTATTCCTAGCTGATTCCAACTCTACTGTTCTGGTCTCCAAATCGGCACGAGCCGCTTCCAGTTCAGCAGTAAGCTTGGCCACATTATTAATCAGAGCGGCTTTATCTTCACTAAGTTTGGTGACGGAATCGCACAGGGCCGATTTGTCTGACATCAGCTCCCCGATCCGCACCTGCTCTTCTCTGATCTTAGCCGAAATGCCATCCCTTTCGTGAAGACTATCGGCCAGCTTCTTGCGTGCGTCAATGACAGTTTTCTTATCCGATTCATGGGCGGCCATCAGACTCTCCTTTTCTTTCTTAAGGGTAGCATTCTCAGCGGTTGATCGCCGAAGTGCCTCCCTGGACTCTTCAAGCTTCGAATCCACAACTTCTGCAGCATATCGGGAAGCACATAAACCACTGTACATAATGCTTTGCAGGTTGGCAAAGTGAGAGCTAAGTTCCAAGCGGCTGTAGCGTTCCCTGTCGGCTTGATTGGCAAAGATTTCACCTATCAAGTGACCCGTCCGATAGTCAGTGCAAGCTGGCATTTTTAAGCCAAGGGAACGACCGCAGCTCTCTCCAAGGTTGTTCAAATTAGCAATGTGAGTAACCTCGCCGTCAGGACCATTGTTGGAAAAATAGCCTTTGAAATCAGAGGGGGGTGGAACGGCACGATCATCTGAAATAAATGGAACATTGGATGAGCGCGGACCAGCCACCCAGTGAAGAAAAACAGGAGCAGAACCAGAAGAACTGGTTGGAGGAACGTCTGCTGAAGCATTTACTTGCTCTTCTGGAGGAGAAACAGACGGACCCTCGTCGACAATCGGCTCAGTAGCCGCATTTGCCAGATCGGCATCAGGACGCTCTAAACCGACATCAGTCCGATTAAGGTCAATTGGCTCGGAAAAGGCTTCTGGCCGATTCGCTTGTTCAGATGGAAGAGGAGAAACAGACGGACCGGCTTCCTCAGAAACGGCTCCAGGCCGATCTTCCGCATCTTCTGTCGAAACGGCAGCCGCCCGTTTTGCCGCTTTAGCTTTTTCCCGTTTCTCTGCAGCTCTCTTCCTTTTTAATAGAACCCGTTTCGCCGCCTCAATAATTTGCGGGTCAGGGTTCTCCAAGGGGAAATACTCAAATGTATCTCGGCCAACCTTCTTTCGTCTATAGACCGAAGGTGCCGAAACTCCCTCATCGGCAGCAGGCTGATCCACCTCGGGGTCCTCAGAGCGATTCACGTTATCGCCAACTTCTTCTTCTTCACTAGAATCAACAATGCGAGAACGGATCGGTGCCGGTCCTGTTCTAATCGGTCGTCCATCATCTGCATAAAAACAAAATCGGCATCAGAATGTTACAACGAGTACGCAGGGTATCTTTGAAAACTCATAACTCACCATCAACGGCACAGTCCAGCAACGGCAAGCCCATTGCCATCTTCTGCACATTAAACTTTGTATCAAAAGTTAGCAAGATGTCGATTTGAGCTTGCAACGGACCAGACGGTTCTTCTGTCCTTATCCACTGCAGTTCATTGATTGCTGGATTGAACCCAGGTGACCACTCAGGTTTGGTTTCACAGGAAATCATGAAGAAGTGATCTCTCCATCCCTTAACAGAAGATTCATATCGGTCAAAATTCTTCAGAAATGGCTGAAGGTTCTCATCCTTGCGAGGGCGAAGAGTAACCAAACTGCTCCTAGTACTCAAATGGAAAAAGTATTTAAACAGTTGCAGCGAAGGTTCTTTGATTTTGAGGAGAGCACAGACATTGATAAACGCATAGATCGAAGCCCAAGAATTGGGAGTGATCTGGGCTGGGTTAAGAAGATGCTGCAATAGCATATTCTTCACCATAGTTTTCAAGGGAAAACGGAAGCCATAAGCAAACATTTTAGAGTACAGAACTCTATGGTTACCTAGCAAGGCACTGTTTAACCTAACATTAGGAGAAGCAACCATGGCCTTACACCCTACCGGCAATTCAATCTCATACTTCTCCAGTTCCAAATTTAATTCATCCTCAGTCCTAATTTTGGTGGCAGTTTTCTCAAGCAACTCATCAGTGGAAATAACAGGACGTCTAGGGGCCATTTTTCCACAAACCTCAATCACAAACAACACAAAGATAAGAGAAGGTTAAGAAATACCCGGTGATTGCGGAAATCCTTGAAGAACAGAGCTGGAAATCGAAAATGGCAGAAAGAGTTTTTGCTTGAACAGAGAGAGAGAGAGAGAGTTTTTGAGGAAGAAGATGGGAGCGGCGTTTGAGAAATGAGGAGTGATTTAGGTTTTCCAAGGGAAACTGGTTTTAAAGAGAAATAATTATTAGCCGTTTATGTGTCCAATCGATCACTGACAAGTGGCAGGTCTGTTCTGAAAAGCAGCGAATTGTCAACAAAGCTGTCAGGCATTTAATGAGAAACGACATGCGCGTCTCTCAAAGGGTTTTTTGAACTTTGAAATTCAAAATCTCCGCCAACTGAAAAGACGTCCTCTCCTCAAAAGTCGCGAACAGTTACAAACGCTTAGCAATTAAAGCGCCACGTCACAGGTGCACATTAAGTTAAAATTCACTTTGTTGCTATTTATTTTTTATTTGCAGGAACGAAGAAAAACTCTTCGAATGGCAAAAATAAATCAAAACGGCAACATACCGATTATCAAATATCAAGCCAGAAACGGCAAGCCCTTGGTAAACACTCGGGCTCGTTTGTTGTTGGGCCTCTGATAATACAAAAGTATATCACAAGGGCATAACGGACATTGTACCTTCACAAAGTACCGTTGACCAGTCAAAACGGCACATGACCGGTTTGACCAAGTCAAACATATGAAACGGCATCGTGACCGATTGACCTAATCAACGGGAATAAGTGACCAAAGGACAAGTCTATCCCGATCGCCTCAAAACGGCACGGAGCCGATCCACTCGCTAAGCTGTGAGGAAACGGATCGACACCTTTGCAAACCTTGACCAGGTCAAGGGTCTCCAAACGGCAGTGTGCCGATTCGCTACAAACGGCACCTTGCCGATTCGGCATAAACGGCTTAAAGGCTACAATAAAGGTACACTGTATACTATTTCTATTAAATCAGTGGTCAAAGCCACACATGGGAGACGGCATTTCCTGCTCCCACTCACCCATTATAAATCTATTACCCATGAGGAATATTTATCCTCCCCAAAGGTATGGTCTCTATTTTATAATTATTAACTCTTACTTTTAAACCATTTTGTGGAAAAAAGAGGAGAGGTGTCAGTAGATCTAACCACTCCAACCACTCTAGTCCTACATAAGGACTAGAGGGAAAGAGAGGAGGGACAAATCTGGAGCTCCCAAAAAGAGACAGACACTGTTCCGATATACATTCTCTGCATCTTAATCCAAACACTGACTTTGGCATTGGAGATTCTCCGCCGGAGCAAGCCTCCGGTGGTTTTGCAGGTCGCTCAAGGGGCTCCGACCACACTCCCCGGCATGCCATTAGACGGAAAAGCCCTCCCATCCTTCTTTGGATTATCAATCTCCAAGGAATTTTTGTTCTGTTACTGTTGGACGTTGAAATATGTGACAATAACATCAAATGCTGCTCTATTTTTCTTTATTTAATTCTTGTTTTCAGCTATAATTGCAAGGAAGAAAAGCAACACAAAGTTGATATAGTATGGTCTCGTCGAATTAACTAGTGATTGATCTGAACCACGGCCAGACAATGCAATTTTTTTCCGCTAGTTTAAAACTTTTGCTAGTATTATGGTCTTAAATATGTCTAATTAGTATTCATATTGAGTAGCTTACAATCACGTGAAACTTTGGTAGTTTAGAAAGTTCTATTCTGCTCCAGATCATTTAAATAGAAAAGTAAATTAATATTCACCTCGTGATCTCGTCAGGTCCTTGTAAGTTGTAACCGGTTCATTACATCTTGTGGGTGATGTCTTGAGATTAATCAAGAAGTGAGGCATGGGAGTCAGTTCTGGAGTTGGTTGTATGTCCCAGAAATATGTGCCAGCATTGATGGCGAGCTGGGTGGAGGAGTTGGATCGTTTACACGGTGTCATTTCCGCCATCATTGTACTTGCCGACGACCCCTTCCATGACATGCTGTATTATTGAAGCTGCTGGAATCCATGTTCGGGGGCCCGAGGATTTTCCAGTTGCATCTTGTCCAGTTGCATCCGAGGATTTGCATTCTGCTGCTAATCACAAAAAAACATGAGAAATTCTTGTGAGCATTCACAAATTTGTGAGCGTCAAAATTATCCAAAGCTCATTCCAAGTTTTATGATTTATTCAAATTTCGTAAGAATTATTATTATCCAGATAATTAGAATTCATTGAAGTAAACTCCTTATATATATTTGTTTGAACTTTTGAAGCCTTCTGCAATAACGATTGGCATATAACTTAATTCCATTATCAAAATGGCCCTCTAATTTTGAGGTTTTTACATATATGCCGAATCTGTTATCTCAATTTGTAGATTCCAGATCAGTAACAAGATCATTATCAAAATAGCCCTCGAATTCTTTCGACAAGCAATGTGTCAAGTGGACTCGGCTTGAAGCTTCTCGCTGCAAAAGGAACTTGCTTGAATGGTCAATTCTGCAGAAAACACAGATTTTTGCCACAGCTAACCAGGAAAACGAGGACTCTTCGAGAATTCCGTCCTGGAGAGAGCAGCTTTGCGAAGCTGGGGAATTCATACCCGCTGACACCGTTATCTCAACCTCTTGATTCCACATCAGTAGTAAGATCCCGTGACAGCGAGCGCGCCACGTATCTGGTTGGACCTCCTGAAAATTGTATCTGTTTAAAGGGAAAACAGAAAAAGAAATCGGAAAATACTCACTTGCCATGAGAAGTTGCACTAAGGTGTACGTCCATCAATGTTCTAAAAAGAGTTAGATAGGGACAAAGTATTACCTATATGCATTTTTTCCTTTGAGCATTGTAATACAGTTACTGCTGCATCACGATGCTGATCGTAAACCAGTGTGTAGAGCAGATGTAGAAAACTATGTAATACGAGCGATGCATCTCTCTGCCACAGAAACTAACAACAATCAAAGATGGGGATAACAACTGCCAAAGACTGATGAGCAGTCAAAAACCATGTCGATTATAGCAAATTATTAACAAACATTAAGAGGTCTGTTCTTCTCAAGTAACAGCACAAATGTGTATTAAGCTATGTGAAGACTAACGACAGGAAAACAAACAGCTTGATACGCACACAACTAGAACATATATACACATTTATTTCGCTAAGTAAATCCAGAAATAAAGGGAGTAGTTTTGATACAGTTACAGACGTATTCACATTTTCAGTTGTGTTAGAGGATAATCTTGGTACTTTCATTTTTATTTTTTAAATGAGGTTAATATAGTGAAACCATGACATGATATCACAGAACTCATTCTCTCCACTCCTCAACCCAAAAATTTGGGGTGTTCGGTTTTAAAGTTTGGTCACATAAAAGACTCTCATCCCCTCCAATTTTCATCCCTTCCCTTACTAAAAAATTATACAAACAAGGTTCAAGGTTTTGTTCCCTAACTTTCCTTTCCCTTCCCTCTCAAACTCTCCCTCCCGAACACAATGGCGAAAGTTTTCAATCTACAAATTTTCCAATAAAAAGAAAGGGATCCATTTAAAAAAAAAAAACCAACATGTTCCACAATTCAAAACTGGAAAACCAAAATTGGCATCCAAAAGAAAGTTAGAGGAATAGACATATCTGTCACTGTCATCAAGGTCTAAAATCACAACTGTAACTCACACTGAAGAAGTAGAGCTTGTTACGATGGCGCATAAATAAATTAAATAGCAAAGAACATCACAATGTACACCATCCAGTCCACAAAGCTTTTTAAAAAAGGAAAACAGAAGGAAGTGAACGCTACTTAAACTGTTGCAGGAAGAAGTGCATACAAAAGAGAAGCAAAACCAGTTTACAAGACATTGATCCACATGAGGTTTGTAAAGAAAGACAGTGAGAAAAAAGTTTATGCTATTTCTAAATGTAAATAGATCTCACCAACTAATTTCACATAAATCTAATGAAAAGCAATTGATAAAATATGACCAACAAAAAGAACCAAGGAAAATTTTTCTAAACTTACTTTTGAGGTGCAGCTTTCTCTTTTTCTCTGTTGACTTCTTGAAGTCAACCCTGACTTGCATTGCCAGGTACCAAGATCAGACACAACAAACTATCTGGGCTCCAATTGAGCTGCAACAAAAAGAGTTTGAGCAAGACACAACTGGAAAGAGAAAAGGATGTATAGCATTGACTGTTTGAAGGCTTACCCTACTTGGTTAGTGTGCAGGTACAAGTTCGGGCGTGTTTATATATACACATGAAAATAGAAAGAGAACAGATATTTCAGGAACGAGTTTCTTGCAAGGGATTATGTCTACCTGCAAAGAGACAGCTGATGACTGCACCGAATAAGTTTTTAGACTTGTTCGAGGAATTAGGTTCAGCTAGTCACTGCAATTATACATGCGCTTGCGAAAATCCACTATCCTGCCTTTCAGTATAACACAGAGCAGAGCAGATTTCATGCGGGTATCTGGTAGCACTCCCATACAAGACATCTGATTGACAAGGGTCACAAACATATGTATATCTCCCCTCTTAGAAAATCCAGACAAAAGAAACAAGTATGTTACTGCGTCAGGGTCAAGTCCTTTCTCAATCATTTCATTAAAGATGCATATGGCATCCTCAAGGTTGTTCTCCTTACAGTGTTTGTAAATTAAAACAGTGTAACAAATAATATCAGGCCTAATCTCTGCATTCTGCATTTCTGCCCAAACAGTTGAAGCATCCAACATCACTTCCTTGCTTCCCCTAGCCCATTCTTGAGATTTTACCCTCTTCGAGCGTGCTTTTGCATGAGCATCAAGCAAAACTGTAAAAGTTACTACATCAGGTTTAATACCTCTGTGCTTCATATCCTCAAAAAGGATGTGAGCTTCCCTCAAACGATTAAGCTTGCAGTAACCATTTATCATTATTGTATATGTAACTATGTCAGGTGTCAACCCTCTTTTAAGAAAAATTTCAAAAACTGATTGTGCCTTTCCCAATTCTTTAGCGCGACAAAAAGCAGCAATAACTTTACCAAACATAACTTCACTAGGTTCCATATTAAAAGTCAGCGACTGAAGCAAACTGAGAGCTTTGTCATTTTCACCTTTCTCACAAAGATGTTTCAGTAGTTTATAGCAGCAACTCTTGCTCACCAAATGTCCCTGTCTTATAAGTTGACGGAACAATTCAACGGCATTGGAAGAATGGCCTGCTTCGCAGTATCCATTAATCATGGCAATACGAGTTTCCAGACTTTTATCCACTATACGATCAGAAAATGCTTTCGCCTCCTTCACTTTACCTCCTCTACATAAGCTTTCAATTATAATGGCATATGTAATGGTGTTGGGTTTTATATCCTGTCCTTCCATATAATCCAAAAGATTACGTACCTCAGAAAGGCCTTTCCTAGAAAACCCAGCAGCAAGAACATTATAAGTGACGATATCTGGCTTCAAACCCTTTCCTCTCATTTCCTCAAATATATTCCAAGCAGCAATAATATTTTCCTGGCAACAGTATCCATTAATAAGAGTTGTGTAGTGTATAACATCCATGTCCATACCCTTGCTCTTCATCTCCTCGAGCAATGCTACAGCTTGTTCCAATTTCCCAAGTTTGCACAAAGCATCAACAGCTACATTATAGCAAACTTCATCAAGAAAAATTCCAAAATCCTTGAAGTCTTTGAACTGAACCATTACTAATGCATGTCTGTCTCATTCAAACATTGAAGAAGTGAGCCGACAATCACACAATTTGTTTTGATACCCTTTGACAACATATTGCTGTGAAGAGCCAAAGCTTTTGCCCACGTCCCATCCTTACAGAATGCATGAATCAATGCAGCATAGCAATGCACATCAGGTACCAAATCTTGGTGTTCCATGTCGAGTAAGACACTCTCAGCTTCATCTAGCTTCATCTCATTGCAAAGGCCACGGATTACGGCAGCATAAGCATGCATATGATCCATATTGATGTTCCCTGCTTTCCACCCTCGAAGCACCTCATATCCAAACTCAGACTTCTGATTTGCACAAAGTCCTTCAATGTATGTTGTGTATGCAAAAGTATTAGCAGTAACACCATCTTCCTCCATCTGCAGAAACACACGAAAGGCCTCATTCATGCTGCCTTTCTTGCAATGTGCCTTGATGACAATGGAATAAGTGTAATCATTAGGGGCAAAACCCGACCTCTTCAACTCCTTGTAAATGGCAAGAGCCTGATCCAGTCTCCCATTCTGAACCAATTGATTCAGAAGGTAGTTGCATGTGAATATATGAGGCATGAACCCCAGCCTTTTAATTTGAAACATAGCATTGACAGCCTCAAGAAACAAACCAGTATTTATGTAAGACTTAAGCAGGGAATCAAAAACTTGGACCACGAACTGATTATTAGTCTCACCATCAGTGAAGAGAGTGAGCATATCAAGCAAGCTAAAAATATAATCATCAGTGCTGTTAACAACAAGATGGGAGAAAATGGATTGGACCCTACGGTGGAGTCCCCAGAAGCAGAGGATTCTAATGATGCAGCGTAGCAGGAAAGATCCGGGTCTTTCAACCGGCAAAAGAATGAGAAGGCATGATGAGGTTGTTGCTTGAGGCTGTATAGTGTCTTGGTTGAACCTAATGCATCCAACTGTTGCTGTGGTTGTTTGGTACCCGTATGAAGAGAAATAGAGGGCTGCTCGGGCAGTGCAGAAGAGTGTAGGAATTCGGAGTTTAAATGAATACAAGATAATGTGGTTATTGTTGTACCTCTAGGGAAGAGCTTTCCGTAAGAAACATTCTTGAAGACTAATGACATGATTAGTGAAGATGAAATCTGCATGGAAAGTATGAAGGCAACCTCTTTCTGCAGCGGCGGCAGCTGCTTTACTTGAACTTATCCCTTCTGCTTATTCTTATTCTTACTGAGATTGCTATTATTATATGTGAGTCATAATGTCCAATTATTATATCAACCCCTTCAAGCAAGATACAAATAAAAATTAGGACGAAAACTAAACAGTATGCAAACAACAGAAACACCAAAGAAAAAGAACAGTCAACCTAAAAACTGCATTCATTTCTGATTCATCTCAACTAAAGAAAAAAGAACATCCCGTTTTTGAAATTGAAAAAACCCAAAAGGAATTCATGAAAGGAAATAACGAAAACTAACAAGAACAGTCCATACCGTTTCCTTGCAGTTTTGCTGTAAAAGCAGAGTGCTTTTGCTCTAGCACTCAATGGGAAGGCGTCGTTCGGCCATAGCAAAACATCGTCTCATTCCTTAATAACTCATGTATGCTTGAAAGGATTGTCTTTCTTATTGACTTTGGGCAGAAATTGAACTGATAGAGATGAAAGTGAATAAATAGGAAGAGGTCGTTGAACAAAGGGAAAAAGAGAGAGAGTGAATGAATGGCTGAACGAACAAACCCAAAAAAAAGTGTGGAGAAGGAGAAGGGCTTATGTAGGGTTTTAAAGTTTTTAACTGGCAATTTGTGCAGGAGCGAACGACACTACGTAGCTTTTATTTTTATTTACTGTAATTTTTTTGTTTTTTTTTTTATTATTTGCCCAACTAAAAACTTAACTTTCAGTTTAAGTCACCAAACTTAGGGCCTGTTTGGCGTTCCGGTTCGGTGGAAAAAAGTTGGGTGGAAAAAAGTTGGGTGGAAAAAAGTCAGAAGTTGACTTTTTCAGAACTGAGTTTGCTGTTTGGTAAATGTTTGTTAAAAGTTCTGTGGGGAAACCCAGAAGTTGTTTTTGGTGTTTGGTAAAAATTGTTTTAAAACTATGGTTGGAATGTAAAATGACCATAAAGGGCATAATTAATTTTAAGTGTTAGAATTAATTTTTTTAGTATCTTTATATATGTTTTTAATCAATTTATTTATAATCTAATATCTACCACCTAATATTTATCTAATATTTTAAATAAAGTAAACTTATTAATGCCATAACAAATATAAATTATTAATACCATGGTTTAAAGCATCATATTAAATTTTTTGCAAACTCTATATAAATATTTTTAATCAATATATTTCTATAAGTAAATAATTAATATTTTATTTATAATTAAAAATTATGCTACAATTTTGTTCCAACAACATTTTTTAGTTAGGGACCCCGTGGTGCCATAAACCGTTATTTCTAAAGTACATGTTTGAGTTATACACTTTTAATCAATTTAAAGTTAAAATTTATGTAATATATTTTCTACTTTTAATAATATTTATTTTCATTAATAATTTATCCAAACTAATAGAATAATTTAGTGTGATTAATTTGCGGTAATTTATAGTAGGTTAAAAAATATTAATATTTCATTATTAATTGTTGAAAAGAGTAACTTGACCTTGCATTTTGTAAATATTAGTTAAAATTGCTAAATAATAAAAAAACTAAAAGAAATTATATTTTACATTTTTATATTTATATTTCGTATCATTTCTTTTATTATATTTTATTTCACATTTCGGTATTTTTCGTTCGAATTTTAACAGTTTTGAGCAAGATTTCTCGTCCCGATTAGCTCGAACCGAATAAATAAATAAATAACTCTAATTTACCATTGTGCCATTATAATTAATTTGGTACAAGTACTGTTCACCTTCTTCCTCTGCCTCTCCTCCGCCATAATCCAATTAATCCAATCCAATCCAATTTCAATCCCAATTTCCTCACATCTCCCTCAATCTCCGATTCACCACAGCCACCCACCACCGCCGCACATCCACAACACCATCACCATCACAATCGCCTCATCCATCAAAACCATAAGAGAAGGAGAACGTGTCGCCATGGAGAAGAAAAAGCCATAAAAATTAAATTAAACCAACCAGCAAACATCAATTAAATCCAGCCAAAAAATACCAATTAAATAAAAATTAAGCAAATAAAAATTGTGAGAGCGTGAGATTGAGGGTCGGCGCCGCCGTGAGAGGAAGAAGAAGGATTATAGGGTAAAAAAACGAAATTGGGGGTTAGGGATTCGAAATTGGGAGTTTTTGATTTGAGAGTGATTTTACAGATGGATTTCGAAATAAATTGTTGGGTTTTGTTTGAATGGATGTAGGTAATGTTTGGTCAAATTTTGAGAGGATTCGGAGAAGATTTGAGTGGAATTGGTTTGAGGAAAATTGATTTTGGAGAGGTCTGGTCGGGTTTGAGGAGAGAGATTTGATGCAAAAACTGAGGAAGAAGAAGAAAAAACGGACGCGATGAAATAAATACCGAGGGGTATTTTTGGATTTATGAAAGTTTCATTAACCTTAGCCTCCTTCCCGTGTCCTTAAACGACCGGACTTTTTTTCACTGGTCCAATTTCCTCCAGTGATCAAAACCCTCTAAACAGCCCATTTTCCTCCTTTGCAAAAGCCAACTTCTCACCTAGAAAGTTGAGCTGATGCAATGCCAAACACTTTCGGCAACTTCTTGGTTGAAAAAAGTTGGGTTGGCCACCCAACCCTTAATGCCAAACAGGCACTTAGTGCCTGTTTGGGAGTCTGGTTTGGTACCAGAAAGTTGGTTTACCAAACCAGAAAGTTAAAATAGGTGTTTGGTAACACCTATTTTAAACCAACTTCTTTAGAAGTTGGTTTAAAAAACCAAAGAAAACACACCTTTTGCCACCGGATGGGAGAGCACCAGTTGGTGAAACCAATGGTTTCAAGAAACACGGAACCGAGATTTGAGTTTAATGAATTTTTTATAAACCCAAAAATACCCCTCATCTATTCCCACGATTGCATTTCATTTGAGCCCTAATTCTCATTTTCTCTTCGCCTCACGCAGCCGCTCCCGTGCCCGATCTTCTTCTTCTTACCGTAGCAGCCTCACGCCGGCCTTGTTCTTCCGGCCTCACGCCGGCCTTCATCCTCAGCTTCTCCTCTCACGTCCGATTGCAAAACATAAAGATGGTGGTGGGTTGTGGTGGTTGGTTGACTGGGTGGTAGCAGTTCTGTGGTGGGTGCTTGGGTTTGAGGAGAGGCAGAGAGGTTTGGGTTTGATTGGAATTGGAATTGTGGAATTGGAATTGGAATTAATTTAGGTTTGGATGAGTTTAATTGATTGAAGGGATGATTTGGTTGGGTTTGGGCGGAGGAGAGGCAGAGAGGAGGAAGAGGATGAACAGTAACATGTATCAAATTAATTATAATGGCACAATGGTAAATTAGAGTTTTCTAAAAATTTAAGCCAAACTCTTCATAAATCCAATTGCTAATCAATTTGCTTAAATTGTTAGTTTATCTGTTGTTTAATAATTCATACTCATCCTTTAGATTAATTAGGTGTCTTCAATTTGATAACTCGATTAACAGTTTGCTCGAATTTTTGATTTTTAATTAATTAACTAAAATATTGTATTTATCAAATTAAATTGTGTGTGTATTAATCGAACATTTGGTTCGAACAGCTGAATCGGCATTAAATTTAGAGACATTGTGGTCATTTCAGATTTTTAAACCATAAAAAAACATATAAAGATACTAAAAATATTAATTCTAACACTTGAAATGAATTATGCCCTTTATGGTCATTTTATATTCCAACCATAGTTTTAAAACAGTTTTTACCAAACACCAAAAACAACTTCTGGTTTCCCCACACAACTTTTAACAAATATTTACCAAACAGCAAACTCTGTTCTGAAACTAATTTTTTTCCACTCAACTTTTTTCCAATCAACTTTTTTCCAATCAACTTCCACCGAACCGGAACGCCTAGTGCCTGTTTGGGGTTGGGAGTTGGGTACCCAACCCAACTTTTCCCAACCCAAAAGCCTTTGAAGGCGTTTGGTAACACCACTGCAGCCCAAAGCACTTTTAAAATTTTGCCTTGGCCCCCCTCTTTTCCTCACTGGAGCAAATTGCTCCAGTGGCCCAACGCAGCCTGCGTTGGGCACCCTCTCTCTCCTTTTTTTTTTTTTTTCATTTTAATTTTATTTTTTTACTTTATATAATGAACAAAATAAATTAAAAACTACCACACTAAATTCTCCATCTCAAGACAAGTAATTCTAGATCCACTTTTTCTATTTTTATTAAATTTTTTAAAATGGGTTTACCAAACACCAAAAATAATTTCTCGTTTCCCACAGCACTTTTAAAAAATGTTTACCAAACAGCATACTACTTTGCGCAAAAGTGCTTTTCCCACAGCACTTTTGCCCACAGCACGTTTCGGACCAGAACCGGAACGCCAAACAGGCCCTTAGTGCCTTTTGAGGTTCTGGTTCTAGTCCCTAAGAAGCCCAGTTTCAAAACCAAGGAAAATCTTGGTTTTAATTTGCTCCAGCCCTCAAAACCCAAACACGAGAAGCTGGCCATCTAATTTTTTGGACAAAAATATTGAGTGCATTCCTTCTTAATTACAAATATATCAGGTATAAAAGAGACTCAATCTGATCTTCTGCACCCAAAAAAATCGCTCTCTGGCTCTGCTCTCGCGCTCTCACTCTCTCTCGCTCCGCTCTAACTCTCTCGTTCTCTCACTCTCTCATTAGGATTTCTTTGAATCTGTAAATAAATTTAGGGGTTTGATTCCTTTCGTCGTTGCGAATCTATACCACCCTTTGTCGACTGGAAATTTTGGGATTTCATTATCAAATTAGATTTCTAGGGCTAAGGTACCATCTTCATCCCCTACGCTTGCTCCTCTTTCCTGTTCTCTTGCTTGGCTTGTTTACTCCATTAATAGTCAACCAAGGTAAAATCTCCAATCTTCTACTTTGCCATTCATGTTGAATTTTGAGTTTTTGTATCCATGTGGGTTATTTGCTTGATTGTTCACACTAGTTGTGGTTAAAATTGTGGTGATTTTAATGTAATTTCTGATAGATTTTTTTTCCAACTTTCTTCAAATTTTAATTCATGGATTTGTGGGATTTTGAAAATTTAGGTGTTGCCAATGATGATAATGGGTGCTTTCATTCCTGGCTTGAGAAGGAGATACCCCCTCATGAATATGTCTCAGCTCTCTTCTAGTTGCTGGTTTGATTCTGTTCACCCTAGCAGATGCACAAACCTCTCCAAATTTCAGCATGATTGGTGTTCTGATGATTTCTGGTGCTTTAATTATGGATTTTTTGATGGGTAATCTGCAAGAAGCAATTTTTACCATGAATCCTGATACAACACAGGTGACAAAAAAATCCCTTTTGTTTATGTCTGCAAATCAATTCAAGGGCATTGCTGGCCATTAAAATTCTTCTTGTTTCTTTCTTTCTTTATTTTCTGGCAAACTGAGGTGCTGTTCTGTTCAACCGAAGTTGGATTGCCTCTATTAATCCCACCAATGATTCTAACAGGAGAGCTATTTAGGGCGTGGAATTCATGTGCACAAGTAATGCACTCCCCTTTTCCTTTTCTGTATGTGAATATTTAATTTTCTTTCAAAAGAAATCAACATTTCTGAATTCATCTTCAATGGTGTAGTGATAGTTGTGTTAGAAACAACGTGCCGGCTATGCACAGCTAAGACAATTTCCTAGGAGAAATCAATTGTCTTGGTGGTTGAGAGTCAACTTCAATAGCATATATAATTAATGAAGAAGAATGAAGAACTAATTAGGTTGAATTGATTTGGTGTGAAATGCCAACTCAAATAATAGTGGAATGTCAACTCAAGTTGCAATATATATATATATATATATATATATATATATATATATATGAATTTCGTTCCAGTAGTGAAAATTAAGATCAAGAGGGATTGCATCATGACATCATGTTGATACTTCTACTACTACCTTTTTCCTTCATTTTTGTGTCTGTACATTGAATGAAACCATTGATGTTCTTTGAACAAGCCTCCAACTCAAAGCTCTCATCTTTTCCAGCTGGTGTTTTCGGTTCCTGACGAAAATATTCCATCCCAATGTACACTTTAAGGTAATACAATTTGGTGTCTTTGAGGCTTGAGCCATGGTGTGAATTTTCATTATGGGTCTTGTGTGTGAATGTGGTGAGTGCAGTTGGTTCTTCTTTATGGAGAACTGTTGATTTATTTCATGATCAGATATTTTGATGTATGATGATCTTAGTAGAGTGGTAATATTGTGTCTAATTCTATCAGAATAATACACAATAAGAGATCCTGCTTAGCAATTTAGTTTCACAGTGTTACAACAGGATAGTTATAGACTGGAAAGGAAAGGGATTGGAATCATAAACACTTGACTTGTCAATGCTGCAGTTTTGCTTGTATGTTGCGTATGATGCTTTATGGTTATGTGATTAAAGCCACAATGTCCGTTTAAGAACATATCTAAAGGAAAGAGCTATGATCTCAGGCACAAAATAGAATTTCATTATTTTCTCTAGTACTGACCAAACAGATTTCTGTGTTTAGCACGGAGCCTTTTCTTTAGCATCTGGTTACCCATGTATTTGGTGACATCCATTTCTAATTTGTGTTTACACTGCTGCAGGCAATCTTCTGCGTTCTGGTGACATTAGGGGTTTTCAATCCATGGCAAAGATGTATAATAGGCTTGCAGCCATGCCGAAGAAAGGATGATTAGTAGGTTTTATTTATTGGGTTTGTAAGATGATTTCTTGTGTGTTAAACAATGATGATCAATAACATGAAAACATTCCAAACATTCTGTATGAACACCTTCCTGGAATCAATTTTTCCTGTATAAGCTCTATACACAATTTTTCGCTTAATTGCTAACTTAGACATTTGAACTTCCAGAATTCAGTTTAATCTCATTGAAACATTTCTAATGCTACTTAATTGTTTCTTATTTTAGCTTTTCTTTTTATGTGCAAATAAATAAATAAATTAGTTTCCAGGAGCATGTCATTTATATAATCACAAATAATTCGAAAAATCCTTATACCATTAGCAAAAAATCATAGCCGAAATAATGTATTTTTTAATATCCTAAATTTTTTTAGAAATACAATAATGAAGTTTCCAATCAAGAATAATGCCCACTAATTTTATCATATTTTCATTTATTTTTCAAAGAAAAGTAAAAATAAAACAATGACAATTATTTAATTTGTAATGCTATTTTTTTCTCAAACCGGAAGGCAACAGATTGTATTGCTATTTTTTTTCTCCTTTATTTGCAATGCTACTATTAAATGAAATCAGGTGAGCTATTAAATATTGATATTGGCTACTAATGAAGTGCTCAATGTTGCATTGCTATTTATATACGTAAAACTTTAAAATAGTGATCAATATTTTTTTTTTCTACTAATAAAGTTTTAATTCTTATTATAAATAAAGTGTTAATTACTTATTTAAAAAAATAGATTGATTTAAATAATCTATATATATACTAAAAAATATTAATTTTAATGCTTGAAATAAATTGTGTACTTTATAGTCATTTTATATTCCAACCATGGTTTTAACCGCAGTTTTTACCAAACACCATAAACAACTTCAGGTTTCTCACAGCACTTTTAACAAATATTTACCAAACAGCATACTGACTTTTCTAGAAGTGCTTTCACACGGCACTTTTCCAAGCAGAACCGGAACGTCAAATAGGCCCTTAGTAAAGTTAGATTCATTGACCACTTCGTACAATTTTAACATTAATTTTCATTAAAAGAGTTATTAAATGGTCCAAATCTTAATAATCTTTCAACTTTGGTCCCTATAATTTAAAAATTATTATAAAAAAAAACTCACACTTTATTATTAAGAATAATTTAACAATGAAAAATTTGACGGTAGCTATTGACACTAGTGCTCCAAATATTATATACGTGGACATTTCCTTATGTTAAGTGAGAGGACCACGAGAGAGAAAAAAAATAATATGCGTGGGCTATTCCTCATCTAAACGATAGGGGAATGTCCACACATAAAGTGTTTAGACACTATTAATGTTCGATATTTTTTCCCCTAGAATATGAGTTGTTGAAATAAAGGATATTTAGTTTATGGGTTATTTTGTATAGTTGTATTATAAAATTATGATAACATGTCAAATTTTAAAAATCATTTTGTATGGTTGATTGGACACTATTAGTTTTTGTTTTGTTTTGTTTTGTTTAATTTTGTATTACAATTTCATACTAACATGATAAATTTTCAAGATCAAAACCCAACTAATGTAACTAATTGTACCACACACTTATAAAAGTAAACGTGTAGTATCATAAAATTATACTAATAAATTTCTACTTCCCCCCGCCAAAAGAAATTAGTAAGCAATACAGTTCCAGTGGATTCTTACCTGGCTCTTATCACCCCATTCGCCAAAGAATGTAATAGAAAATGCCTGAGGAAACAGGTATGAAGTAAGTGGTATGAATCACATGTTTGAGCATTATAATACAGTTTACAAACAACAAAGGTACCTTCAATAATATAGGCGAGAAGAACTGCGAGAGAAATGGCCTCTGCTTCTTTTTCAACTCATCATCAACCTAAGACAAATAGAAAACAAGTGAAGCTACAAATATTCAACTGCAAAACCAAATTCATGGCAGATGTAACCAATTAAGCCATAGTCAAGTCTCGACTCTCACAAAATATTGTTGTTGCCAAAAGTTGGTGTTTGGAAAAAGAACTCTAGCATGTCTCGGTGCATCTAAAAACACTTTTTTTCAATTCATGGATTTTTCAAAGTATTTTCCTATATTTATCTATTTCGGAAAGTTTGTTTTGTCAACATGAGGGTCCCTAATCCCAACTCTTTCCTGAAAGAGAGCCTAAATGTGGAACAAAAAGATGGTGTTTGGAATGAACTCTTGATAACTCCATGTCATGATTATATATAGATTGCACAAGTAGTTCTTCCTTAAGTACTTGACATTCACACCAAGATCCAATCTTACCTACAACAAGATGAGGCCACTTTTAATTTTATGGGTTTTATCATGAATTGAGTAATATTTACAAAAAGTAACCAAAGGTTGATATACACGTAGCATTGTGAACCCACACAACCATAAAACAAAATGTTTTACATAGAGAAATTAATTTCCTATCAGCTAGTCAACATTTTTAAGTAATGCAAAATTATGTTACCTTGCTACCTTCTTTGCCTGTTCCTTTGTTAGCTTTGAAATCAGCACCCTGGTAAAAACACCAAAGCAACGTGACAAACAATTCATTTCATTAATACCAAAAAAACAATTCACTTCATTGAAAAGGTCATAAGAAAGAAATACAAACCAATTTTGCTTCAACTTCAGCCAATTCTTCTGACTCCCTGTGGATAAAGTAGAATTAAAGTCTAACAATAAAGCCTGTAGACTAAGCTAAAGAAAGTAAGCAAAGCACATTGCTACATGGAATCCATACCCTTTGTCATTAAATCCATCCCACAAAGACCAAAGACCAAATCCAAAAAACAGTAATGTTGTTATATGATGAGTCCATGTGCGTGAAAGCTGCATCAACATAATAGCAGATTCAGCTGAGAGGTGCAAAAATAAATTAACAGGACCATGAGAACCTTTAACAACCAAAAATAGATGCATTTGGACTTGGCAGCATGCTCCATGAATTGTTCATAAAAAGAAGAGTGACAAAGTTTAGTTTTAAAAATGGGACAAGCACAAGCAGTGATTGCAAAATGCAATAAAGTCCCAGGGTAAAAATACTTACCAAAAAAAGTAAAGGGGTAAAACTACTTAGTTTTTTGATCGTAGAGTTAAGTAACTTTTTTTTACTTTAAAAACGCCCTTATCTTTTCAATATTATTACAAATTGTACTACCTGTCCTGGTCCTGGTCCTGGTCCTCTACCCCTAAATGACATTTCTACCCTCCATTTCATGATCCATGAGGACAGGGGTGGAAGTATCCTAATTAATTAATATGACAACAAAGAAGTAGTGTCATAAAAAAAGTTACTTAACTCTACAATAAAAAAAAATTACTTAACTCTATAATAAAAAAATAAGTTACTTAACTCCACAATGAGTACATAAAATTACAATATTACTCAACGCTTTTAAAATAACTTTTTAATATGATTTTAATTTTTAATTGATATCAAGGAAAATGAATGAGCTGCTACTAATTAGAGGAGCCGGATCCAACAAACTTTAATTAACAACTAATTTGTAAATTATAATCGACCATCAAGTTAGTACATGATGCTAACTAAAATTCTCTCTTCATTCTTTTCTTCCACGAAATTTGGTGTTTTAGCAGCTTGTACAAGAAAGATACACATGACCGGGAAAAAAAGGAATCTAAACTATCACTCCTGGTTCATTATCTAAATGAAGAAAACTATAAATCTAGGAGAGCTGGATATTCTCTATGCAGTCGACGGAACTGGATATTCTATGACCCTATCGGGGCTAGGGCTCTCAAGAAGGTTGCTGATGATGAATTGGGGAAGGATATGAAAGCAGTTATAGAAATGAAGTCGGAAATGATAGGCTGCTTTTGCGAAGAAACATGCCCATATCAAGAGAATGATCCAGGCAAGAATGAGGAGTTCAAGAATGAATAGGAGCGCAACCAAGGAAATGGCGCAGCACAAGAGACGAGTATATGCAAGAGGTCTGTGGTAGGAGGAGTCTGCCATTGTAGTTGCGGATCCTTAGTGGCGATGAGGATTTCGAAGGAGATTTTGATCCGTGCTCTGACATCTCGACAAGATCAAAACGTAACACTTGCTCCACTACCAATTATTGTAACTTACGTCTTATTAGCAGGATTTCAAAGAAATGTTAAAAACTACAAAACTATTTCTTATTTCTCTGTTAATATTTTTGTGACATACTTTGGTCACTATTTAAATAAAGAAACTTACAAGTAGTTACAACCGCTATTTTAGATAGGAATAAACTAGAACTGCTATTCTAGATAAGAACAAATCATACATATTCTAGATAAGAAATCACACGTGGGACATGATTATGTTCAACATTCACTAGGGTGGAGGTTGTCTGCGACGTCATCCATCTTTAGGCTTCCCAACAAAGAGCAGTGAAGATGACGAGGAATGAGAGCGCATTGTTTTTCGAGGTTGGGAGTAGAGGAGAACGTGCGTGTATTTGTATAGTTGAAAAATGGGGAACCCGTTAACGAACCACAGTTACAGTTAAACCTCGATAAATGAATGTTCTTGGGACCAGCAAAAAATATTCGTTTAGTGAGTTTATTTACTTATCGATAAATGAATATATTATTCATTTATCGATAAATGAATTTTTATTCATTTAGATAGTATTTTAACATCTTTTGAACTATCCTAACGAGAATAATGCAGTTATGGAATTGCCTACAGACAAAGAAATTATCGACTCCGTACTAAATGATGAGAATGATCCAGAACCAGATGATAGTGGCGTCACACCAAATGTGTCATCAAAAGAAGCCTTTCAAGCAGTAATCACCCTACGAAACTATTTGCTACAGCAGGAGTAGAATATTCCAGAAGTTGTGTTTGCACTAGAAAAAGTCGCAGATGTGATGCATTTTGGTGGAAGGAAAAAACAAACAACTTTAGACGCTTTTTTTATGAAGAAATGACTTCTTGTATGAACATTGTTGATTGGAAGAAATATTTTTGTTTTTAGGATAAATAAATAAATATATATATATATATCTTATGAATTTTAATGATTATTCATTTATATTTACATGGGGTTTTTAAGGATTCAAAAAAAATTATTCGTTAATGCATTTAGCGAGGTTATTCATTTAGCCCATTTGCCCAAGTCGGGACCGGAGAAAATTATTCATTTGGCGAGGTTATTCGTTTATCGGACATTCATTTATCGAGGTTTAACTGTAACATGGTTGAACCGGTTAACAAAACTGGTTGTGGGACCCAACCAGGAGACAAACCTGGTGGAAGAAAACTGGTTGTGGGACCCAACCAGTTAGTAATTACAAACTGTATATGTTCTCAAGGCTACATATATTCTCATCTTCAAAAACAACGTAACGAAATACAATTACGCGAATATCTTTTGAAGTAATTATCAATAATGGATAAAAAATGTAATAGCCCCTTTTCTTGGAATACCTTATTATTATTATTATTATTATTATTATTATTATTATTATTATTATTATATACTCTCTTTTTTCGGTAAGTCAAAATATATATAAAAAACCTACAAGAAAACTTGTATGGACTTTCTCTTTCTTTCTTCTTTTTTCAGCCCACTGATTTTTAATTCATTGAAAATCCAAACGAGTTTGCCTCAAATGGATTTATAATTTAGCCCAAAAGATGAACGTAAGATGGGCCCTTGATAACCGAACAATAGGTTCAAACATCTAAGGCCTCAAAAGCCCAAACTAGTCTCAATCTTCGCTGTCCAGCCTGCTCCGTTAGTACTTGGATTTGAATTATGAAAATTATGCCTGTTTTAAACAATGATTTACAGGCCTAATCTCAATAAGTATTTATTATCGGTTGGTTCTTTTGGTTTAAAAGTTGGAATCCGCTTCTTACTAGGATTTGAATTGGAAACAGGAGAAGAAAAGAAGAAGAAAAAACGCGTTATTTACAAATCCATAATTATCAAAGTTTTTTACTTATTCCGATTCCGACTCCGACTCCTACTCGGATTCGGATTCGGATTCCAACTCGTACAAGGAAAACTAAAGAGCAACCAAGTAGGTGTACATCTACTTTGAATGGCTTGATGCTTGTGTTGAGGCCAACAACAACTTTGATGATTCTAGAACCGTTAAATCAAATGAGACAAAGGGAAGGTGGTCAATTTTTAATTTTATTCTTCTTTTTTTTCTCTTTTTTTTTCAAAAAATTATAAACAAATTAAAAATTCAACCAATACTTTTCGAGATATCGGTTAAATTAAATTCGTTTGTTGTTTTTTCAGAGAGAAAAAAGAAAGAAAGAATAATACTGACTCTTATAAAAAAAAAATCAACAGCCTTACCTTAGTCCCATTAAAAAATTGCTAGGTCTTCGTACTCACTATCCATGAGCTTTGGAATTGAATTTGAGGCGAGAGACACTGAGGTGAAGTTGGATTTATAGATACAAAAAGCTGCTGCTCGTAGCTAGGTGTCACTCGTCTATTGGTTACTAGAGTAATTTAGGAGTTAATGTGATGTTATCCCACTAATCAAGGGCACAAATTCGATTTACCATTAATCTATCTTATAGTAGCAAATAAGGAAAATAAGCATCTATTTCTTTTCTATCATGTTCTAGCATTTCTGTGCGTTTGATGCTCTTTGCTGCTTTGGGTTCTTTGGCGGATGGTGGCTTACTATCTATCACAGTGTATGTGAACATTAATTTGAAAGCATTTTTGTTATTTTCTTTTTCTCCCCAAGTGTCCTTGTTGCCTGCCCGGCAGGTAATTAATCTTATTTGATCATAGCCAAGCTTTAAAAGGTATGGCTCGTTCAATATAATTTTTCCTTTTTCGAAACTTGAACTTTAGATATGAGTAAAAATAGATAAGTTTTTTACTAATCGACCACAACCAATGTTGATCATCTTTATATATTTCAAATTCTCTTCTTTTTTTTTTGTGCATGCTAATTAATATATGGAAAAATTTGGGTTTGTCTACCAATATCTAATATTTAATTCACTCTAATTGAAAGTTAGATTAGGTGATCAATCTCAATTGCAAGTTATTATCTTCCTGTAAGGAATTAGTAAAACTTGTGTGTGATTACTTGTGGGCTTAGGTTATGTTTAATGGAACTCTGTAAAAGAAAGGAAAGTGTTTTTAATGAGGATTGGAGTTGGTTGTTGGGAGTTTGGTGGAAGGGCGCTCTCGATCTTGATCTTTAACTCCCTAGCTTCGACCGAGGAAAAAACAAAAACAAAAATGCCTCTCCTCAGATTGAATAAATATAAAAATATAATTAAAGAAGATGCCTATTGCAACATAGTTAGACAATTTAATTGAGAATCAAATGTGCGAAATTTCCAAAACACTTCTACAACTGGAATGGTATGGAACGAGAACAAACGAGATATGTAGGTTGATATTCGGCCGATATAGATCCGAATTTTCAGCCTGCTCGATACGAACAGTAACAGTGTCAACCAAACGTCCCTCGTACTAATTCTTTCTTAAGGTAAGGCAATAAAATTATGCAACATGCTTGGTTGCAGAAATGTGCATTATAAGATAGAAAGGTAGGGGTCACAATTCAAAACCAAATGCAATTTTCCTACTTAAACCAATTCTTAAAATTAGAATCTTCTTTGGATATATACCCAATTCCTCGCACTTATTGATCAATGAATCCTAGAATTGGGTATTGAAGTGTACTGTAAGCACTAACAATTAGTGGAGGATCGTACGCCTCCTATTCAACCGATGCGAGGAAGGATTGCATCCCAAACACAAGAAATAGAACTCCACCAGCAAGTGCAACCTACACCACAGAAAAAACCATCGGTCGTCAAAAGCTGCTCTAAAAGCATAATACTACATTCTAATATGCAAGCAAGGTGAAATGATTACTATTCTCTCGGATATTTGAGATGCCAGGCTCTTTCCTCCAATGACAGCAGCAGTAGTGCACAGTGCTTGTCCTCTGAAAGCGAAGAAACCCAATCAATCGCGACAAATATAGGGAGCGCGGTAGCCTAAATCACCAATGGAAAGTGCAGGATTCAACAAATGCAAGGAGATAATAGTAATACTTACAAAATTCCACCAAGAACAACACCGAATGGATTCTCATCAGCAGCCAGACCAATTGTAGCTATCTGAAACAGCAGTAACATGTAGTAAAAAATATCAATGAAACAGTATCTGCAGGGCATTGATAGAGATTAGTAAGCAATACAGTTCCAGTGGATTCTTACCTGGCTCTTATCACCCCATTCGCCAAAGAATGTAATAGAAAATGCCTGAGGAAACAGGTATGAAGTAAGTGGTATGAATCACATGTTTGAGCATTATAATACAGTTTACAAACAACAATGGTACCTTCAATAATATAGGCGAGAAGAACTGCGAGAGAAATGGCCTCTGCTTCTTTTTCAACTCATCATCAACCTAAGACAAATAGAAAACAAGTGAAGCTACAAATATTCAACTGCAAAACCAAATTCATGGCAGATGTAACCAATTAAGCCATAGTCAAGTCTCGACTCTCACAAAATATTGTTGTTGCCAAAAGTTGGTGTTTGGAAAAAGAACTCTAGCATGTCTCGGTGCATCTAAAAACACTTTTTTTCAATTCATGGATTTTTCAAAGTATTTTCCTATATTTATCTATTTCGGAAAGTTTGTTTTGTCAATATGAGGGTCCCTAATCCCAACTCTTTCCTGAAAGAGAGCCTAAATGTGGAACAAAAAGATGGTGTTTGGAATGAACTCTTGATAACTCCATGTCATGATTATATATAGATTGCACAAGTAGTTCTTCCTTAAGCACTTGACATTCACACCAAGATCCAATCTTACCTACAACAAGATGAGGCCACTTTTAATTTTATGGGTTTTATCATGAATTGAGTAATATTTACAAAAAGTAACCAAAGGTTGATATACACGTAGCATTGTGAACCCACACAACCATAAAACAAAATGTTTTACATAGAGAAATTAATTTCATATCAGCTAGTCAACATTTTTAAGTAATGCAAAATTATTTTACCTTGCTACCTTCTTTGCTTGTTCCTTTGTTAGCTTTGAAATCAGCACCCTGGTAAAAACACCAAAGCAACATGACAAACAATTCATTTCATTAATACCAAAAAAACAATTCACTTCATTGAAAAGGTCATAAGAAAGAAATACAAACCAATTTTGCTTCAACTTCAGCCAATTCTTCTGACTCCCTGTGGATAAAGTAGAATTAAAGTCTAACAATAAAGCCTGTAGACTAAGCTAAAGAAAGTAAGCAAAGCACATTGCTACATGGAATCCATACCCTTTGTCATTAAATCCATCCCACAAAGACCAAAGACCAAATCCAAAAAACAGTAATGTTGTTATATGATGAGTCCATGTGCGTGAAAGCTGCATCAACATAATAGCAGATTCAGCTGAGAGGTGCAAAAATAAATTAACAGGACCATGAGAACCTTTAACAACCAAAAATAGATGCATTTGGACTTGGCAGCATGCTCCATGAATTGTTCATAAAAAGAAGAGTGACAAAGTTTAGTTTTAAAAATGGGACAAGCACAAGCAGTGATTGCAAAATGCAATAAAGTCCCAGGGTAAAAATACTTATCAAAAAAAGTAAAGGGGTAAAACTACTTAGTTGGTTCCTTTTAAGTTGTCACAAGTAGTTTCAAATCAGTGTGATGGGACTAGATCAGCAGTCTTCACTTTTAGATGCTCTACAACACTTAATTAAAAGTATAATGTGTGATTGTGCATCCAAATAAGAAGAAAATCATCCATCATGCCATGATAGGTCCAAAAGCATCACAAAATTAACTTGCACAAAGACTAATTTACAGCGAACAATCACAATACTCACCAGGTTGGGAGCAGCCCACCCAACAAAAGCTGAAAGAATTGTCATCACCTAAAAACCAGCAAATGTTACATTAACAATTTCAATCATAAAATAATGGATTCTTTTCAAACATACAATCAAGTCCGAAAATGAAAACTTACAATCAAAGCTGCCAAGCAACCTGACAAAACAAGTCTCCTTGGGTGGCTCATCGCCAGGATCTTGAAAAGGCAACACAAGTCAGGAAAGCATATAACAAAAAGAGATATTTCTACATTTTTAACAGATGTGACGCACTAAAGTCCTAACTCCTACAGGAAGACCAGTCACATTCAGAATCAGGTAAACACATACATGATATCAAAGCTCAGGCCTCTGTACTAAATGAACCAAGAAGCACAATGGTAAAGCAAACCAAGACGACAAGGACAGTAAAAGTAACTCAATGGAACAGTTTACACAACTTTATCAAACTCTTATTTCTTTGTACAGCTCTTGTAACATGAAAACCCAGATGCTGACAGTACAGGAGCATCCAAGAGTTACGCAATTAGCAATAGAACATGGTTAACAGCCAACATAAAATGGGGTTGCTTCAATTCCATCCATCCATCCAACTTGGCTAGAGGAAGTTAAATGCCAAGCAGGTGGCATCCAAGACAATAGAGACTCCACATGTAAAACAAGAACATATAGATGTAAAGACACAACATTAAGAATTGAAACAAGATTGATTCTAGACCAGGTGGGCCCTCAGCACTATCCACCTATTATCAATCTCTATAAGCAAAATCCCTTTACATCATAACACACTTTCTAATTAATATATCAACAATATAGGGTACTCCGACAGCTTAAATCCACTGAATAATCTTTTCTATTTCCAAAAAAAACATGAATTAATATCTAATCACCACAACGAAAGTTAATTTCTCAGTAATACGCCAATCACTCGGTGAAATCAAGCTCCAAAGTTGACCAGCTATAAACAATCCAAGCAATAAACCAAAAATTTCTTAAGGAGAAGAAGAAGAATAAAGGAAACATTACCGCAGCAGCGAAAAACGTCTTGTCGCCGATCTCCGATAGCACAGTCATCGCAAGCGACTTGGTAAAACCCTTTAACAACCAAAGCCAGATTGTTAAAAAACTACCAAGATGCCATCAACAGCTGCTTAAACATGATTACAAAGAAATCACTTGATCGATCAATTACCTGCACAACCGAGCTCATTTTTTCTGGACTAAGGTCAATGCACGAGAACGAAAACAACAACACTCAGTAGATTCCTGCTCTCCGGGATTCTGACAGCTCTCTCCGATACAATTACGAGCGTGGCCGATATTTGCCGAATCGGGATTTGACGTGCTGTGTGAGGACTTTCAGCTCAGCTCTTAGGTCGGGCAGGAAAGTGCGTGCTCCTGCTCCTACCCTGCGTGAGTGTGTTGTCGTTTTTATGTAGATCAAGATCGAGTACACCAAAATAGAAAGTGAGCAACCGAAAAAAAACAATTCGAATAAAAATAAACAATAATAATAAATGGAATACTAGAGAGATAGCGTGACGCTCAATTCCCCACAAGTGCGCTAGGAATCAGACACTAGATTGCCGGTGATTGGTCAGCGTGTGGCTACCGATGATGCTTGTTACACTCGCGCCAATAGGCGCGTACGGTATCTGTCTCTCCTTGCATTTTGGAAAGTAGAAAACGGAAAATAAATAAGCATATTTGAGCTCTTCATTGATACCATAAAAAATTGTGTTAGATTTTTTAAACTTACTATAAAAAATTGTTTGCCTAAACTCAAAATTTGAGAGGTTAAACATATTTTTTTCTCAGCAATTAAGTTTGTTCTAGATAAAAAAGTAATTTATTAATTATCTATTAATGATAAAAATATTAATATTTTAAATTCAAATCACATTTTTTTCCTTTAAAAAAAAATAGTTTAATTTAATTTAATTTTCGATTCAAGTCCATGAAAGAAAGAAAAAAAACAACCTCTAATTGCATCCATGTACGCCATATCAAGGTGGCTTTTAGATATAATGAACAATTTGATAATGGGCTAGACTTTGAGAGGGAAAAGTCACCGTGAAATAGGTTAATGAATTCTGTAAATGAGTTTAAATTCAATTTTTTTATAAAAAAATATGACGTGATATCTAATATGAATTCAGTTAAATAATATTAAACAACTTCACGTCAATGTACGACATTATCTACCGATATCAAATCCAGCAAAAAATGAAATAAAATGTCAAATTAATACGAAAAATCGAGTATAAATGTTAAAAATATCTTCTTCTTCTTTTCTTTCTCAACGAGTGTATTATTGCTTCTTCTTTTACAATGGACTTATTTCTTTACGAAAGAGACGGGTTGCCCAGCCGGCAATGCTGTTGGGATTTTGTTATGCTCAAATGACAAAGATAGAGAAGTGATTCGTCACTGCTTTAAAATTAAGCATAAATAATGAGTATTATAATAAGCAGGAGACTTACCTGAACGACAGTGGCATGAAGACAAGCATGAATATCTTTTTATTGTTTTTATTTTCATAATTGTTGCATTAGAGCACAAAGAGGTTAAGCATATAATCTTTTAATGACTTTTTTTTGTTTTACACCACGAGAAGAATCATTGGACTAGAGCCATAAAACTAAAACTACTAATTCCAACATTGCTATAATTGGTTGAAGACATAAGCAATCTACGTGATAATATTTGAACAAAATTTATTTCAAGTTTGACATGAAAAGAGAAATTAGTCGGAGAAATAAAAAAAATAGTGAATACCGCATGAGGTGATTAAGCGCGGATGGTTGGTATCATCAGGTTTGTTTGTTCCCACCTAATTTCTTCCTAATCTTTATAATTTTGCCTGCAATAGTACACATCGTGAAAATCACTCTCATTGGAGATTTTAAATTGTAAAAAATGAGGTTCATAATGTGTTATTTTCTGGGCAGCGCTAGGTTTTAGAAAGAACAAAGAAAACCCAAATATAATTCTAAAAATGAAGAGGAAAGGAACCAGGGCTTTGAAAAAACTAAGCCCAATAGAAAAGCTCAGAACTCCAAAAGCGTTGGGCCATGTTGGTCACTAGTCATTTTTTTTGGTTAAGTCAATTTTGGATAATTATTGTAGGAGCCACAATTCATAATGGACTAGGAAAATATAATGAACAATTGATAGTGGGCTGGACTTGGTCAATTTTGGAGAATCATTGGAGTAATTGGTCGGCTTAGAGAAAAAGAAAATTATCAATTTAAATATTTAGTAAGTAGTAAGTATGTAATCTATTTTTTCAATATAAAAAAAAACAGTAACTACTATGTGTTAGATATGGGTTTTTTTTCTGGGTTTTTATGATATTTATTTCACTAATTTCAGTTATCTATCTATGTTCTATACTCTATTAAGATTATAGAATCATCATTCGTTTCTTTTGAAAAAACTACAATACTCGAATGAGATTAGTCTAGTTTGGGAGGAATCACGGAAATTATATTGTCTAGGTTCAGTGAATCTGCTTGTTCTATCTCCTCTCACCTTTGTTCCCACTCTACAGCATAAAATGCATTCCACTGTGTCATTCATTTTCAAGTCATGGTTTGCAATTTCCTCACTGAAAATGAAAGAGCATATGCATTAAACCATATTTTAGTCAACCTGTGTTAACCAGACAAGTGGTGGAGAAAGTAGTCTTTTAAAAATTATGACGTGGATTATTAAACAAAAACTAGTTAATGAAAAAAAGTGGTATTTCATCTTCTACTAGTGTCGCATGGGATGATTGGGACCTACTACCTTTCTTGCACCAACAATGACACTAACAAAACAAAGTTGATTACGATGCACAAACAGATAAAGTGTAGCCTTCAGCCTTTTAATCATTGTTTGCTTCAATTATAAAAGTAATTTTGCTATTGCAAATTTACTTACTAAGTATTTTAACCAAATAAAATAAAATACTAAATGTATTGTTGAGACTTGAGAGTCTGTGATACCATATGTTAATAATAATATGAGAATATAACACGAGAATAAGAATATAAACTACTCGTATTATCTATCAATTATGATTGAAATATACCACCAATTATATATGAGCTACAGGTACTGTTAAGAAAAATATATACTCATAAGGAAAATTTAGGAATGGTAAAGATTAAATATTTTTTAATATTATGTTGCAGGAAAACAAACAAAAATATGTATATTAAATTAGGAAAGATAACTAACATTTTTTGCTTCTAAAAAAAAATCAGTCTTTTTTTAATCGTAAATAGAAATAAAAGTTATGAAACTTAAAATTTAGTAATCGAGCCGAGTAAGATCCCGAAGGATGGTAAATCTTTTTCTCATAAATTTTAATATAATTGCATATTGAAAGCTCGAAATAAATTATTCAAAGGGAATTTTCTACTATTTGAGTAAGTAGTAGGTAGTTTGTTTTTTAAAATAATAATATAACCTTTGGCGGGCCAGAGAAATAAAGAGTTGAAAAGGGCCTTTCCCAGCCCAATTGGGCCCATCTTTTTTAATTGAAATTTGAAAATGCTAGCAGCAGGCCCACGCATTTTGTGCACCTCTAATGCAAAGATGCTTCTAATTCAACTCTTTTGCTTTTCTTCTTCCCTTGTGTTATTAATCTTTAATTAGATGCCTCTCATGATTACGATGTGATGATGTTTACAATCAAGTTACTCACTTTTTTTCCCTCCCTAAACCAAAAAAGATGCTACTTTGTCTAAGAAAATGGCGAAAGCCCTTTTAACAACTTGTGCTTGGTGGGCTTTAACATCACCTTTTCTTTTAATTTTTTTAAAAACTTTTCAGTAAATTCGTTGGATTATAACTAATTATATTTATACAATGGATCAAGAGTAAAAGCATTAACCTACTCACAATAACTATCAGTACACGTTTATGGAAAGATTAGGTAAAAACCTAACTATAAATAAAAAAAGAAAAGTGATGAGTAGAAATTATCAGCCATCTACTTAAAAGATTGTGGAGTACTATAAATTAAGTAACTTTTAGTGAATTAGGATGGTATAGTCGTTAGTGGGTGAACCAAAATTTTACGTAAAGATTTTGATCTAAATTGGACAATATTATTCTACGTAAAAAAAAACCAATATGTCAAAGTTGAACTTGAAATGAGTAAACCTAATTAGTAATTGTACTTAATTTAAGGCCAAACAAGAAAGTACAATGAATTTTAAAGTGGAACAAGAAACTAATGGACCTTAATTTGAGAGAATTTTTTTATTTATTTTTTGAACTTTGAATTGAACTCTTATTTCTAAGGAGTGTTTGTTGGGCAGAATTTAGCAGTAGGTAGCAACAAATGCACTGCATATTTTATTTTATTTTATTTATAAAAAAGAACCTTGCTCGTTCGTGAAGTCCAAAAAGAGATTTATTTCCAAGGTAAGTGTTCTTATTAGTTATTCTCAAAAAAAAACTCAGAGGAAATAAGACCATAAAACTCCTTGAAAAGACCCCAATAAAAACAGATGCTTTTAATTCATCATTACCACTTACCAGCCAATTAGTACTTCCAACTACTACCGCATTATATAGTACTCCACTTCCAGCATCATCTCTTATGGAGAAATACAAAACTCCAGTTCTAAAGTACTACCACTTCTCTTGTCTTTGCTTCTCATAACTTTAAAAAAATGGTTTCAACTTCATCTCCTCCTTCTAAGGTGAGTGCATGTCTGTGTATCGTTTTTTTTTTCATACGCGAAGTTGAGATTCGAACTTGATTTCAAATTCCTATTAGTATTTTATCAGACAAACAATGAACTATACGTGCTTATTGGCCCTGTGTATAGATCATGACCAACCTTAATTAGTTTGGTGAAATTAAGGTTTGAAGATAATTATATCAATGTTTGGTTTTATGATGTTTGAACTCTAATATATTGAGTTGCAGGAAGAGCAGTCGGTGGAGAAATGGGCAGATACAGATCCGACCAGGAGGGCCAAATGGTGGTACTCAACTTTCCATACGGTCACGGCCATGATAGGCGCTGGTGTTCTTAGCTTACCCTATGCCATGGCTTACTTAGGCTGGTACTTACTCTCTAGAACAACCACTCGACCCATTCTTCCTCTTTCTTTATTTCTTTTTTTTAGTATGAAAAAATATTTCGTCGAGGATGAGACAAGACAAAATAAAAAGATTCACGGTAAAGATACGGTTACAATAAACTAGAGAAAAAATGTTTATCCTCTATACCCTTCACTTCCAACATGCCTCAACGAAAGGTTAATTCTCGATTTCATTTAATTTCTTCATTTAGAAAAAAATACCATATTACTTTCTCGATATAAATTTGTAGTTAAAGGATATTTTTGTAAAATAATAAGAGTTGATTCTCGATTTTGAATCACTTGTTGTAATTCTATTTGTGAAAAAAAGAAAAAAATAGCATAATTTTTTTTCTTATTATTATTAATTTTGCCTCATTGCAGGGGTCCAGGGATTATGGTTCTGGTGGTATCTTGGGCCATGACACTGAACACAATGTGGCAAATGATCCAGCTCCATGAATGTGTTCCGGGGACCCGGTTCGATCGGTATTTGGACCTGGGCCGGTACGCTTTCGGGCCGAAACTGGGTCCGTGGATAGTGCTGCCCCAGCAACTGATAGTCCAAGTTGGGTGTGATATTGTGTACATGGTGACAGGAGGGAAATGTTTGAAAAAGTTTATGGAGATAGCTTGCAGCAATTGCACACCAATCAAGCAGTCGTATTGGATTCTCATGTTTGGCGGCCTCCATTTCTTCTTGTCTCAACTTCCTAATTTCAATTCTGTGGCTGGAGTTTCATTAGCAGCAGCAGTCATGTCGCTATGGTACAATTAATTAATTTATTTATTTATTACTTGGTTTTATCAACAAATTGAATGTTCTTCTTCTTTTTGCAGTTACTCAACAATAGCATGGGCAGGCAGCTTGGCCCATGGTCAGATTGACAATGTGAGCTACGCGTACAAGAACACCAGCCCAGCCGACTCAATATTCCGAGTGTTCAATGCATTGGGCCAGATCTCTTTTGCATTTGCAGGCCATGCGGTTGCTCTTGAGATCCAAGCAACAATTCCATCAACACCAGAAAAGCCATCAAAAGTACCCATGTGGAAAGGAGTTGTAGGTGCTTATTTTGTCAATGCAATCTGCTATTTCCCTGTTGCACTTGTTGGGTATTGGGCATTTGGTCAAGATGTTGAGGATAATGTCCTCATGGCACTTAAAAGACCAGGATGGCTCATTGCTTCTGCCAATTTAATGGTGGTAGTTCATGTCATTGGCAGCTATCAGGTACCGCTACAAACATTTTTCTCATCGTAGATAAAAATTGCCCAAAATACCACTAAGTTTGGATTTATATGCCAAAACATTTTGTAATAGTTATCGGAAAGTGTCTGTAGGTCTATGCTATGCCTGTTTTTGCAATGCTGGAGAGGATGATGGAGAGAAAGACCAATTTCCCACCAGGAATTGCACTTCGACTTGTGACTAGGTCGGCATATGTAGGTGAGATTCTATTTACTTATTTTTGGCACGGGGTGATTTTCAATTGTGAACTTAAACATTAATTAACGTTGTCGACTACATTAATTTTATTATGGAATTGGGAAGAAGCTTGTTGCTATTGTTATTGATGAATAATTCAAACTTGAAGTTCTTGAGAAATAATTTGCAGCATTTACTCTATTTATTGGAGTGACATTCCCATTCTTTGGAGATCTTCTTGGTTTCTTCGGCGGATTTGGTTTTGCTCCCACTTCTTATTTTGTAAGTTCCATTTTTTTATACATTCGTTCTCTATCATATTATCAGCGATAGATAAGCGAATGTGAGATTTGAATATGAGTTTATGGTATTACCCTAAACGGTACATGTTTTCAATTAATCTTGCAGCTCCCCGGCATAATGTGGCTGATAATTAAGAAACCTACAAGATTCAGCACCAGCTGGTTTGTCAATTGGGTAACCATATAGCTATAAACATTTCTCATTTATGTTGCATTGATGACTAGTTTTATTTATTTTCTTGTTTTTAATTTGCTGGTGTCATCAGGCTAGCATATTCATTGGAATGTTCATTATGATGGCATCTACAATTGGTGGGCTTAGAAATATCATCACTGACGCCTCTACCTATAGGTTTTATACATAAAACAAAAGTTATGATAAAATGTAGCGACTTCATATTTCAGTTGGCCAAGACTTCCCTTTTTCTTCTTATATTATGATCTTTATGTTGTGCCTGTATTATTTAAGTATAACTTACAACTTCAGAATCATGTTTAATTTTTTTTCTCGAACTATAAGTATTTTTAAATTTATTGAACTAAAATCGTGACCTAATGAAAGATAAAATGCTCACAATAAGTAATTTTTCTATATTCGGGGATTAAATTTATAATATTTTATTTGAAAAATGAGAGTATCAAACTGTTCACATGTTTAATTTATTGATCGTTAATAAGCAACAACAACATGCAAAATGAGTTAAGCACAACTGTTTGTGAGGTAGATTAGAGGTTTGATTAATGGTAGACTGTGTTTCTTGTGATAGAAACAAGTATAATAAAAAGCATTTTTTGTTTAAAAAAAGGCGGAAGAGAAAGAAAATAGAAGAAAATGATGGGCTAAATAAAATCAAAATTCCTTAAAGGATAGCAAAAGAAGCAACAAACATAATCTCAACTCCAATGTACAACAGCAGATCAATTACATGCAAATGTAATTGACCACCATAAAAATGTTGACCAAACTGAAACACAAGAACTTCAATTCTCTCATCAGAGCAGAACAATTACCTTCCCAGTCTCAGGTATCTCCGGCACCTAATAGGCATCAGCAGTCACTTCCGTCAACCACATCCCGGGAAACAACGTCTGCAAAATCAAACGAACAAAAGAAACCCAAATCAATCCCAAAGATGAAAACTTTCAAACCAGAACATAAACAAGGACATGAATTCTCTCCTAATTAAAATGTTTATTATCACAATTTTCCTACTTATTTTTGTTGTAGTTAGTTTCTAGGCTAGCTTCACGCAAAAAGCCACATACCACTTAAACTTTTAGTCTCATCTCCATCACTAGTGAAAATACCATTGCAAAATTCTTCAACCTTTTCCTCATCATTGACTCTTGTGTACAGCAGCTCCTCATAGTAGCCCAATCTTGCAAGTGTACCAGCACTGCCATCTTTGATGACATCAGTAAAAAGGTGGAATTGTTCTACCATACCCCTGTCAATTAAATACAAAAGAACTTGACCATAAGATTCCTCTTCTATTGGAAAGCCCTGCTCTTTCATTGACATAAAAAATTCAAAAGCCTTTGAAACTTGTTCCAATGCAACAGTCTCATCATCAGTTGTGCTGGCCTTCGCTATGCAAATCTTCAACAATGCATTGAACTCTTTCATGCCGGTTTCACGTGCCAAATTTCGAAATAAGTTGATTGTAGCGTCAGTCCCCAGCTTTACCGTGCATGAATCAACTAAGCGGTTAACATGATTGATTTGGCCTTTCTTGAAAACACATTTATGTTTCCTTTCACGAGGTACTTCTTTCCGCTGAAGAGAACTACAGTGCTTTGAAAGTTCTGAAAACCAAGGTACTTCCAATCTATCTTCGGAAGGTTTCCCGCCATTGTCCCCTTCTGAGTCAAGCAAGTCAACTGAAAATAGGCATAGCATGGCAACATGCAATAAATCAACTATTCTCATATTTGTTCAAACCAGAAAATTCAAATGACAGACAGTTTTTGCCTAATCATTTAATGTGTCGCTTGTTTTTCCCTATAAAGCATGCAAATGGTAAAAGACTGATCCAAATACAACCATTCATTACCCAAATACGCCCAAATTTAGCACGAAATGTCGTCATGATACAGAGTGTTTTCATACAATTTTTGCTCATAAGAAAAGTACAAATTGCACAGCACATCACTTGAACAAACATGCATATACATTAATCCAAATTAAACAAGATACAAGACATACCAGACAGACAATGTTGATGGTGTATCATGGCATACCTGCCTCGTTGGATCCTCTGCGTTAATAAGAAAAGGGAAAACAAGGAACAATGAGTGATAATTTTGTATACTTCGTGCTCAATATAAGAGGAGAGGAAGGAAGAAAGTTACCAGAATCCGAGCAAGAGGAAGTATCTACACCGATGGAGACAAGGCTAGAAAGATGGGCGGGTGAGGGAGGTTTAGAAGGTTGTGGGGGCTCGTGGGATTTGACGAGGGTGCGTTTGGGGGTGGAAGCAGAAGAGGCATCGAGGGAAGAGGCAAAATGCTTGATACTTGAGGTTTTGGCGGCGGCGGAGGTGGTTGCGGCGGGAGTGGACTTGATGGAAGAACGGAAGAGAGAGCAGAGGCTCTTCAGCGTATTGAGCTTGGGCATTTGGCGATGCGGTTGGAATGGTAAAGCAGGGTTTTTGGAGTGGTAATAATAAAATTAAGAAAAATAAGAGTAACAAAATAAGAACAAATTTTGATGAGGAAAATAATTATGATAATAATAAAATTAAGAAAAATAAGAGTAACAAGAAGAATAGGTGGATGGAAATTTGGGGGAGAGATGTGCTGGAGCCATCAGCAAAGCATGAAGATTGTGGAGAAGGTTTTAGACGAGTAGAGTTTGCATCTGTAATTTCAACATCTCTCTATTTTAGTCATACTTCAAGACTTATTTATAGGTTTTAGTGGTAATGTTCTACTCAACAACTCAATAATAAAAATATAGTCTATTTTATATTATCTCCAATTATTCTATATATGTAAAATATCTTTGTAATTAAAGGATATCACTTCCTTAAATATAGAGATATTATTGTGAATATCTCTCTAACTATTCAATTATCATATTTACATATTAGTCATATTTCATGCCTATTTATAGAAATTATTTGTAATGTTCTACTCAACAACTATATTAATAATAAATATAGGATTTTTCTACTATGTTTAAATTTATTTTTGAGCATCGGTACCCGACAAATATAAACATACATGTGTCATAATGACTTGTTATAGTAGGTTATATAAAAAATGTATATATAGAAATACAAGCCCAGCCGGCTCGAGTGGTCAACGCATTGGGCTAGATCTCATTTGCATTTGTGGGCCATGCAGCTGCTCTTGAGATCCAAGCAAAAATTCCATCAATTCCAGAAAAGCCACGTTGGAAAGAGTTGTTGGAAACATGAGTTAACATTCCAAAAATGGTTTAAAAAAAAAAAAACACCTCTGCATGAATTGATTGACTCATTTGGCACCTCTATTGAAAAAACAATTTAAAAGGCACCTGTACTTCTTACGTATGACACATTTGGCACCTCTCACGAACGACGTCACCATTCCTCCATTATCCACTGACGTGGCATGCCACGTTATAAACATGATGACGTGTCATGCTACGTAGCAAATCCGACCCAAATAACACTGAACCGGGCCTGCACACGGGTCATTTATTTGGGTCATGAATGACGCGTCATCCACTTCACTTCATAAGAGTGAACGACGCGTCATTCACTCTTTATTCTTTTCTTTTCTTTTCTTCACTACACACAAATTTTCATACCCAGATTAACATAATTAAGATGCTAAAATATCATAAATTAATTAGAAATGAAGGGTCTTTGATGTGTACGAGATAAGGACGAAGAAGGAGAGCTTGCATCTGATGTGTCAGCGCTTGTTGTACCACTGCTGCATCCACTGTCCACCCCACAAATGTGACACAAATCAAAACAAAAAAATTAACAACAAATTACTCCAGGAGATTTTGATTATTCTCATTTTTGTATTACTTTTTGGGATTTATGTGTTCAGATTATTTACAAAGATTAATTAAAAAATCATTTCTTTAGAAAAGAAGAAGAAAACAAGCATCCCTGGCTGAAAAATTAAAATCCGTGTCAGCTAGGAAGCAGAGAAAAAAAAATGTAGAAAATGAAAAGGGATGAATGATGAACCTGGTTGGAGCAAATGGAGGCGTTGATTCTGGATGTCATGAGAGGAGACGGCGAGTGGGCCAACAAAGGAAGCTCATTTTGATGGTGACAGAGAGAGTACATGAAGGTGTTCGACGAAATGCGAGTGGGTTTTTCCCCTGATTTCTTCTTGGTGGGGGTTGGCAAATCAGGAGAAGCCGATCTTGGTGTATGACTGGTCGTCGAAGAAACAAGATCCGGCGGCGGCGGAGGTGCGATGCACAGACGGTGGCGGTGGAAAGAACTAGGAAAAATGAAAGAAAAGAAAATAAAGAAAAATGAAGAAAAGAAAAGAATAAAGAGTGAACGACGTCATTTACTCTTATGAAGTGAAATGGATGACGCGTCGTTCACGACCCAAAAAAATGACCCGTGTCCAAGCCCGGTCCAGTATGATTTGGGTCGGATTTGCCAGGTGGCATGCCACGTCAGTTGATAACGGAGGAATGGTGAGGCCGTTCGTGGGAGGTGCCAAATGTGTCATACGCAAGAAGTACAAGTGTCTTTTAAACCGTTTTTCAGTAGAGGTGCCAAATGAGTCAATCAATTCATGTACAAGTGCCTTTTTTGGATTTAAACCTTCAACAAACCCTTTGATACTTGACTACAGTCAATCTTATCACCGGTAAAATTTGGGTAGATCATGATCTACCTATATCATGTAGGATGATGATACGTGATCAAAAGTGTCAAGAATAGTAGTATTCTAATACTATTTAAGTCACGTGTCATCATCCATGATCTACCCAAAAAATTTCCATCTTGTCACTATTGTTATTACATATCACTGTTGTTATCGATGAACAATTGCATTTACTCTTATTTATTGAAGTGATATTCCCATTTTTTTGTGGATCGATGCCGGAAACGTGGACAAAAAAGTATGGGTTTAGGAAGATTCCGGCACTGTATAAAATATTCCTTTCATACGTGGAGTTAGTCTCGAAATTATACACAATAAATAAATAAATAAATAGGTTATTTATTTAGGTTTTATTATTAGCATTTCAAAGGTACAGAACTTACACATCAATGATTCACCACTCAAGCTAGGAATTCGACACTTTTATTAAATCCATAAATCACCAAGATGACCTGCTGCTTTGGTAATTCTGGTGATGCCCACCATTAGAGTCGCAGAGTTTTACCAATTGTAGCCAACAAACAAAAGCTTCATTGTACCTAATAGGCATCAGCAGTCACCACCGTCAACCACAGCCCGGGAAACAATGTCTGCAAAATCAAACGAACAAAAGAAACCCAAATCAATCCCAAAGATGAAAACTTTCAAACCAGAACATAAACAAGGACATGAATTCTCTCCTAATTAAAATGATTATTATCACAATTTTCCTACTTATTTTTGTTCAGATACCATAACTGCTGATATTAAAACAGGTATGGAGAATAGTAGTCAGTTTGAAGGCTAGCTTCACCCAAAAAAACCACATACCACTTAAACTTTTAGTCTCATCTCCATCACTAGTGAAAATACCATTGCAAAATTCTTCAACCTTTTCCTCATCATTGACTCTTGTGTACAGCAGCTCCTCATAGTAGCCCAATCTTGCAAGTGTACTAGCACTGCCATCTTTGATGACATCAGCAAAAAGGTGGAATTGTTCTACCATACCCCTGTCAATTAAATACAATAGAACTTGACCATAAGATTCCTCTTCTATTGGAAAGCCGTGCTTTTTCATTGACAACAAAACTTCAAAAGCCTTTGAAACTTGTTCCAATGCAACAGTCTCATCATCAGTTATGCTGGCATTCTGTATGCAAATCTTCAACAATGCATTCCCCAGCCTGTTTGAATCAACTAAGCCATCAACATGATTGACTCGGACCCTCTTCAAACGCCATTTCCTTTCACGAGACGTACTGTAATTTGACAAATCTAAAAACCAAGGTACTTCCAATGCATCTTCTGAAGGTTCCCCGCCGTGGTCCCCTTCTGTGTCAAGCAAGTTAACTGACAAACCATGTGCACACCAAAATAGGCATAGCATGGCAACATGCAATAAATCAACTATTATCATATTTGTTCAAACCAGAAAATTCAAAACAAAAAGTGATTCAATTCCACAAATGACATGCAGCAGAATGTCAGACAGCACTTCATCTTCCCAATCATTTAACGAGAGGATCCAACGAGTCAGATATGACATGATACAATTAATGTATATACATGTTTGTTCTACATTTCGTGCTAAATTTGGGTGTATTTGGGTAATGAATGGTGGTAGATGGTGATATAGTTGTACATTTGCAAGATATAAAACATGCAAATGGTAAAAGACTGATCCTTGCGTCTTGCGTCGGGAGTGAAAATCTTATCCTTGTGGCAACCGTGCTCACATAGACGACCCACTAAGACTAGGCACGCCCCCAACATCCTTGGGAGTGAAAATCCTATCCTTGTGGCTACCGTGCTCACAAAGACGGACCACTAAGACGAGGCACGCCCCAAGGAGATAGTAACTCCGTCCTGGAAGTGAAAATCCTATCCTTGTGACAACCATGCTCACATAGACGGACCACCAAGACGAGGCACGTAGACGGACCACCAAGACGAGGCACGTTCCAGAGACACGAGGTTCAACGCTTGGAAGTGAAAATCCTATCCTTGTGATAACCGGTCCTGATCAGATGGCTCACTAAGACGAGGCATGTTCCAAGCCGACCGTTGGCATTTGAAACAAAGAGAGATACCCTAGCTAGTAACCGTGCGGTTGATACCCGGTGAAGTTAAGCTGGAGGAGATATCTCTATATCGGCAACACCATCATGGTAAGGCCAAAGTTGGCAAGGCTAAGTGATCCCCCCAACAACAAAGGGAGGCATCAATCTATATATAACACGAGAAGAAATGACACCGATTCATCTTCTGAAAGAAAAATACTGTGTCCTTAGAGACAGAAATATTTCAACAACTCACGGGCGAGGCGTCGCAACAAAAGCACGCGCTAATGCTGTGGCCAAATCACCGCATAAGGTATGATAACTACATCATTGTAATTGCAGTAATGGTGTTTACTAACCACATTGTAGCAGTAACATCGCAAAGCAAAATTGGCAAAGAAATTCCACACAAAAAGACAACATTTTAAAGAAAAGCCAATACTGTCAAAATTACAAAAAGGATGGGCAAGGACATGCTAACATCGAAATCCAAAAATAAAGCACAGACCCTATGAAGCAGCTGACGCATTGTTCCCACCCTGCCATACATCATCTCCATCACTAGTGAAACTACAATTGCAAGATTCTTGAACCTTTTCCACATCATTGACTCTTGTGTACAGCTAGGGGTGGGCATTTTCCGAAATTTCCGAATTCCGAAATTTCCGAATCGAATTTCGGGTATTTCGGTTCGGGTATTTCGGAATTCGGAAGGGGGTACCCGAAATAATTTCGGGTTCGGGTACGGAATGGATGTTGGGAAATTCGGGTACCGAATTGCCCATGCTTTAGTTTAGGGGTTATTCCATTTCCATTCCAACTTTGAAACACAAAACGCACGCACACCGCAAAACGACCTCTCTCTCTCCATCTTCACTCTTCACTTCAGCCAAACTCACGGGCACCGCCACCGCCGACGGCCCTAACCACAGTCACTGACTCACCTCATCATCTCCTCCAGCACCCATCACGACCCTAACCCTCAAATCGATCTCCAGTAACCCTAACCCTAACCCCCAAATCGATTTCCAGTAATTCTAACCCTAACCCCCAAAATCGATCTCCCCCCTACTTTCTCTTACAATACACACAGTTGTCTTTCTCATCTCCACAACTTATCTAATCTCTCTCATCTCTCACATCCTCCTCAATCTTCTCCTGGTAAACCTTCCTCAATCTTCTCCTCAATCTTTTTCACCCAATGTGATTGTGATTTTATGTGTGTATCATTATTGCTGATGTATGTTGCTGATGTGAATTTGTAGATTTCACTTCCTAGATTGTGTTGTAAACTGTTTGTTTGCCTGCTTGATTCTTCCTTTTTCTCGCGGGTTCTAAAGAATGCACTTCTTGTTTGTCTTGAATTAATTCCTACACTTGTGCTTCTTATGTGGCCTTGAATTGTGATATTTCCATATTTACCAGCGAGTAGATTTGATAAATCAGAGACAAGTTGACTTGTCCTTGCTGATTCTTGTTTCTTGTAATTCCTGCCAATGAAATATGTGACTAATGATTAAGATGCATTCTTGTTTCCTTTTTTTCTGGGTGTTCTAATTCATTTTTGGGTTTTGTTTTCCTTTTTCTTAAGAAGAAACTTTAAAGTTAGCTTGTGATTTTGCTCTGTTAAAGTAAAGGAGGACAGTTGCTTTGTTGTTTTGATGGCAATGGTTTAGATAACTCCTCAGATGTGTTTGTTAAAAAGATTGTGCCTTACTTAGTAAAGTTTACACCAGTAGCCCTATTGTTGATCAACTTGAACTGGGTTTTGGTTAATAGTTGGAACTTGGAATACTTTTCTTAGTCAATCGAGCTCGTTGGATTCTATTTTTTGGCGTGAGTCATCAAAATTGCTTGTTAGTACTGTATCTACTGTCTACTAAACCTTTGAAAATTATTTGGTCTGCTAGCTGCGTGTGAGGGTGCTGGTCACCTTAATTAATCATTCATCATATTTTTAATCAGTTTACTGCATAGAATCGAATCACTGATCTCTAAGATTCAATCCCTCATGCTTGTTAACTATTATAATCTCCTTAATTAGTTTTTGCATTTCTTCTAGGCCAATTCTAGATTTTCTATAAACACACTTATTACTTACCTTGCTTAATAAAATGTCCACCTTACTGAAAAATAGAGAGGCTTTCTTCTTAGTTTTTTAATATTTTTTTAAAAATTTAGTTATATTATTAATCATCATTGCAATACTAGTAATCAAACTCATAATTTAAGGTATAAAAACAATACGTACTAATTAGTTGAACAATAACTTCGTATACTTACTCTTAATTTTTTTAATCCGTGTGTTCTTCTTTCATCAGCTTACATTTTCTTACACTAATTAAGTATATATGTCTGCATGGGATTGCTTTCTGAAAATATTTTGAAAGAACACAGTAGTAATATTTTAGTGTGATAAACTTTCACCATCTCTGCGTTAAATCTTGAATTAAATGGCCATCTTCCATCTCATTATTGCTGATGTATGTTGCTAATTTTATGTAGATGGCTGACACAGTAGCTGGAGCTGCAGCACCTGGACCTTCAACGGTAGCTGGACCTTCAACGGTAGCTGGACCTACAACGGTTGTTGATAGTGCTGTTACAGTTAAGAAAGAGAAGAAAAGGAAGCTGATGGCACCAAGATCAGTGGTGTGGAAGCAATTTAAGAGGTCCCAAAATGAGTATGGAGAATGGAAAGGTACTTGTATTTTCTGTAATGCTGAAATTGCATGTGATTCTAGGACAGATGGTACAAATGGCATGAAAAATCACATGAAAAAATGTAAAGAAGTACCCCATTCTAGTGACCCTATGCAAACTGAAATGAACACTTATATCAATGCTGATGGTAGTAAGGCTGTAGGTGTTTGGAAGTTTGACCAAGAAGCATGCAAGAAGGCTTTGGCACTAATGATAATAGAGGATGAACTTCCTTTTAAGTTTGTAGAGGGGGTAGGGTTTAGGAAGTTCATGTCTACGGTACAAAATAGATTTGTAGTGCCTTCTAGGAGAACAATTAGTAGGTGTTGTTATGAGTTGTATGTTGAGGAGAAGTTGAGATTGAAAGGGTTTTTGATGTCCAATTGTCAAAGGGTTTCTATTACCACTGACACTTGGACATCCATTCAAAGGATTAACTACATGGTTGTAACTACTCACTTTATTGATAATGATTGGAATTTGCAAAAAAAAATATTGAATTTTTGTCCAATCAATAGCCATAAAGGTGATGCCATAGGAAACACTCTTGAGAAATGTCTAGTTGATTGGGGAATCAATAAGGTATTTACAATCACAGTAGATAATGCTAGCTCAAATGATTTAGCTGTTGCTTGGATTAGGAAGAAGATGAATCAGTGGGGTACAAATATTTGTGAGGGACAATTTCTTCATGTAAGGTGCATTGCACACATAATTAATTTGATGGTAATGCATGGGCTTACCACTGTGGGAGCATCAATCATTAGGATCAGAGAGGCAGTTCGGTATATTAGACAGTCTCCATCTAGACTGTCTAAGTTTAAGGAATGTGCAGAAAGGGAGAATGTTGAGTCTAAAGCATTGCTGTGTTTGGATGTATGTACTAGGTGGAACTCCACCTATTTGATGCTAGAGTCTGCTTTGAAGTTTGACAGGGCCTTTGAGGCATATGAGGATGTGGATCCTTTCTACAAGATGGAGCTTGATATGAGGGAAGAAAAAAGAAAGAAAAAAAAAGTGCAGAAATCAAATGAGGATGCTGATTTGGCTGATATTTTGGCATTTGATAATGAGGAATATGCAGAGGAGGATGGTGTTGAATATGTCACGGGCATGGAGGGTGGATATAGAATTGATGGTGGTGGAAGTGGTGCACCAAGAGAAGGTGATTGGGTGAATGCAAAGAGATTGTGTCAGACTTTGAGGTATTTTTATGATTTAACTTGCAGTGTGTCAGGATCTAAATATGTTACTGCCAACGCTTATTTTGATCAAGTTTCTAATGTTGCTTCCATGTTGAGAGGTTGGGAGAATGGTAATGACATAGAACTTAGGAATTTGGCAGCAAAGATGCATGAGAAGTTTGACAAGTATTGGGGTAATGTGGCCAAGTTTAATACCCTTCTTTATATTGCTGCTGTGTTTGATCCAAGAAAGAAGATGGATTATGTGGCATTTGCTCTATTAGATGTGCATGGGGACATTGTTGGGAAACAGTTGACAGATAAAGTGAAGAGGGATATCGAGAAGATATATGTTGGGTATTGGGAGTTGTATAAGAATAAAACAGAGCAGGCTGTTGTAGCTGAAACTTCTTTGGATAGGAGAGGGTACTGTGGAAGTCAAGAAGGTTGTGTAGACATAGGTTCTGAGTTGATCAGTGCTAGAGAACAAAGGTTTAAAAAGTTCAAGGAAGCTACTGGTGGAGGCAGATTTGAAATGAAGTCGGAACTGGAATCTTACTTGAACGAGAGTGCTATTGAAGGAGACAAATCATTTTCCATCTTGGACTGGTGGAAGAAGCATGCTCCAAGGTTCCCTGTTCTCTCCAGGAGGGCAAAAGATGTACTAGCTGTCCAAGTCTCCACAGTGGCATCTGAATCTGCGTTCAGTACTGGAGGAAGAGTCCTTGACCCGTTTAGGAGCTCTTTGACTCCGATGGTTGTGCAAGCCTTAATATGTGCAAAAGATTGGTTTAGATCGTCAAGAGAATCCATGACAGTTGAAGAGGACCTTGCTGAACTTGACAAATGGGAAATTGGTAAGTTTTCTTTTATTGCAATTGAGTTCTCTCTACATATTTATTAAATGTTTACTCATAGACTTTATTGCTTGAAATATTTTCAGAATTAACTCAAATGGGAGTGGAGACCACTGTTATAGAAATTTTAGGGGATTAATGCTAAGTTGGACTTTCAAATTGGTAAGTTTTCTTTTATTGTAATTGAGTTCTCTTTACATATTAAATGTTTACTCATACTTTATTGCTTGGAATATTTTCAGAATTGGTTTAAATGGGAGTGGAGACCACCGTTGGTGCAAGTTGCTTGGCAGTAGTGGATTTACTTATTAATCCATGACTGTTATTGTATGTTGTTGCTGCTGAACTTTTAATGTGTATGTTTAATTTTGATTGCGTCGGAAAAATAACTTGCTTGGTAGTAGTGGATTCTATCATTCTAATGTGTATGTTTTATTTGGATTGCGTCGGAAAAATAACTTGCTTGGTAGTGGTGGATTCTATCATTCTAATGTGTATGTTTTATTTGGATTACGTCGGAAAAATAACTTGCTTGGTAGTAGTGGATTCTATCATTCTAATGTGTATGTTTTATTTGGATTGCGTCGGAAAAACAACTTGCTTGGTAGTGGTGGATTCTAATGTAGTAATGTGTATGTTTAATTTAGATTGCGTCGGATTCTTGTTGTTGCTTAGCAGTAGTGGATTCTAATGTGTATGTTTAATTTCGATTGTAATTTGTATTGGCTGCAACTTGATGGAACTTGCTTGGCAATAGTAATGCTTGTTTAATTTGTTCCTTGTTGGTGCAACTTACTTGGCAGTAGTAATGCCCTTGTAATACTTATTTGATTTGTTCCTTGTTGGAGCAACTTGCTTGATACTTAGATTGCTGGATGGGATGTTTGGATTAACTTGTTTGGTAATTTGAGACTTGAGAGTGCTGGTTGGAGCAACTTGCTTGATACTTAGATTGTTGGATGGGATGTTTGGATTAACTTGTTTGGTAATTTGAGAGTGCTGGATGTTTGGTAATTTGAGAGTGGATTTGGACAGGTTTTCAATTTCGTCAAGTTTTCAATTTCGTCAAGTTTTTAATTTTCAGCAGGTTTTAATTTTCAGCAGGTTTTAATTCGGAAATTCGGGTATTGTATACCCGAATTTCACCCCGAATTTCCGAAATTTGAAATTCGGGAATTTCGGGTATACCCGAATTTCCGAATTTCAAATTTCGGAAATTCGGGTACGGGTAGCAGAAATACAAATTCGGGTTCGGGAAATTTTTTTGCAAATTCGGAATCCCGAATTCCGAAATTTTTAATTCGGGTATTTCCGAAATACCCGAATGCCCACCCCTATGTACAGCAGCTTCTCATAGTAGCCCAATCTTGCAAGTGTACTAGCACTGCCATCTTTGATGACATCAGCAAAAAGGTGGAATTGTTCTACCATACACCTGTCAATTAAATACAATAGAACTTGACCATAAGATTCCTCTTCTATTGGACAGCCGTGCTTTTTCATTGACAACAAAACTTCAAAAGCCTTTGAAACTTGTTCCAATGCAACAGTCTCATCATCAGTTGTGCTGGCATTCTGTATGCAATTCTTCAACAATGCATTCCCCAGCCTGTTTAAGCCATCAACATGATTGTCTTGGAACCTCTTCAAACGCCATTTCCTTTCACGAGATACTTCTTGTCGACGAGACGTACCGTAATTTGACAAATCTAAAAACCAATCTTCTGAAGTAATTTGACAAATCTAAAAACCAATCTTCTGAAGGTTTACCGCCGTGGTCCCCTTCTGTGTCAAGCAAGTTAACTGACAAACCATGTGCACACCGAAATAGGCATAGCATGGCAACATGCAATAAATCAACTATTATCATATTTGTTCAAAACAGAAAATTCAAAACAAAAAGTGATTCAATTCCACAAATGACATGCAGCAGAATGTCAGACAGCACTTCATCTTTGCCTAATCATTTAACGATAGGAGGATCCAACGAGTCAGATATGACATGATACAATTAATGTATATACATGTTTTGGCAACATGCAATAAATCAACTATTATCATACAACAAAAAGTGATTCAATTCCACAAATGACATGCAGCAGAATGTCAGACAGCATTTCATATTTGCCTAATCATTTAACGAGAGGATCCAACGAGTCAGATATGACGTGATACAATTAATGTATATACATGTTTGTTCTACGACATTTCGTGCTAAATTTGGGTAATGAATGGTGGTAGATGGTGATATAATTGTACATTTGCATTGCAAATGGTAAAAGACTGATCCTTGCGTCTTGCGATTTCAAGCACATAAATCTTGCAATGTACAACTATATCACCATCTACCACCATTCATTACCCAAATACACCCAAATTTAGCACGAAATGTCATGTTGATACAGAGTGTTTTCATACAATTTTTGGTCATAAGAAAAGTACAAATTGCACAGCATCACTAGAACAAACATGTATATACATTAATTGTATCATGGCATACCTTAATTGTATCATGGCATACCTGCCTCGTTGGATCCTCTGCGTTAATAAGAAAAGGGAAAACAGGGAACAAGTATACTTGGTGCTCAATATAAGAGGAGAGGAAGGAAGAAAGTTACCAGAATCCGAGCAGGAGGAAGTATCTACACTGATGGAGACAAGGCTAGAAAGATGGGCGGGTGAGGGAGGTTTAGAAGGTTGTGCGAGGGTGCGTTTGGGGGTGGAAGCAGAAGAGGCGTCGAGGGAAGAGACAAAATGCTTGAGACTTTTAGCGACCGCGGGTGAGATTTTGGCGGCGGCGGAGGTGGTTGTGGCGGGAGTGGAATTGATGGAAGAAAGGATGAGAGAGCAGATGCTCTTCAGCGTATTGAGCTTGGGCATTTGGCGAGGGATTGGAGTGGTAATAATAAAATTAAGAAAAATAAGAGTAACAAGAACAAATTTTGATGAGGAAAATAATTATGATAATAATAAAATTAAGAAAAATAAGAGTAGAAAGAAGAATAGGTGGATGGAAAATTGGGGGAGAGATGTGCTGGAGCCATCAGCCAAGCATGAAGATTGTGGAGAAGCTTTTAGACGAGTAGGTTTTGCATCTGTAATTTCAACATCTCTATTTTAGTCATACTTCAAGACTTATTTATAGGTTTTAGTGGTAATGTTCTACTCAACAACTCAATAATAAAAATATATTCTATTTTATATTATCTCTAATTATTCTATATATGTAAAATATCTTTTTAATTAAAGGATATCACTTCCTTAAATATAGAGATATTATTGTGAATATCCCTCTAATTATTCAATATTTATATTTACATATTAGTCATATTTCATGCCTATTTATAGAAGTTATTTGTAATGTTCTACTCAACAACTATATTAATAATAAATATAGGATTTTTTTACCATATTTAAATTTATTTTTAAGCATCGGTATCCGACCAATATAAACATAACATGTGTCCTAATGACTTGTTATAGTAGGTTATATAAAAAATGTGTATATAGAAATACAAGCCCAGCCGGCTCAATATTTCGAGTGGTCAACGCATTGGGCTAGATCTCATTTGCATTTGCTGCTCTTGAGATCCAAGCAAAAATTCCATCAATTCCAGAAAAGCCATAAAAAATACCGACGTGGAAAAGAGTTGTTGGTGCTAATTTTGTAAGTCACTGTTTACTACACATAACAAAAACATGAGTTAACATTCGACAAATCCTTTGATACTTGACTACACTCAATCTTGTCACTATTGTTATTACATATCACTGTTGTTATTGATGAACAATTGCATTTACTCTATTTATTGGAGTGATATTCCCATTTTTTTGTGGATCTTGGTTTCTTTGGCGACTTTGGTTTGACTCCCACTTCATAATTTGTAAGTTTCGTTTTTTTGATATTTGTCTAATTAATCTTCTACTTAAGCAATTCGTTTCCTTCCTCTTCTGATAAATTGGACTTGTTTTTTACGTAATTATTAAGAAAAAAAATATGGTCAAAATCAAGCTAGCGGTTTCCTTTATATGCGGCATGATTTTGTGCATGCATAAGAGTGATTTAAACAATGTAAAAACTCTTACTTTAGCCTAACTTTTGGGAGTTTTTTTTCCCAACTTCTTGCTCTAATTAAAGTCAAGATTTATGACCGATCTTTTTAGAGTCTACTGAAAATAAAAGTGGTCCAAAAATACCAATATTAGATGTAGTTAAATAATAATAAAATTATCTACCTGTAATTAAAATTTTAAATTTAATTAAATTTTAGAAAATATAAAAAAATTCATCTTTTTATAAAAATTCGACAATAATCAAACGATATGCTCGTAGAAAAAAAGTGGTCCTAGACTCCAAACTCCAAATAATAAAAAGCAAAAGCAATAGCAATGAATCTATCACCCATTAAATGATCACAAGAAGAGTGGGGTGCAAAAAGAAAAAAATGGTCACGGGAACAGCAATCATGATCTTTATGGTTCACAACAAAACAAGAATCCTCTCTTTATTTTACTTACAAAAATTGAAATGTAAAATAAATTATAAAAAAACAAGAATTCATGTCATTAGTCATTACCGGCCCTTAATCTCTCAATCAATCCGTAATTAAATGCGAAAAATAATGCAAAAAAATAAACAAAGACCCAACAAAGATCACCAAAAACATGCAAAGACAGTGACCCCACATCACCGAAAAAGAAAGAAAAAAACATCTATGCTATGCTTTATATGAAAACCCAAAACCCTCGCCTTCTTCCTCACTTCCCCTGTTCCCCACCTCCAAAAATCAAATATGGGGAAATTTCTACTTTTCATCATCTCCGCTCTGTTCATCATTTATCCATTTGCTTCTTCTTCTCGTCAGTTACCGGAAACCACCACCACCTCCAAAACAACCGTCCTTGACGTGTCAGCCTCCATTCAAAAAACTAAAGATGTTTTCATTTCCGGGCCCAAAACGGCGCCGTTGGTCGAGCAACAAGACACGCCCTCTTCGCCATCGTCTAAGATGACAATCCAGCTGCATTCCAGAACTTCCATTGTTGAATCTCAACATGCAGACTACAAGTCACTCACCTTATCCCGGTTGGGCCGCGACTCGGCCCGAGTCAGATCCCTCATCAACCGCCTAGATCTGGCCGTCAACCGTATCTCCGCTTCAGATCTCAAACCCTTGGACACAGGCGATGAATTGCAAGCCGAGGATTTGCAGAGCCCGATTATCTCCGGGGCGAGTCAGGGAAGTGGCGAATATTTCGCCCGAGTTGGTATCGGGAAACCGCCGACTCAGGCTTATATGGTGATCGACACAGGGAGTGACGTCAACTGGGTACAATGCGCACCCTGCGCCGACTGCTACCAGCAAGGCGACCCAATCTTCGAGCCTACCTCTTCTACTTCCTTCTCGCCTCTCTCCTGCAAGACCAAGCAATGCACGGCGCTCGACGTGTCGGAATGCCGCAACGACACGTGTCTCTATGAAGTGTCCTACGGCGACGGGTCTTACACCGTTGGGGATTTCGTCACAGAGACCATCACTCTCGGCTCGGCTTCAGTTGATAAGGTAGCCATCGGGTGCGGTCACAACAACGAAGGGTTGTTCGTCGGCGCCGCCGGTTTGCTAGGACTCGGCGGCGGCACGCTTTCGTTTCCATCGCAGCTTAACGCAACGGCCTTCTCTTACTGCCTCGTGGACCGCGACACGGACTCTGCTTCCACTCTCGAGTTCAACTCACCGGCCCCTCCTAACGCCGTTACCTCATCGTTACTCCGTAACCAGCAGCTCGACACCTTCTACTACCTCGGGATGACGGGACTCAGTGTCGGAGGAGAACAGCTTACAATTTCCGAGTCAGCGTTCAAAATCGACGAGTCAGGCAACGGAGGGGTTATCATCGACTCAGGGACCGCCGTGACTCGTCTGCAGACGGAGGCGTACAACTCGCTGCGCGACGCATTTGTTAACGGTACGAAGGGGCTGCCGTCAACTAACGGCGTGGCGCTGTTCGACACGTGTTATGACTTGTCTTCGAGGAAAAACGTGGAAGTCCCGACGGTGTCGTTTCACTTTGGGGAAGGGAAAACATTACCGTTACCGGCGAAGAATTACCTGATACCGGTTGACTCGGAAGGGACGTTTTGTTTTGCGTTTGCACCAACATCATCGGGGTTGTCGATTATCGGGAACGTGCAGCAGCAAGGAACACGTGTCGGTTTCGATGTCGCTAATTCCCTTGTTAGCTTCGTGCCAAATAGATGCTAGAGATTAGGGAAGGGTGGTAATTTAAAAAAGTTAATTAATGTTTTTATGGTTGTTGTGTTCTGTATTACCCATGTGAAAAAGTTTGGGTTTTACTTTTACTTTTTCTTACCATCTTCAATTTCAAGCGGATAAATTAATTGTAAGGTGATGTATAGCGTGAAGCACATTCTGCGTTCAAGAAAAGAAAAAAGAAGATATTATATTACTATGAAGTATTAAGTCAAAGGACCATATTAGGTGATAATAAAAATTTCGGTAAAAATTTAGTGCGAATTGAAATTCAAATTTTACTTTCGTCTATAAAAAATAAATAAAATAAAGTATTCAAAATGAGTATCCAAGGATACTAAAGTCCATTACGTACTTTTCCAGTGTTAAACATTATCTGGAAGCAACATTATCTGGAAGCAACAAGCAATAGACAGGAAAACAAGCTTTCTCGTTTCTGTTGACTGTTGAGTAGATTCTTGTTTCAGCTTTTGATGATGACATATGTATACCTGGATAAAAAAATACTTTTTAATGGTTGTTATTATTTAATATATTTGTCATTTATTTATTTTAAAATTTTCCGACATTTGTTATAATTCCTCAAATTTGCATTTTTAATTAATAAAAAATTATAAAATTTATACCGTATTACTTTTAACTATAAGCATCAAAATGAAATACTCCCTTAAAAGTATAACTTACCATGATATAAAAAAGTAATTTACTGCGGAAATAGTGTACTCGAGCCTCACCGTCACGTGCACTCTCGTGACATTTGTGCCGTGATCAGGTGGTCTAGACAAGAATTTTGTCCTTGAACTTCATGGAGGAAGCAAGGATGATGGCTTCCTGATTCTTATTAACAAATTCATTCGAATTGATTGTTGCAATTTATTTATTTACCAATTAGACCAAATGGTTTACAACTTTTGCTTACCTTTGTTTATTGTAGTTATTCAGATATATAGGCTATAAATAAAATATTTATTTTATGTTTGGGCCAAGAGCGAGGAGTCCAATTGCTTTAGAGCCCATCATTGAGTATTTTAGTATTTTGTTCCTTTGGGTCAAAACTAAAAGAAAAACCCATCATGTGAGAGGACAAGGTGTGCTGGGCCTGATTATCGCATCACTCATTGCTTCATGCCTTTTTTCTACGCACCGGCTGCAGCCATATACTTATGAACATGTCAATGATGTCATAGACCTCGGGTCTTTTATTTTTTAATACTACATCCATTTCATTATCTTTATTTTTTATCCTTATTTACGGGACTATCCTTTAAAAAAGAAAAGACATTAAACATCCTTAAAATTCTCAAATTGATAATTATTTGAAAATTAGTGCTTAAACTTTCAAATTGAATAGTGCTCTCCTTATTGATCATGATTAATTATATTTGCAATTGCACCAAATGAACCCATAAAAAGATAAATTTAATATTATATAATTTTCTATGCTTAAAGTTTGATAGAAAAATGAGTTTGAACGTGAATCGAACAATATTTTCTAAATGAAAGTTTAAACAAACCGAACTAAACTTATCGATGCTCAACCCTACCATTAAACTTTTTATTTGAAAAGTAAAAATGATGAATTAGTCGACTAAATAATAATATATTTTTCTTGAATCCCACACAATCTAGAATCTAAATAGAAGACTACTATTGTTTTTTCTTTTGTTTTTCTTTGAAATGTACTGAAGACTGTTAATGTTGTTGTTGATAATTAGCCCAATTAATTTAAAATCATTTAGGGACATTTATTTTGTATTTTATTTGGGCCCAGTTATGATTTTGATTTCTTGTATCCGTATAAAGAATAAACCTCAAAATTAATAAATAAATGGGCTCTTGATTAGCAGTTAATACTCTTCTTTAAATGGGCTCTTTGATCACATCAAGATTCTCAATGTGCATATCTATAAGATAGTATACTTGTTCCCTTAGAGTATTTATTAATCAATTCTTCAAATTTGATAAAACTAAAGTTTTATTTTCGTCTTTTTAGATTTTCTCTCTATCATTTTGATAGGAGATTAATCTCGTTGAACCGTATATATATAAGTCTAGGCATTTATTAGAAGAAAAAATACACTTAAGTCTTTTTTTAAAATTAGAAAATTATAAAGGCTTCAATAATGGAACTTTATTGAACCATTTCAAGTGGATTTTGCCATACGTCGTTACACTATCTGATTCAAATGGCATCCATTCTGGATATTCTTTTCTTCTACAAATTATATAAATTAATAATTTTTTCCAAAATCACATATATATATATAAACATAATAGTACTACTAGTAAGAGAAAAAAAAGGAAAGGAAATGAGAGAGAGGAGAGAGAAGTAACGAAGGGCACGCATCTCCAGCTGAAAATAGAAGGAAGACAAAAATACCTGCAAACCAACAGCAATAACGCAAAGAAAAACAGAGAAAAAAGAAAAAGAAAAAGAAAACTAGGTAGCGTGAAGATTTTTATTGCAAACTTCTGTATCACAAAAAAAAGGGATAGGCCGTGACGGAGGATGACGGACACGTTAGGTAATAAAAAAAAATGGTAAGCGACGCACGTGGGTGGGACCTGGTACGTGGGCATTGTCTTTGAACTGAAGGTACATTTTCAAGATGGGCCGGGCTGATATGGGCCGCACATTGTGCAACCAATTTTGATAGACCTTCATTCTAGCCCAACCATACTGCATCGAATAAGATAACATACAGCCTAAAAGGACTGGCGGATCACTAGTTCGGGACGGATGTGATAAAAAGGACTGTCTCATATAATGCAATGAAGTTGCCATCATAAATTTAAAATTATGGCGTAAAAATAAAAAGTTAAGGCAAAAAGGGTCTAAACCCAAAAACGATGATTTTGGGTCGATTTATGGACTCAAGAAAGAGTTGGGCGCCCTAATCACATCCTAAAAAGGTTACCGGTTTAAAAATATAGAGGTGTTTAAATAAAATATTTTAAAAACAAGTAATAGGTCCCTCAGAGGAATCGCCGCTTTAGTATTTTACGTTGGTCGGGACTGATTTTTTAACGGAATTAACCATTTAATCTTTACTAAAGCGGGCACCCTCTTTCATTATCAGGTCATGCATGATTAAATTTTAATTACTAAGTGATCTAATCATGCATAAAACTAACAAAGTACCGATTAATGAATGCGGAAAAAGTAAAACCGAGGTGTGAGATCGAAGCCACCAAACACATGCATTAATACGAATGGAAATAAAAGCAATTAATTTTATGGCATTTAAAACGAGCGATTTAAACAAGTTATTCATATGAATTGATTTTAAATTCTAGCGATTCTAAATGTCATGCATACAAACATATATATATATATTCGAAAAAGCGTCGAATAAATAAAAGGGATAGATAAAGTGTACTTGTGAGCGGGTACCGATTGATTTACCCTACAAAAGCCGAAATTAGTACAAGTAAATGATAAACGATAAACAAGCAAATAAATATTTACCAATTATCGTACGCAAGCAAAACAATTAATTTTAACAATTAAACGCAAGCACAATAATTAATTAAATAATTAAAAGTAAGCAAAAATAATTAATTAAACAGTATGAATGAACGATTAATTAATACAAAAAATATTGCGATGGGCTAAACTTAAACGGGGCGAGAATTCCAGCCCATTACCCAAGCAAGCCTGGCCTTTCTTCTTCCTTCTTTCTCAGCTGGGCCAGGAACAATACCTGGCCCATGACCAACTCAACTCCCTTCATTTGAAACAGCCCAGCCCACTGCTTCCCTCCTTTCCCACGTCGTTTTCAACCTCCAGCAGCGATGCTGGCCACGGACCAGCAGCAGCACAGCAGCAACGCAGCGGCTCCGGCGGTAAGGCAGCAGCTCCAGCAGCAGGGTAGCGGCGGCAGAAAAGGCATCTCTTCTCCGGCGACTTTGACAGTAACAGCGGCAAGAAATGAAAGAAATATGAAGAAAAATAAATTGGAGCAAGCAATTAATTAAATGATAGGAATAAAAGGGAGGAGGAATTTCTTGCCTTGCTTTGATTTGTTTGGCGAGAGAGAGAGAGAGAATTGAGAGTGAAAATTGTGTGTGAATTTGTGAGAAATTCAGAGGGAGTGAGCTTGTGAATTCGTGAAAAACAAATAAAGAGGAAGGGAGTATTTATAGGCGATCATCCGCGAGTGGACTTGGAGGACACCGCCAGAGTGGGCGTGGCAGGCGGGAGGCGCAAGGGCGAGAGTGGGGATGAGCAGTGGCTGTGACGAGGCAGAGGTGACGATGAAGTTTTGCTGGAAAGGTGACGGGGAGGATGAGGGTGAAGGAGAGCCGCTTGATGTGTCTAAAAAAATGGGTCAAAGGATGATCAACGGTGGATGATGAAGGGCCCGCACAGTTCATTTATTTGATTCGAGCAAACGGTATGAGCGAACTATTTCGAAATAAATAAAATCCCGAACCAAAAAATACATGAAAAGATGAAACAAAATAAATAGTAGATAGTAAACAAATAAAAAGTTCAATCTATGGCCCGAATAAGCTCGTCCGGAACCGATAGAAGTTTGAACGAAAAATAAATGTTATAGTAAAGCGAATTAAACAAAATAAAATGAAATGAAACGAAACAAAATAATAGTAGATAATTTTCAATTAATAAATGAAAGTGTTCGATCTATGGTTCGAGAAATCTCGCTCGGGACCGATAGAAGTTCGAACGAAAAAGAAATAATAAAATAGAAAAAAACTGAAATGTCATGAAATAGCACAAAATAGTAAAATAACTAGCAAATGATCGACGAAAAATAGATATACTATTTAAAAGGGTTGATGATAGGATAAACGGTAAAAATATGAAAATGCGTCAAAAAATCGAATAGCAACAATAATAACTCTCAGTTGTGTGCAATCCATATTCAACATTGATTGTTATAACGGATCCGCCTATATATGGCTTGTGATTATCTATCTATTGATTCAATTTAGCTATTGTAAACTATCACTTACCTAATTTAATTTACTCCAATATATCAATCAAAGTATTGTTTTTCAATCAGTATTTTTTTTATTGTTACATTACATGTTCTTTGTCCATATAATTTAATGAGGTCATGTAAACTCGGCAAACATTGATATCTGGTTATCAGAATCGGATTGGACTGACCGGTCGGACCAATTCACGTGGGATTTTTCACATTTTCGGTCCGATTCAGCTATTGAACCAGATATATATATAAACAGGATTCAACCGGTCAAACTGATCAATTTTTACACAACCGACGAACCTACTGGTTCAATACTTCTTCTCCAAAATAGCGTCGTTTTGATATTTGTTATTTTTTTTTTTGAAATTTTGTTGAGTCGGCCCCTACTTGTAATAGGCAAGTATGGGCCGACCCATTACAAGTATTGACCCAGTCATGTGTGAACGGTTCAAAACAGTTTAACATTTATAATTCAGTGAACCATAAAATTTTCATTTTCGATTCGTTGTCGTGTACGGTTCTGATAACACTGGTTTTTTTCCAACCCGCCACAAAAAGTCAAGAAGTCAAAAATTCAAAAACCCAAGAACTCCCTTACTGTATGTAACTGGCGAATCACGGGCATTCTCATACCGCCGTCCAAACGGACATGCCTCTCTCTCTCTGTCTCTCTAGTCGTTGAGTTTCAGTTTCCCCTCCATTTCGCTCTTAACGTCCCTGAAAACGAAATCCCCCGATTTCTTTCTTTTAAAATTTACAAATTTCTTGTTTCTAACTCCAAACAAGAAAAATCCCTAACCGTAAACCATTATTACTCTCCATTGATTGACTCTCTCCGTCTTCTTTAACCTTCCTCCTTACGTTTCCTCACTCTCTCTTCTCTTACTTTTGACGGAAATGCTTTAATCAATCCAATCGCCGCCATGAGCGACTCCGCTACCTCCACTTCCGATTCCTCCTCCACCGAGACAGTCGATCAGGTTTACTTTCTCTACTGTTTGAAGAGAATTGAAAAAATGCTACTGTTGTTATTAACTTCCATGTAATTTGTGTGTTTTTGTTGGTGGCTTTTAGAGTGTAGCGAGGAATCGGAGAACTGCTGCCGGTGGTGGTGGTGGTGATCAAACGCTGACCGTTGACTTGCCGCGGAATTGGCATGATGTTTTCTGGTTAATGGTTTTTGCACTTCACTTGATCGGGTTAGGATTTTGTCTTACGCTACTTGGGCTTAATAGGTTTAAGAAATCGGATAGGTTTAATATAGATAGGTTTACTAAACGTATGACGAAGGCGAAAGGGGATTTGACTGAGGATTATTGGCCCATGTATGCTGTTGGGTGTGGAGTTGGCGCTGTACTTGGGTGGACTTGGTTGTTGTTGCTCGACTCTCGTGCCTATCAAATTATGAAGTTCGCAGTGCATATTCTCACCACGTATCTTGCTGTAATAAGTGTCCTGTGCTTCTGGTGCAAGGCGTTCTTTTGGGGTGTTGCATTTGCAGTTGGTGGTGCCGTGCAGTTTTTGTATGTTGTATCTGTCATAGAAAGGTACGAACTTTTAAATTGTTTTAGTCTTATACAGTTTTTGGATTGTGATTTGTCTCCTGGTAACTGTAACAGACTTATGATTTTTCTATGGACTGACAAACTTCACAAAATGAAGGAAGATAAGCACTTAGTCCTTTTTTTTCTACTTGCTAAAGTTTGTTTGCCAATATCCAAATATTAAATCCATATATTTTAGCCCAAGCCTGAAAGAAAAAGTTGTTAGTAGTGGCTGATACTAATGTGGGAGGTTATTTTCTTTTTATATGCAAAGATTTGACAAATTTGTGTATGCTATAGTACTTGGGGATTTGTTTCCATTTGGCCGATTGGCTATGAAAAGTTGAAAACAGCCCGTCAACTTCCTGTTAAATCTTTGTAGTAACAAAATATGTATGTCACTTAACCAAAGAAAGAACCATACCTCTCTGACCATAGAAAACATACACTTTTCCAGTCTATAGTGTTCTTCATATGTTACTTTTTGAACCCTGTCTCGTGGCATTCAAGTATCGCTCTCTTTCTTGCACATCACAGAACTGGAAGTTTGGAATCTAAAATCAATCTCTACCCATTTTCTTCCTTCACAGGCTTCCATTTACCATGCTTGTGCTAAAAAAAGCTGTGAAGATGGTTTGGAGTCTTCCAGAAGTTTTGAGAGTCTCTTTCGCATTCATGCTAGTCATGCTTTTGTGGATGGCATTATGGTCTTTTGGAGCAGCTGGTATTGTTGCTTCAGGCTTGGATGATGGAGTGCGCTGGTGGCTTCTTTTGGTGAGCTGGCAAGTTATGCTCTTTATTCCATCCTCTGCTACTGGGTGGACTGCAACATGGTTAATTCAAAGCATCCGCTGGCCATGGTGTAATGACACCTCTAATGCTGTTATTCGTGTATGCAGGCTCTCTCAGTAAGTTTATTTTGGACAGGTGCAGTTCTTTGTAATACTGTACATGTCATAGTGTCTGGGATGGTGTTCCTTGTCCTTATTCATGGTGGGAGAGAAGCAACGTCGATGCCTCCCAACCCAGTAATGAGGTCTGTCAGATACGCTGTAACGACTTCTTTTGGCAGCATTTGCTATGGATCACTCTTCACAGCTGCAATTAGGACGTTGCGGTGGGAGGTAAGCTTGCTAGGAATGATTTCACTAGCTTGTTTCCATAGTGGGATCATATTCCTCCACATTATTTTCTTTCAACTTGATCTTATGTTTTAGATCAGGGGATTGCGCTCAAAGATAGGCAAGAATGAGTGCTTGCTTTGCTGTGTTGATTTTCTGTTTCACCTTGTCGAGACTCTTGTCCGTTTTTTCAACAAGTATGCCTATGTCCAGGTATTCTCCGTTTCTGATTTGTCTCTGATGGAGAATTTTACTCTCAAAATTGTCTGTAAGGTTTCAATAACATGTTAACCATGATGATGATGGGAAGTGATGCCAAAGCTGATAAAGATTTTAGATTCATGTAAAACCATGTCATCCTGTCCTTTGGTGTATCACTTACACAGTCTACAGGATATCCGTACCAGTATTGAATATTAAGTATGTAGGTTTGTGGGTGCCTTATAACTTCTTTGGTCTCACCTAATTGACTAATACTTGTGACTGAGTGCTTGAGTGGCGTTGCATTATTTGGAGCTGGTAATCATATTACTGTCTTCTCAGTTCAATGATCTGAGATTTTTAGTATTGGTCCAGAGTATGGAAAAGCAGATCGTTGAGTTGGGCAGACTGGGACATTGAATCTAAACTGTGATGTACTTTGGCTTGGTTTGTCCTGGTAGATGATAGGTGAGAGGCTGATGCAGTGGCTGTCTGGCTCATGGTGGCTTTATTAGTGAAAAGCACATCGAAAGGCCATTGCAAGGGTTCATACAATAGATTTAGAAACTATTTAACACAACTTAGGATCTATGTGGCTTCAATGTGTTAGGGGGAGGGATTGATCTATGTCCTCCTTATCTAGTCCTTTGGTTTTCTCATGTCATCTTATCAAGCAAGTCTTGTTTCATAATCCAAGATTCAACTACACTTAAAAGATAGTCAGTTTGTCATTTAATTTTCACTGGAATGAGATTTGGAAATATTCAAAACCTTGTCAGCGTTGGTTTTTAGTTTTGCTTGAAGTGATTCTGCAACTCCTAATGCTTGCAAAATTGTATAACCATGGAATAATTTTTTTTGCCCCTCAGATAGGTGTCTATGGCAAAAATTTTAACCATTCAGCGAGGGATGCTTGGGAATTGTTCCAGTCTACTGGAGTTGAAGCACTTGTGGCTTATGATTGTTCAGGTGCAGTTATACTGATGGGAACACTTTTGGGTGGGCTCATTTCTGGAACTTGCTCTGGTGTTTGGACTCATATTAAATGGAATCACAATGAAGTCATGGTTGGATCCACTTCGATGTTAATGGGGACATTCTTGGTACGTTTTCTATGTTAAATTATGCTTATTTTTAAATTGCTTGTTGAATTGACATTATTCTAGAATATTCTTCCATATTTATCTTGTTCTGTTGTTACTTCTTTGGGAGCTTATCGATGTGCCTTGAGAATTCTTTGCTTTGCATGGTATTTTAGAAGTTGGAATTTAGACGTGCTCCATTGATGTCTAGTTTTGTCCATGAACGATGGAGTTTCGAAAAATATGATAGATTCTTGTTTTGTCATCCTCTAGAAATTCCGTGGTGTTTATATTCCCGTGTTTAAGAGGGGTGCAAAATAATCATCCTCATCCAAAGCATAATTCTGATCTGCGTTTACATTCCTGTCCTCTTGTTTGTTCATGAACACAAAATAGTCATTTTGCACATAGAGTTCAAATGAGTAGTAGTCCACTTCGATACCTTACCAGACAAGTAGCGATATAAAGATTGTCTATCTGTGTTGAATGTGAACAAGCCTGTATTGGTGTATCCTACGTGGCATTCTGTGAGCTCTCTCTCAAATGTTGTGATTCTTAACGTATATCGTGCTTTTTTCTGGGTTCATGACAGTATATACGTGTGAAGGATTTATTATATTATGAATCTTCAAGCATACTTTCATCGTACCTGCCCTACCATGCTGTCTACCATTTGTATTATTTTCAATCTGTAGCTACATTGAAGGAGGGTTTATATTATTCCAGGTCGGGCTGGCGATGGTCGTGGTAGAGAGTGCTGCTACATCCATATACATTTGTTATGCAGAAGATCCTTTATTGATTCATAGATGGGATGCTGAATTCTTCAACCAATTGTCCGAGACACTACACGAGCGTCTTCAATATCGGAGTTCCCGCGCGAGGGAATTATTGGGCAGCAATCGGTTTGATGTTCAAACAATGGAAGTTATCTCTTCTTGATCATTTACCTTTGTTTAGAAATCTTACCATCTGTAATGGACCAAAGAGGCAGAATCATTTGCTTATAGATTTGACTTAGTTTTGACTTAGTTTTGTATTTCTCTATTACATATGTAGGAAAAAGAAGAAGCAATGTTATAGGTCGCTAATATGTTGGGAAATAAGTGGAGTTGGCGTTGCTGTATGTCCCAAAAGAAAAGCACTTTTTACTATACATCTTCATTTTAAAGATCTCCACCTGTAGTAGTCGTTACTAGTAAGTACTTTACCATTAATAGTCAATCAATATGACTCATCTCATAGCTAAAATAGATAGTGTTAGTTAAATATGATGATCTTGGTATCGCCCTCAAGATGCATATGATGACGGGGCTGATGTTATTTTTCTTATGCTTATTGAAAAAATTTATTAGTATGATTATTCCTCGTTTTATTACTATTCTTGAATATAAGTTTTAAATCTCATTTGATTATATTATGGTGTATCATATTTATTTATTTATTTATTTTTTCAAGGTTTTTTTTTGCCAATGAGATATTTTTATAAGATTAAGATTTATTTTCCCGGTGGGTTACACAAGAATAGGAATGCATTTGGGGGCATGATAACTCTAGCGTCTCAGACGGTTCATTCCATAAGAGAGTAGGTCACGTGACGATGACGTCATCAGTCCAAATTTTAAAATCCAAGGAATAAGCAAAAGAAAAACACCAATCCCATATAATCACCAGAGCGAAAGTGACACGCCATCAACAACCTGTGTAGAGACTGTTGTAATGTACGATTGCCGTAGACGATGCGTCATAGCTCATACTAAAATTAATATTAATATTAGTATTATAGTATGAGTGTCCTCGGAGTATTATGAGATTCGATAATGAAATAATTCTTCAGTATAATTTGCTCGGTTCTTATGATATTACTGCTAGGTTTCTTATGATAATTTGTTCTATTTTCAAAACTCGAATTCGCTCATAATACCATGAATTGTGATGATATTTCTTTTTATAAACAATTTTGATGATATTAGTGTGATATTTATATTAACTACAGAAGTGTAAATGTTGGTAACTTTTTAAAATGGTTTATTGCAAAATTTAATGTTTCTTCCCTCTTTCCCCCCTGCATTTTCTTCTGCTACACGGCGGTGTAAACTGTAAAGTATTGGTGGCAGCTGCTTGTCTTGTCTGTACGCTACTGTGTCCTATACCAATAACCAAACGCAAGTGGTTTCTTTCAAGCAAACCCATTGTGTTAAATGAATCCTCGTTAAACTCCCTCTGTGATGCTTATTCTCCACTTTTACCTCCCCTTTAACCTTCATGGTTAAATAAACTTACTTTTTATTTATAAAAGATTTGAGATTCGAACTCGAGTTTGAGAGTTCAAATCTCTATTTATATATTTACCACTATTAGTACATTTACTTATGATAAAATAACTAATAAATTATATATTTATTGATAAATAAACTTACTACTAAAAAAATAAAATATTTTTAGAATACGATATCTTCATATGTAAAATAATTGAACTAGAAAAGTTTATTTAAAAATCAAAGTATCAATTATACTCCCTTAAGACACAATTAAATATATTTTGAAAATGTTTAACGATTGAGATTAAATTGTTAAACTTTAACTTGACCGTAAAAGTCCCATCAGCCCAACAAAATTTGACAGCGAATAGAAAAATTTGTTTGATTTTGAGAAATTAATCACTTTTTTTTCTTCAAAATAACATTTAATTGGGACAAAAATGAAACATAAATGACGTATAATTATATCCGGAGGTAGTATAATAAGATAAAATAGTAACTTATATATATTTTTTAAATTTGTGTTTTTTGCGATTATATTTAAAAGGGGATGTTCATCATTTTCACAACATCTCATCACCATCACATCGGCATTAGGGTGAGGACACTGTTCCCCATGAAATTTTAATTTTAATTTTTGTGGTTTATTCTACTACGACGTGCACAGTACACAATTGTAGAGTAGAGGGAGAAAAAAAGGAATCAAAGAAGAAGAGGTTGGTTTATGGTTTTTGGTTTCAGAGACTAGGATTGCAGATGCACATCAATCTACCACACTCTCTACGAAGACAAAACAAAAAACAAACAAAAGAAAGAAGGGTCGTTTTTAGGTCTTGGGGAGTGGACTCTATTTACCCACTCGCATCTTCAGAGCGTGTAGTACAATACCCTCTACTTATTCAAAATTTGATCTAAAAATTAAAACAATTTCTAACAAAAATATCAAATTTAAAAATTCTATTAGTAGTTTTGACAATTTGATTAGCAGAAAATAAAATTTGTTTGAAAACAATCCCAAATAAATCCTTAATATTTTTATTTATCTATTTTATTTATATTTTTTTTTAGTTTTTAGACATTCTCTTACTTTAGACTAATTTAATTTTATCATTGTTGAGCTCTCAAATTGGAATGACTCTCCCAATGTAGATTTACTTAATTTTCAAAACTCGAACTCAAAATTTAGATAAGTATGAATAATTATTTTTTACTACTTGAACACAGTCAATATTTATTATATTTTTTTTATATTTCAACTAAAGTAAAAAAAAAATGATGATTATTTACAAATTGTTTTTTTTTATACCTTACTCCAATTAAGTTCAGTTTGATTCTTTTTTTTTTCAATTCTGTTTCGATAATTTTATTTTGGTTAATAAAATTTCAATTCGATTGATTTTATTGAATTAATAAATTCAAGAAGGGTATCATTAAACTCAAAAACCTCGTTGCCATTGGCAATAATAATATAGTACTAGTAGTTTTTCCCCAGAAAATATAAAAAACTGAAGACACTGTTGGCGAGAGTGAAAAGAACGCACTCGGGAAAGAGAGTGAGAACATGAGATTAGAGAACTGTTGTAAGGATATTGGGAAACTAAAATCCCAAGTCAGAACGTAATAATAAAAAGTCTGATATACCAAAATAAATAAATAAATGTAGAAAATAAAATTATACTAACAAAGTAGCCGTACTGAATCCTGATACGCTATCCTCTTCATTCAGATCGCAAGAAGATTTTCTCCACTTCCCTCTTCGTTTTCACTGCTACCTCTTCTTCTTCTCCCTTTTCTCTTTTTTTTCTTCAAACACAAATATCACAGCTTACATTTCTAATCATCATCATGTACATGTCCTCTCCTCTCTGCTGCTCCTTTTCCTGCAACAATAACTGCTTTTGATTAGAAAAAAAGAGAAAAAAACCATTTTTTTTAAAGTTTGAACACAAAATGCAAAGCTTCAAATCATCATCATCAGCAGCTTCTCCTTCTCTTCCTCATCCTGAAATGTACTGCCACTCCTCCTTCTACCTCCGGTACTAGCCATCCCTTCTCTATCCCTTAATCCTCTGTTTCTTTCTTTCTTGCTCTGTTTCTGTTATAGTTGGTGGTGTGTCCAGTGTCATGCGAAATGAGCTAAAGATGATTCCTTTCCTGTAAAGAAATGATTTTTTATTGACATTTATTAAAAAATCATGAATTCCCATTTCTTGTTTCTCATGTTTTTGCTTTCTTTTTTGTTGGGTTTCCTTTGAAAAACAATGAAAAAATTGAAAAAAAACAGAGGAGGAGTAGGGGAAGATGTAAGCAGCAGAAACCAGACGCGTTTTGTGGATCTTGAAGAGCTTCATAATCAAACTACGCTTGCTTTCCATCACGATGATGCTGTTGATTTAAGCCCAAGTATCCAACTTTCTTGTATACTTATAAAATCAAATTTATGTATTCTTTTACTTCTACCTATGCTTATTTCTACTATTATAATAATAATCAAAACAAAAATTATATGTTGTAGGCTCCATCTTCAGTTTAAAATCCAGCAATGTGCACAATAATCTACCTTATGCTACTTCCCTTAACACGGTATCATCTCTATTACCTTTTAATTTCTATGTAAATTCATCTATGGAAATGAATTTGCTTGGTGGGTTTTGATTTTTTTTTTCTTCTTTTGTTGGGTATTTTTTGGTGTAGAGTGTTGGGTCTGTGGTGGAGATAGCAACAACAGGAACAGGAACTGGACCAGGGGCAGGGGGGTGTTTGGATGCAGAGCAATACATGTACCAGAAGGGGACAGCGTTTGGTTCCTCGTTGGGAAGCGGGCACAGTATTGAGAACTGGGGAGATTCGGGAATGGCAGATAATAGCCAACATACTGACACTTCAACAGATGTTGATACTGATGATAAAAACCAGGTATTTTCTCTATTTCTTTTCTTGAAACAATACTCGTTTGTTTGAAGAGACAAACAATGTCTGTTATGTTTCTCTGCAAATATGCTTATTTTTTTATGTGTATGGTCTGTTTCAATTTTGTTGTTGTTGAATTGGAATCTTTTTGTCGTAATGGCGGGTCAGCTTCTGCTTGGGACTTCGAGAATCCACTCTGTATTTTCATGAAATTCTGATGATTTAATCACAAGTACATAAATCAGATTTAAGGTTAATGGTATGATTTATTAAATTTTACAGGCAGTTTAATGATTGCTACAATGAGGCACATTACATTCCATAGCTATAAGATTTTGAGGTTGGTTTTTAAATTTTGCTCGTCCCGACCAACGTAGGTACATGGAATTCAGCATGACTCAATACTGGTGGTGGATTCTTTGGACCAATCCAAAACAAAATCTGGTGACCAGAAGGTTGTTGAAATGATGCTGCTTTGAATTTTTTTTGGTGTTTAAGATTTTGAGGTTTGAGTTTTATGAGTTAATCTATGCAGACACTAAGAAGGTTGGCTCAGAATCGTGAAGCTGCAAGGAAGAGTCGTCTGAGGAAGAAAGTAATGTCTCTGCTCTCATTTTTGTTTCCTTTTTTTTATAGTTTTTTCAGTGTGAATAAATAGTTCGATTAAGCTTGTCTTAGTAATGTGAGTAATGGCGGAAAAAAAAAGTAATTTTTGTAGATGGCCAGAGTAGTTTGTTGTTTGTTTCTTGTTCACGCTGGACAATTATGAAAAATGTCGGCTCATAGATCACCAACCTCACTTGGTGTAGGGATTTTGATGTTTTCAGTTATTGAAATGAAGCATATTTGGGTTATTTATAGGTTTTGGTTTTGGATAGGCATATGTCCAGCAACTCGAGAGTAGTCGACTCAGGCTTATGCAACTAGAGCAAGAGCTTCAACGTGCACGCCAGCAGGTAGAAGAATTAACTTTCATTGTTGAAGCAGTAGCTTTGAAATGATTTAATCCCCTTGCTCTGCATTTGCTAAATTACTTTTCGTTCTTCCACTTGCACATTTGACGTCAGGGATTTTTCGTGGCGAGTGGATTTTCGGGGGATCACAGCCATTCAGTGTCTGGAACTGGTAAGGGATTTTAGATGTGTTAATTCTGTATTATTTTCACATTCTATTTTCAAGTACTTGTAATGAATAATTTCATTAAACGGTTGGAACAGTTATCGTGCGGTTCAATGAATTATTTGTTAGTATCTGTGTATTTTGTATCTGCTGTTTATAGCCACCTAATTTCTGATTATGTGATCGTTGATGTGATTGATCACATCATTTCTTTAATTCATTGTTCTCGCAGAGGCTTTTGCATTTGACATGGACTATGCACGTTGGATAGATGAACATCAGCGGCTCATCAATGACCTAAGATCAGCTGTGAATTCTCAAATGGCTGATAACGAGTTACGGCTTCTTGTTGATAATGTAATGGCACACTATGACGAAATATTTCAGCTAAAGGGCATTGGCGCAAAGGCTGATGTATTTCACATGCTTTCAGGCATGTGGAAGACACCTGCTGAAAGATGTTTCATGTGGTTGGGTGGATTTCGTTCTTCCGAACTTCTCAAGGTAGTCAACCATTTTCGTGTTCCTGTTTAATATCCTCATTTTGGCCTTTTGGGTTTGCTATACATGACTTTAGTTGATTCACTACTGTGTTTTTTGGCCTCGTTGTAATTCAGATACTCGGCAACCATCTTGAACCCTTAACAGATCAACAGCTGATGGGATTATGCAATTTGCAGCAGTCCTCCCTACAGGCCGAAGATGCGTTGTCTCAAGGAATGGAAGCTTTGCAACAATCATTAGTAGACACACTGTCATCCAATTCCTTGGGTCCAACTGGCTCAGGCAATGTTGCCGACTACATGGGCCAAATGGCAATCGCAATGGGCAAGCTTGCAACTCTAGAAAACTTCCTACACCAAGTAATTCCCCACTGTTATTATAAATATTTGTTTTTTAATATGTTGATTGCCATTTGGTCTGGCCTGATAATTCATCAATTGACTAATCCTTGTGTTGTTTGTTTCTCTTGTTAGGCTGACCTCTTACGGCAGCAGACATTGCAACAAATGCATCGGATTTTGACAACTCGCCAGGCTGCTCGTGCCCTTCTTGTTATAAGTGATTACACATCACGTCTGCGGGCACTCAGCTCACTATGGTTAGCACGGCCTAGAGATTGACATGTATCTTCTCCCTATGGAATTCTTTGATTGGATAGTTCTCCGAAAGGTTAGCCAAGCAATCTCAACTTCAATTCATACCGGTTGAAAAAAGATGAGGCCATTAAGATGAAACAATCTTTATCAGAACTATGCTGAGGCGGCCTCATTTTACTTTCAGTTTACATGTGCGAAAGGTTAAGTTCTGGATCTTACAGAAATGCCGGCATTGAGAAGTGCATATTTATACTCTTGGGATGTTACTCGGATGGTTGCCGCAGATAGTTTACCTTACATGCATGATCAGGGCACTTTCTTCCATCTTTGGATGGACAAACTTGTCAGCTTATAGCTGCGTTACTAATTGTAGGTGTAACCTTTAGAATTCAAAAAATGTGAAGAACTTCTACTACTTTTATTATATGCATCTTGTCAAATTACAGCTTTTTATCATTTTTGTCTTGTCAAATTGTAATTCTAACTGAGTTGCCTGTTAGAACAAGCCATACTTCTAGAAGAATATGCTTTCTGCACTAATCAATGTGCAAATGAATCAAGAAAGCAATGGTCTGGAAAAAAGTTAAATTTGGTTGTGTTGTCCTCCTCGGTTATGTCCTCTTCTTCTCCTTTTGTTCATTTTACCTGCAAATCAGATGAAATTTTTTGTAAGTCATTAAACAAGCAAGTTAAGTTGGAGGTGGATTGATTTCTTGGTTGTATTAAGCAGTAACACTCATTTATACCATGCACGTATCTTCTAGTTTTGACGATTTGAGGGATGAACACCCCAGTTCCATTCCCACTTCTCCATAAGTTCACTAGCCATGCCGGGACCGCGGCGTCATCTGCATTATCTCGTTCACACCAATTGTAGTAGCTTCCAGGTTGTAATAGTGCAGAACAACTAGTTGATCTGCTTAAACCGCTTCGACGGCTGGTGCTGACATTAAAGCTTGACCATTTGTTTCCTTTGAAATCTTCGTCTTCATCATCAGCTGTCAGCATCAAGACTTGCCTCCTTAGCTCCGCGTAGAAAACATCATCCTCATCTTCCCACCCGAATTCCAGATCACTACAATGGAATTCCATAAAATGCAGATCTTAGAAGCAGTGATCTGCAATATATATAGTATATGACTCAATCTATTTGAGCTGTTAATGAAAAAGGAAGATGGTTTTGAGAACATATATAAAGGAATGAGGAGTGGAAAAAATTATGTTTGAGGTCAAAAGAAAAAGGTTCAAAGTTTTTGGAAGAGTGAAATATCTCCAAATGGAACCCAAAAGTTCATGGAATTGGAAGATGTCTTTTTTTGTAAGTTAATAGCATGTCTTGTTCTCAATTGCACATTTAATATATATAAAAAAAAGGGTTTAAGGTTAGGTGTCACAATTATAGTGATCCAATGGACGTGGACAGAACAGTACGAGATAGGCAATGACATCAAATTCATAGAACCTAAGTGCTTTTTGCCATATGTACTTCAATTAACAGGATCAAAATGGATTTTTTTGATTTATCAGAATCAAGTGATTAGTCAAATGATTAGACCTTAATTTGTAGATTATGCCCTTGTTAATTTGGATGGTCAACGGGCCAGAAGATTAACTTGTACCTATTATCCACTTTTAATTAGTCCTTCCTTATAATTTGGTAAATAAATTGTAGGGTCAACTTTTTTTAACTACTTGTATTTCTACATTAATTGATTTTGTGACTAATCTTGCTCGTTCCGAATTAATTTGCGAGCTTTTATTTAAAAATACAATTTGGAGTCAACTATTTAATTACTTTTTTTTAATTAAGCCAAATCATTATTATCCAAGCATGTATGATCCAATGCAAGTCGGATCCCACTTTCTTTTTGAAATAGAAAAAAAAAATCAACAATGGAGCTTGTCATAAAATCCCTTATACCTGGACCCGGACCCGGACCCGGACCCAGATTTGGGCTATAATCTCGGGACAAATGCAATTATTGGACGATCCTCGTAATTTAATTAAAGCCTAATCGAAAAATTTCAGGCCTGTGGACGCTTGAACTTTAATCACTTCAGCCTATCTCAATCTCATGATGGCAAAGTGGATGGGTGACCATAGAATAAGAAACACTGAAATTATAGAATTTTCAAACTGAAATTTTCCTTCTTTGATTTGGAAATTATCTGAATTTTTTATTCAATTTTTAAAATGTTCCAAATTTTCTGAATTATTTAATTATACACCAAACCCGAACTTAAACGGCAAAATTTGTGCCAAAACAGAAAATCTCGTGATTAAACGACCAAACTCAAACCTAAATAGTTAAAATATAGTCTAAATGACCAAACATGTGCCTAAATGACTAAACACAAGGCTAAACGACAAAGCTCATGCAAAAAATGGCCAGATCGGAGTTTCAACGGCCAAACCCAAACCTAAAAGGCTAAAACCGATCCTAAATGGCCAAATTCGTACCTAAACAGCTAAACCCGAGCCTAAACGACCAAATTTGAGCGTAGATAGTTAAACTTAATCCTACATGGTCAAAATCGTGCATAAATGGTCAAATTCGAACCTCTCTATATATATATTTTAAATTATGTTCATGTTTGATAGATGGATGATAGAATCTACTTTCGCTTTTTTTCTCTCTAAATGTCTCAATCTATCAATTTTTTATCATTCTTATATGTAACTCTCATTTCCTTTTATTCATTTCTTTTATTTATCTGAAATGAAACTTTCATTGGCACACGGCAACCCATTTTACTATTGCATAATCCTTCTACTAACCGGATTATGATTGCAAGCCAAAATGAAGTGGTCTCCTCATTTTCATTCATTCAAAGTAACCATATTTCAGCAACAAATATCAATCATTAATTGGCAAACCCAGAATTAATTTGCATGTTAATTCTATACATTTTGTATTTATGAGGTATGTCTTAAACTTCAAAATTCATATGCAATTAACTGCCTTTTCTACTTGCTTGTAAACCCCGCTCCTCTCTTGGTTCATTCTTCCTGCAATTGCGAATAAATCTAACATTATCAATGAAATAAAAACCAAATTGGGTCACTTTAATTCCTTAAAGCAAACAGATTATCAAATTATACATACCAGGTCTGCATCTTCTTCTGAATTTGACAAATTGAGGAATGAACACCCCTGTTCCATTACAGCTACTGTTATTTCTCCACAAATTCACTAACCAAGTAGGTACTGCATCAGAATCCTGATATATATAAACTTAATTTTTTAAATGTTAAATTTAAAGATTCGTGTAATTAAAAATATTATAAAACGTCTTTTAATTTTTTGATAGGCATATCTTTCTTTTAGTTCATTGAATAGTGATGAAATGGAGGCAATTATTATACAAAAGGTGTTTCTTTTATTGTGACCTTAAATCATAGTTAAGTGCATATTAGTGTGAAATTTGTATGCATGTTATGTTATCGTTGTTTGAAATAATGAATGAAGTTGTACACAAGCATGAGGGTTTTGGGTATAAATTAACTGATTTTACAACCTCTTGTGCTGCAATCTTTCTCCATCCTCAATTCTAATTCTATATTTATGTTATAATTTACAATAATTAAATTGTATAATTTTCTCCAACATTTTAAACTTATTTTTTATTGTAATATATACCATAATTTAAATATTATTGTAAATTATCTTTTTCTAAAGAATTAAAGTATCATCATAATCACGGGATAAGTCAAATGGTTAGACCTGTTAATTTTTGATGGTCAAGGACTGACCCGGGAGATTAACTTGTACATATCCCGAGAGAGACTTGAGTTCTGAAAATTCTAGGACGAGTCAAGCGGTGGGTCCCGCTTAGATTGAACAAAAAGAGCTTTTTATGCCTTATAAAAAGAAGACACCTCACCTCAATACTCTCTCCTTACCACGTTAATTGACTTTGTGAAACAGTAATATTCAGTAAAGTAAACACTAAAAGATCAAATAAAATATACAATAATATTCCGTAGAAAAATAACGATTATTGCGGTTCGAAAGGGAGTATATATTTGACGTTATCGTTAATATTTATATTCAAAAAGCTTGTGCACCCTCCCTCGTACTAAACAAAATCTTTCTGTATCTGATTCTTTGCCATGGTCTTCCTATAACAAAGGTCTAATTAAAAAAAAAATACATTATCATGACAAAGCACACGAATGCACTGATACTATTAAATAGGTCAAAATATTATTCCAGGAAAGTTTAATCCTATTAGTATATTATACTTTTCTATTCTTTACACTATACACTATCCCTTGTTTTAACTTTATTGATGACAAACATATCAATAAAAAAATTGAACCAAATGAGATGACATATATTAACTCACATGATATAAACTAGTATAATTTATTGTTTTAAAAGTAAATCCATTTGATAAATTATGTTTTCTTGAGATTTAAATTTTAGTTCAAGCCTCGATCAATATATTTATCACTAATAAGAAAACTAATAAGTTATATAATGTGTTGGAAAGCTAATTAGTTCCAAACAAAGATCTACTCTTTATGTGGATTTTTTCTTCTTTATTTTAAATCAATATAAAAATATACTGTTTTAACTAATTATAAGACTAGATATGCCAAAAAAAAAAGGAGTTAAGTAAATTGAAAAAAGAAGAGAGGAAAAGAAGAAGGTAAAACATAATTTAACATCAATTTCCCACCAGGCCACGGATTCTCAAGAAAGGGGAGTATTACATGTACATGTTTCAGAAGATTATGGCAATATCATTTAGTGAATAAAAAAGTTAGTTAACAATTAATTAAGTAGTTAATCTTGTTCTTGATCATTCAAGTCAACCTAATTTTACCTATTACACTAAGCAATTGGTTGGTTCTAAATTCTAATGCAACATTACAACAGAATAGAATGTGCCTAGGATTACAGGACAGGTTTCAAAACCAAAGTTACTTAAGTCTATAGTAAAAAAAGTTACATAATTCTATAGTAAAAAAAAAAGTTACTTAACTCTACAATAAAAAAAAAGTTACTTAACTCTACAATAAAAAAAAATAAGAGACAAAATAACATAAAAAAACATAACATGACTCTATATATATACATTTCCACTATTTGGATAACTTTTTTATTTTAATGAGAATCCTCTTTGTCCTTTTGATAGAAGACTGTTTTCATTCGAGTATGTTAGATCATATATAACGAGTCAGAGTTCCAACAGGATCTTTTTTATTTCTTAAATTTAAACATGTGTTTTCATAAACGATAGATTCTTTAAGTTGTTACTCATACTTTATTATTAATAGATAATCACTAAATTACATGTGAAGTCGCTCATTTTATTAGAAAATTGATGACTAATTAAGCTATTTTTTTGTGGTTAACCAGGTAGCAGAATATGGTGAAGGAAGAGAGGTGGTAAGGGTGATTAGAGCTTGCATAAAAACTGTGAAAATCGAAAATTCAGTTTATGTAAAACTTGCATATATTCTAGGATTACGGGTCAGGTTTTAAAACCAACATTACTTAAGTCTATAGTAAAAAAAAGTTACTTAACTCTACAATAAATAAAAAAATTACGTAACTCTACAATAAAAAAAGGGACAAATGTGTCGATCAATGTATCTAATAATTTCTCATAAATAGGGTTTTTTTATTGAATAATTAAAGTTGACATTTTTACTAAGTTTAGTATGATAAAATAAATGTTAAGTATGATGGTAAAAATGAGAGCCTAAAATTAGAATTAAAAAACAAAAAACAAATATTCCTCCACAGATTTGATTTGATTTGATTCCCATCTTAGACCCAAATTTGGAAAGCCTCCACTATAACAAAGATTGCTAATTTCGTGTTAAAAGTTAAAATCTAATTAATGATAATGTTAGGAAAGGTGTTACATAAATTGCTATTTTTTTCACATTAAAACCATATAATTAATGATAATGATAATGTTAAAACCATTCCTCCACATTAAATTGCTAATTTTTTATAATTAATGATAATGTTACATAAATTAAAACCGTATAATTTTTGGGGGGTGATGCAAAAAAAACAAGGAAAAATCAAAGAAAAATGATCTGAAAATCTTGCACCTGTAAAAAGGCATTTCTTTTTTAAGTGAGAGTAATGTGTAAGTAAGCAAAGGCATGCAATTGATCCTACAATCCACAAAAATAAAAGTTGCTTAAAGAAGAAATGAATAATATAGTAATTAATACTCCCTAGTTAATCAACATTTTCATGTGCTAATATAAACTCAAAATTAAAAAAAATGTTGTATTATTTTCCTATTTGGTGGAAGAAAGAAGATGCTCTTTAGATTTCCTGCTGCAATTAGAAAAACAACCCAATTCCTAAATTATATAGTATTTTAATTATAAAAATAATTAAATTAGAAGGGAAAACAACTGTTGATATAGTTGAACTAGGCAGTCGAATAGAATGTGCCTAGGATTACGGGTCAGGTTTCAAAACCAAAGTTACTTAAGTCTATAGTAAAAAAAAGTTACTTAACTCTATAGTAAAAAAAAAGTTACTTAACTCTACAATAAAAAAAAATTACTTATACATTAGAATTCATACAATATACGTATTTCTTACAATTGATGATATTGATGGTGCTTGAGTAGATTTTTCAAATCAATTTCTAAAAATCTCTTCGACTTCTTCGCAAGTCATTCTTCACTTTCATTTAGACCAATATTTGATGATATCGATGGTGCTTCCTAAAAGATCAAAATTACGTACGTACAACATGGTTCTAGGGATCTTCTAGAAAAAATAAAATTAAAGAAACTCATAAAAGGTTTTCTAATCAGCTTCTCTCGACAATAAATTTACCTTTTGGAATAAAATTTTATACTATTGATTCAGATAACAGAGACAAATAGGTCGATGATTAAAACACACGTCACATACTGGTGGGCCCTGGTTTGACCGCCCCTCAATCTAGACGTCTAACCGTGTAAGAATCTCAAAAGTCAAAATAATTCGGTCTAAACTTTTTAGAATTTTAATAAACGGACATACTTGTTCCATAAAAATATTGATTTTTACTGTGATAAATTTTATAGATTTATTAATTCTCAACGCAAATTTCAAAATTATACATAGATTTTTACTGTCGTAAATTTTACATTTTATAGCTTGTATAATGTATAATGTAATGTAATGTTGTTATTAAGAGAAAACTAAATAAATACTCCCACCTATAAAAGAACATTTATACTAGCTCAAATATTAATTTTAGTAAATAAAACTCAATTAAAAATGAACAAATATGTTAGAGTAGTTAATTAATCTCTTTACCAATTAATTCAATTAAATCTAATCAACCTTTACTTTCTTCCCTCTCATTTAGTTTAATTCATAATAATATTATAAATAATTCTTTTGTAATGTCGCTTAATAGCTACCACCAGCTTATAAATACCCCCTCCTCTCGCATCAATTCACACCATCCCCTCATCTCCTCTCCTCTCCTCTCCTCTTCCGCTCACCAGCTTTACTTTACTCCCTTCTTCTTGTTCTTCTTTTACTCTATTTCTTGATTTTAGAATAGGAAACATGACTAACCAGAATGTGTTGGTGTCCGATGCTTGGGTGGAATCCATGAGAGCTTCCTCACCGACCCATATCAAGTCCTCCCCTGCTCTCCCCGAAGACCATACCTCATGGATTGTGAGTGCCAACAAAAAATCAATTAATCATCTAATCAGTTCTCATCTTTGATACGTTTGGACACTAAAATGAAACTTTTGGGTATTTTTTGTTGTTGTTGCAGCTTCATCACCCATCTGCTTTACAGATGTTTGAGCATATCATTGCGGATTTGAAAGGGAAAAAAATAGTCATGTTCCTGGATTATGACGGTACACTGTCTCCAATCGTCGCTGACCCAGATCAAGCTTTTATGTCCAATAATTAAATTAGGAGGGAAAACAATTGTTGATATAGTTGAACTAGGCATTCGAATAGAATGTGCCTAGGATTACGGGTCAGGTTTCAAAACCAAAGTTACTTAAATCTATAGTAAAAAAAGTTACTTAACTCTATAGTAAAAAAAAAAGTTACTTAACTCTACAATAAAAAAATTTACTTAACTCTACAATAAAAAAAAAATAAGGGACAAAATAACATAAAAAAAACATAACATGACTCTATATATATACATTTCCACTATTTGGATAACTTTTTTATTTTAATAAGAATCCTCTTTGTCCTTTTGATAGAAGACTGTTTTCATTCGAGTATGTTAGATCATATATAACGAGTCAGAGTTCCAACAGGATTTTTTTTATTTCTTAAATTTAAACATGTGTTTTCATAAACGATAGATTCTTTAAGTTGTTACTCATACTTTATTATTAATAGATAATTACTAAATTACATGTGAAGTCGCTCATTTTATTAGCAAATTGATGACTAATTAAGCTATTTTTTTGTGGTTAACCAGGTAGCAGAATATGGTGAAGGAAGAGAGGTGGTAAGGGTGATTAGAGCTTGCATAAAAACTGTGAAAATCGAAAATTCAGTTTATGTAAAACTTGCATATATTTTAGGATTACGGGTCAGGTTTTGAAACCAACATTACATAAGTTTATAGTAAAAAAAAGTTACTTAACTCTACAATAAATAAAAAAATTACTTTAACTCTACAATAAAAAAAATAAGGAGCATGATGGAAATCTCTCTAATGCATGAGGAGCATGATGGAAATCTCTCTAATGCAGATAGTGGCACGTCAAACTAATGAGATTTTCCATTCAATTGTTAGATGCTTATCTAAATAAAATTTCTCTAGTAGTATTATTGAAAAACTAAATAAATACTAAATCATGAGATTTACACAAAAGTTAAGACTATAGATTTTGCAATCTAATCGGCTGTTCTTTATAGATTTCTTTCCTACTAATGCTAATATATCATCTCTGTTCTTTAGATTAAACTTTAAGCTGTTTTAGAAGCCAGCTATAACATAACATGACTCTATATATATACATTTCCACTATTTGGATAACCTTTTTATTTTAAAGAGAATCCTCTTTGTCTTTTTGATAGAAAATTGTTTTTATTCGAGTATGTTAGATCAATATAACGAGTCAGAATTCCAACGGGATCTTTTTTATTTCTTAAATTTAAACATGTGTTTTCATAAACGATAGATTCTTTAAGTTGTTACTCATACTTTATTATTAATAGATAATTACTAAATTACATGTGAATTCCCTCATTTTATTAGCAAATTGATGACTAATTAAGCTATTTTTTTGTGGTTAACCAGGTAGCAGAATATGGTGAAGGAAGAGAGGTGGTAAGGGTGATTAGAGCTTGCATAAAAACCGTGAAAACCGAAAATTCAGTTTATGTAAAACTTGCATATATTTTAGGATTACGGGTCAGGTTTTAAAACCAACATTACTTAAGTCTATAGTAAAAAAAATTTACTTAACTCTACAATAAATAAAAAAGTTACTTAACTCTAAAATAAATAAAAATAAGGGACAAATGTGTCGATCAATGTATCTAATAATTTCTCATAAATAGGGTTTTTTTATTGAATAATTAAAGTTGACATTTTTACTACGTTTAGTATGATAAAATAAATGTTAAGTAAAACAAAACCTTTGATTTCTTGGTTTTACACTTTTTTTTAGACGATTCTCGTTTAACCTCACGCTATAAATGGTTGGTTGTTTTAGTAGTCTGATCTTAACAAAAAGTCCAATTTCCTACCTATATATATATATGTAATGTATATATATAGGACACAACAACAGCAACCAACTAAGTGTCTCATGACTCATGACTTTTTCTATTCACTTGTTTAAATCATATTGGATGTTCCGTTTTGATTAATTTTATATTGGTAACTCAAATCTTACATCAATTTGATATAGTGTCATAATTATAAAAATAATTAAATTAGAAGGGAAAATAACTGTTGATATAGTTGAACTAGGCAGTCGAATAGAATGTGCCTAGGATTACGGGTCAGGTTTCAAAACTAAAATTACTTAAGTCTATAGTAAAAAAAGTTACTTAACTCTATAGTAAAAAAAAAGTTACTTAACTCTATAATAAATAAAAATTACTTCATTCTACAGTAAAAAAAATAAGGGACAAATTAACATAAAAAAATATAACATGCCTTTATATATATACATTTTCACTATTTGGATAATCTTTTTATTTTAATGAGAATCCTCTTTGGTCATTGACCCATTGCATCAAAAGATAGGAATTAGATGTGGACATGTAGACAGGAGTAGAAGGTGGTGGGATTTGAAAACTGGACCACATTTTTTCTTTTAAGACTAGACAAAAACATCGTCATCCCTTTAAGCCTCTTTTACCAACTTCTTGTCTCCACGTAAGCTTGCACTAGTAATAAGTAAACCAAACATCTACATACAAAAACTTTGATGGGACGAAAAAAGAAACATGGTGTGTTTAATGAACAAATTTGTTGATGGGTCCAATTAGAGGTTCAATTTTTTAGTGGACATTTATCTTTCTCATCCTTTTCCTGGTGTGTGATTTTGACATAACATGCCATGTAAGGTTTGAGTTAGTATTATTTAGTTAATTAATTCCCATTCTTTCGGACTTTCTTTCTTTACCAACTTAAAAGAAAAAAAAACAGAGATAATTTTGTTTAACTCTATTAATTAATTTATGAGAATTACCGTTGAGTATTGATATACGAAGATTTTAAGAATTTCAAAAAAATTAAAAAAAAAAATTTTAATAATATACGAAGATTAACCTGATAAAATTAAACAGAATTCTCAATTAGTTCGAGTCTTGATTAAGATTACATAAATCATTGACCCTTAGTATATGGGACATTGACTCGAATTTTTTAAATACAGAAGAAATTTTTATTTAAAAAAATAATACATGGCCTTTTAGTTCTCATCATCAACTTCTTCATCCACTTCCTCACCAAACTCTTCCTCTGCTTCCTCTGCTTCCTCTGCTTCCTCTGCTTCCTCTGCTTCAGTACTAATGGAGGAGTAATTGAGATTCTCCATCAAATGAAGCCTAAGGCGCCCATCACTTCTTTCTGCTTGGAAACAATGTCGAGACGAGACCGCGACAGCTTCCAAAACAAGGCGCCCGCCTTCTCTGTGTGGCTTCTTTATTTTAACTAATTATAAGACTAGATATGCCAAAAAAAAAAGGAGTTAAGTAAATTGAAAAAAGAAGAGAGGAAAAGAAGAAGGTAAAACATAATTTAACATCAATTTCCCACCAGGCCACGGATTCTCAAGAAAGGGGAGTATTACATGTACATGTTTCAGAAGATTATGGCAATATCATTTAGTGAATAAAAAAGTTAGTTAACAATTAATTAAGTAGTTAATCTTGTTCTTGATCATTCAAGTCAACCTAATTTTACCTATTACACTAAGCAATTGGTTGGTTCTAAATTCTAATGCAACATTACAATAGAATAGAATGTGCCTAGGATTACGGGACAAGTTTCAAAACCAAAGTTACTTAAGTCTATAGTAAAAAAAGTTACTTAACTCTATAGTAAAAAAAAAAGTTACTTAACTCTACAATAAATAAAAAATTACTTAACTCTACAATAAAAAAAAAAAAAGAGACAAAATAACATAAAAAAACATAACATGACTCTATATATATACATTTCCACTATTTGGATAACCTTTTTATTTTAATGAGAATCCTCTTTGTCCTTTTGATAGAAGACTGTTTTCATTCGAGTATGTTAGATCATATATAATGAGTCAGAGTTCCAACAAGATCTTTTTTATTTCTTAAATTTAAACATGTGTTTTCATAAACGATAGATTCTTTAAGTTGTTACTCATACTTTATTATTAATAGATAATCACTAAATTACATGTGAAGTCGCTCATTTTATTAGAAAATTGATGACTAATTAAGCTATTTTTTTGTGGTTAACCAGGTAGCAGAATATGGTGAAGGAAGAGAGGTGGTAAGGGTGATTAGAGCTTGCATAAAAACTGTGAAAACCGAAAATTCAGTTTATGTAAAACTTGCATATATTCTAGGATTACGGGTCAGGTTTTAAAACCAACATTATTTAAGTCTATAGTAAAAAAAAGTTACTTAACTCTACAATAAATAAAAAAATTACGTAACTCTACAATAAAAAAAAAGGGACAAATGTGTCGATCAATGTATCTAATAATTTCTCATAAATAGGGTTTTTTTATTGAATAATTAAAGTTGACATTTTTACTAAGTTTAGTATGATAAAATAAATGTTAAGTATGATGGTAAAAATGAGAGCCTAAAATTAGAATTAAAAAACAAAAAACAAATATTCCTCCACAGATTTGATTTGATTTGATTCCCATCTTAGACCCAAATTTGGAAAGCCTCCACTATAACAAAGATTGCTAATTTCGTGTTAAAAGTTAAAATCTAATTAATGATAATGTTAGGAAAGGTGTTACATAAATTGCTATTTTTTTCACATTAAAACCATATAATTAATGATAATGATAATGTTAAAACCATTCCTCCACATTAAATTGCTAATTTTTTATAATTAATGATAATGTTACATAAATTAAAACCGTATAATTTTTGGGGGGTGATGCAAAAAAAACAAGGAAAAATCAAAGAAAAATGATCTGAAAATCTTGCACCTGTAAAAAGGCATTTCTTTTTTAAGTGAGAGTAATGTGTAAGTAAGCAAAGGCATGCAATTGATCCTACAATTCACAAAAATAAAAGTTGCTTAAAGAAGAAATGAATAATATAGTAATTAATACTCCCTAGTTAATCAACATTTTCATGTGCTAATATAAACTCAAAATTAAAAAAAATGTTGTATTATTTTCCTATTTGGTGGAAGAAAGAAGATGCTCTTTAGATTTCCTGCTGCAATTAGAAAAACAACCCAATTCCTAAATTATATAGTATTTTAATTATAAAAATAATTAAATTAGAAGGGAAAACAACTGTTGATATAGTTGAACTAGGCAGTCGAATAGAATGTGCCTAGGATTACGGGTCAGGTTTCAAAACCAAAGTTACTTAAGTCTATAGTAAAAAAAAGTTACTTAACTCTATAGTAAAAAAAAAGTTACTTAACTCTACAATAAAAAAATTACTTATACATTAGAATTCATACAATATACGTACTTCTTACAATTGATGATATTGATGGTGCTTGAGTAGATTTTTCAAATCAATTTCTAAAAATCTCTTCGACTTCTTCGCAAATCATTCTTCACTTTCATTTAGACCAATATTTGATGATATCGATGGTGCTTCCTAAAAGATCAAAATTACGTACGTACATCATGGTTCTAGGGATCTTCTAGAAAAAATAAAATTAAAGAAACTCATAAAAGGTTTTCTAATCAGCTTCTCTCGACAATAAATTTACCTTTTGGAATAAAATTTTATACTATTGATTCAGATAACAGAGACAAATAGGTCGATGATTAAAACACACGTCACATACTAGTGGGCCCTGGTTTGACCGCCCCCCAATCTAGACGTCTAACTGTGTAAGAATCTCAAAAGTCAAAATAATTCGGTCAAACTTTTAAGAATTTTAATAAACGGACATACTTGTTCCATAAAAATATTGATTTTTACTGTCATAAATTTTATAGATTTATTAATTCTCAACGCAAATTTCAAAATTATACATAGATTTTTAGCTTGTATAATGTAAAATGTAATGTAATGTTGTTATTAAGAGAAAACTAAATAAATACTCCCACCTATAAAAGAACATTTATACTAGTTCAAATATTAATTTTAGTAAATAAAACTCAATTAAAAATGAACAAATATGTTAGAGTAGTTAATTAATCTCTTTACCAATTAATTCAATTAAATCTAATCAACCTTTTCTTTCTTCCCTCTCATTTAGTTTAATTCATAATAATATTATAAATAATTCTTTTGTAGTAATCAATTGTCAGATGCTTATCTAAATAAAATTTCTCTAGTATTATTGAAAAACTAAATAAATACTAAATCATGAGATTTACACAAAAGTTAAGACTATAGATTTTGCATTCTAATCGGCTGTTCTTTATAGATTTCTTTCCTACTAATGCTAATATATCATCTCTGTTCTTTATAGGGTTGGCAGTTTGTGCCCGCACCCGCGGATACCCGCTGGATACCCGCAATTGCGGGTGGGTATTACCCGCATATTGCGGGTATTTTGCGGGTGCGGAAGTGCGGGCATGGATGCGGGTATGGATAGTGCTTACCCGCACCGCTACCCGCATAAAATACCCGCAAAATGCGGGTATGGATACCCGCAATAATACCCGCGCAAAATAAATATGCATATCCTTAATATACATCTGCCAAGATTCGAACTGGGTCTCCTTGGAAGGCAACATTCTAACCATTGGACTACAAACAACTTCTTGTCTCTCCTTGCACTAAAACTTAGATATATGGTAGTATTATCGTTATTCCATTTTGTAGTTAGTTGCAAAATAATATTAATACTAAATTCAGCTATTTTAAAGAATTACAATACTTAATTTATCATAATTAATTAACAAAAACATACTACCAATAAAAATTATAATTATATGCATAACATTTGAAATAAGGAGAATAAGGAAAAAAACATACTACCAATTAAAATTAAAATTATATGCATAACATTTTAATAAGAAGAATAATAGATTAATATTATCAAAATGGTGTGTTTAACACCAAAACGACGTTGTTTTGATGTTAAACACGTCATTTTGGTTATATATTTTGTATCATAAATTGTAAAAGATTTATCATAGTAAAATTTTGTCCATTTTAAATTATATGAATTTTATATGTTTTGTATCATAAAATGTAAAGATTTATCATAGTAAAATATGAAATATCGCTAGAATATGTTAGGCTCGTAAGTCATATTTGTTTAACGTACTCCTTATATGAAATAACGCTAGAATATGCATAACATTTTAAATAAGAAGAATAATAACATACTATCAATTAAAATTATTCTCCTTAAATGAGGAGAATAAGGAAAAAAACATAAGTCATAACATTATACTATCAATTAAAATTAAAATTAAACACATTGTTCTAACGGAGCTTGCGATAACTAATTTACTTTGAAACTCTAAATGTAAGTGTTCACTTTCAAAAAAAGATAAAAAAATAAATGTAAGTGTTCAATACACATAACATAAGTCATATTCCATACTTTAATATTTGTTAAACGTACTCTTTATGTTTCAATATACTAATACTTATTATTTATTAATATATAGTCATTTTAATCTTTTACATGTTATAATAAACGACAGTCATTATGAGTATATAATAAAATATACTATTGATGCACATAAATATATCCATATTTAATGTGCATAATGCATAAAGCACATTCATAAGCATAAATAAAAATCTATTCGTAGAGTCCAAGCTGCACACGAGCGAGCATAAAATTAAATCTTATTTGTGGGTATAATCATCACGCAAACAGATTAATTAGAATTCTAACGATTCTAGATAACATGCATACGAATAAACAATAAATTAAATCAACAATTCTAATAAAGGAGTAGTGAGCTCTAAAGCTTGAGTTTAGAAAAATGTCACCGATATCAAAGTCGGTGAAACATTTAATCGGGATGGTAATCGCGGACTCGGTACCTGCAAAAAAAACGAATAAAAAGTTAGTACACGATTTTATTAAAAGGGCTTGGGTCGTAGCCCATTTCTTTTATTTTTCTCATGGGCCGCAACCCATTTTTCCTTCTTTTCTTTGGTTGGGCCGCAACCCATTCTCCCCTTTATTTCCTTGGTTGGGCCGAAGCCCAACCCCTCTTATTTCCCTTATCTCCTTCCTTCCTTCATTCTTTATTTTATTTCATTCCTTCTCCTTTTTAATTTTAGGGCTGCAACGCAGCCCTTCTCCTTCTTTCTCTATTCCTTTTTCTTTTCCTTTGTTTCTTTTTCTTTGCTTTTGTTCTTTCCGGCCAAGAGGCGGTGTGGCGCGGCTGGGAAACTGGTGGCTGCGGCGGTTGGCAGGCAGGCACCAGCGGCGAACAGCGGTGGCGATGGAAGCACGGCGGTGGGCAGCCGGGGTTTAATTTGGCAGTGCAGGGATGGGTTTGGATCGGGCTGTTTTTTTGGTTTGGTTCAGTGGTGGTGGTTTGTTGGGTTCAGTGGTGGTGACGGCGGTTTGAGGCGGTGTGGCTGTTTAATTTTTGGCTGTTGGCAGTGGTTTGGGTTGGGTTTAGTTCAGTGGTGGTTTGGGTGGCGGTTTGAGGCGGTGTGGCTGTGATGGGCCGGCGGTGAAGCGGTTGAGGTGGCTCTTGGCGATTGGCAGCAGAGGTTTAGGTTGGGATTGGATTAATTTGGATCTGATCTTGCGGGTATCGGATTTGCGGGTATCCGCGGGTATTACCCGCGGGTATAATTTCTCTGCTCTTACCCGCCCCGCGCGGGTGCGGGTGCGGGTATGGATTACCCGCAGATTTGCGGGCGCGGGTATGGATAGTGCCTTACCCGCTCCATACCCGCTCCATTGCCAACCCTAGTTCTTTAGATTAAACTTTAAGCTGTTTTAGAAGCCAGCCACTGGTTTGCATGTGCCATATCTTTATTTATACGGTTTTAATTTATGTAACATTACTTAAGTCTATAGTAAAAAAAAATTACTTAACTCTACAATAAATAAAAAAGTTATTTAACTCTATAATAAAAAAAATAAGGGACAAATGTGTCGATCAATGTATCTAATAATTTCTCATAAATAGAGTTTTTTTATTGAATAATTAAAGTTGACATTTTTACTACGTTTAGTATGATAAAATAAATGTTAAGTAAAACAAAACCTTTGATTTCTTGGTTTTACACTTTCTTTTTAGACGATTCTCGTTTAACCTCTCGCTATAAATGGTTGGTTGTTTTAGTAGTCTGATCTTAACAAAAAGTCCAATTTCCTACCTATATATATATATAATGTATATATATAGGACACAACAACAACAACAACCAACTAAGGCCCCGTTTACTTCGCAGGATTCTCCCGAAAATTCTCCAATTTTTTGAAAACTGAGAGAATTTTCAGAAAACGTGTTTACTTATCGTTGTTTTCATTTATTTCTAAATGAAAACGAAAATACTCTATTTGAAAAACGATGAACAAATTTTGAAAACAACAAAAAAACTATTCTCTATTTTTCTAACTTTTTTTTGCCTTGGCTACTTCAGATTGAAAACAAGCGGTTTTTAAACCGAGTGATTAATGAAACTTTTTTAATTCCACGTTTGCCCTTATCTCTTCCTCTTCCTCTTCCTCTCCCTCGCCACGCACTCAACTCAATCAAGCTAGCCTGCAGTGGCGGAGCCACGAAGAGACTAGGAGGGGGCTACAACCCCCTCTAACTTTTTTAAAAAAAATTATCAAGTAGGGATTTTGACAGGTATTTTGTGGTGTAAGGATTAAAATTATAGCAAAGAATTGCTTAATTTGTTTAGAATAGTAAAAGTCATTGCCTATCCTATGCTTGTATCTTGAATAAGTGTGTATTTTTATAGCTAGAAGTGATTAATGTAAATCTAATTAATTTGAGTATCAATTTCAGATAAAAAGTTACACTATTCATCTCCTATACTTCAAATTCCTAACTGAAATAAGACTAAGCTGTTAATAGAAAAAGATCATACCAAAAATGATGTAGTCCAAGCTCTATATTGTCTTCTTATTTATCTTTTTGTTAAGTTTATCTAAATATTTGTTATTTAGTGACGGATACAAATATTCTTAAACATTTTTTCAATTTTTCGTTCAGCTCGTTTGCCATCTCTTTAAAATACTTCAAAAAAATTTTTTTGGGGGCAGCGATCTAGATCCATCACTAATCTCGCCCCCCCAATCATCAAATCTTAGCTCCGCCACTGCTAGCCTGATCTTCATCGCCGATTTCATCTCCTCCACTAGCTTCTCAGTCTCCTCTTCTCTTCCTGAAACGACGGTGAGAAAAAAGACAAGTCTCTGTCTTCTATTCCGGCAACAAAGCTCAGAGCCAAAGAAATGGCTTTGATTTCTCTGTCAGCACTGAGAGGGGCCGGCTTGCACTTCTGAATCCATGCCCATATCCTCAGGTGAATAGGAATCCTTCTCTGTTTCTGATATGATGTTGGGTTTGTCTTAGTTTAATTTCTCATCCCCTTTTTCCTTTTCTTTTCATCTCTGTTTGTACCACAGCTTCCATTAGCGAGTAGGAGGTCAACTAAACTCAATTTACGCTCCAAATCAATTACCGTTTTGGCTCGTTATTCGCAAGCACATGATTTTTTCACTTCTCGTTTCCAAGGTAATGTTAGCCCATATGGTAGCAAGCTTGAATCTTTCTTCTATTTTCAGTAGCTAGAGAAAGAGAACTAGAATATATTGCCTACTTGTTCAATTGGTGTAGAGTTGTCTTGTGCGTTAGTTATCAGTTTTGTTGATAGTCTACCTACAGTCAAGCTCAACTAGAGCACAAAGTTGAGTTTTTGGTTTAACATATTTTACTTTCAAATAGTATTGAGAATAGCCAACCACCGCAAGGTACTTACTCACTTCTTCATTCGTATTTTTGTGGTCTGTCTAATTCGTTGTTCTGATTATGAATTTTACACCTTTGCTTCTGGTATTTTAGGGAGGATTGATTTCATTTCTTTTTGTTGTGTGGATTGATGGCCTTGTCGTATTGATCTATAGGTGAGAGTGCTTGTTCAGTTTTGAGAGGATTTATGAAAGTTGTTTTGTTGCTTCTATTGCTGTGCATAGCATGTGTATCTTGTTGTGTCCTTAGGATAGGGTATGCTGGTTTTGAAGGAACTGAATAGTCTTCCTCCATAGCAAATTCTAAAATCATCCTCCATAGCAAATGCTCAATGGGCAGTTGTTTGAGCAAACAACAAATCCGAAAAGTTTAGTTCTTAAGACAATAATTGTTGGTTATTTCGATATAAGAGTAAGGATGCAAGTGTCTACTTGCGTACACCATTAAACATTCACCTGTTTTTGTTCTTAATGGCTAGTTTTATATGCATGTCCCTTATACGTATGATGGTTGCAATTCCTTGAGAAAATAACGAGTATAGGCTTGACAGCATTGGCAGTCATGTGTAAGAGTCTGACAGATTTGGACTTGAAACACTGTGATAAAATTGATGATTCAGGATTCTTGGCACTGGCCTATTATTCACAGAATCTGCGGCAGGTAAACTCTTCTTTGATGTTTCTACTATAATAATAGACTTAATGGTACCATAATGTTGTATTTCTGGAATGGGGAAAATGATAAATGAAATTGCAGAAATACAGCTGATGGACAACATTGTGCTATATAGCTTATTGGTTCAGTCATCTACATCTTATATACTGACAGTTATATTGGTTCTTACCAATCTTCATTACTAACATTTCGTCTTTCTAAAGCACGTAGGATCCTCTAAATTCTTGTTCTATAATCTGGTTCCTGTTTATTTTACTCTACTCCACATGAAACACCAACATGGATAAGTGTTTACTTGCTTCTCTGGATTTGTTGGCCATCCTTGTCCCACCAAATTTTTGAACAGTTGAATGCTATTTTCCATCCATGGTTCCTAATTAAGTTTCCCTGACTTTTGAATATGCTTATTTTATATCAAACAAAAATCAAAGTCCAAACTTATGTGGTTAGAATTTAGAAATAAGAGAAGCCATTACGTGAAGCCTTTTCTATGTAAGAATTCAGGTGTATGTTTAGCATGCAATTACTTCAGTCTTTCTATTCATTTGTAGTAAGTACTTGCTTTTGAGTATTGAATCTATGCTAAAGTAAAAGTGTATTGCTGTTGGCAGATCAATTTGAGCTACTGTGCTGTTTCTGAAATGGCATTATGCATGCTGATGGGAAATTTGACCCGCCTGCAAGATGCAAAATTGGTCCACCTGCCTATTCATGTTCCAGATCCTGCGATTTAGGCACGGATTTGAATTTGTTCATATTCATGTTCATCTTTTGTATTCTTTGACAATCTCTTTTTTGAGTTTTGTGTTTCTGATGTATTAGAAGAGAAAAATGAAAGCACAAGAAATTACACAGCAGTTCTTCAACTTTGATTGTGCCATGTTCATATAACTGGTTCAATATGCTTTTCTTTTTGTGGACTTTTGCACATAATTCCACCTTGGTTGCCATTTGAATTATGAGCTGTAGCTTTACCAAATAAATCATGTGCTAATTTAGGCAATCCGTGGCTTTGCTTCTATTGGAAGCAGAGTAAACTTAATGAACAACTTTTTGTTGGCCTAAGTTGTTGATTCTGGCATCTTTTAAACATTGCAGGTTGGAGATATGGCCGAGCTTGGGATTGCTGAAGCATTCAAGGTTAAGCAGGGCATACTGCTCTCAGCAACAGAGGCTGCTGAGATGATCCTGAGAGTCGATGGGATCATCACGTGCGCTCCTCGCAGGAGGGAAGATAGGATGTGAGATGGATAAAATCTTTTGGCCGGATAGGATGCCTGTAGATGCAGTCCAGTTTTTTTTGCTATTTACTGGTAAACTGCAGACAGAGATTTTGGCCGGATATAAATAATTTTTTTTGGAATTTTAAAATTAATTACAGTATTTTTCTGAATTTTTAAAATTAATTAAATTATTTTTCTTAATTTTTAAAATTAATTAAATTATTTTTCTTAATTTTTAAAATTAATTACATTATTTTTCTAAATTTTTAAAGTTAATTATATTATTTTTATGGATTTTAAAATTAATTACATTATTTTTATGAATTTTTAAAATTAATTAAAGTATATGTCTAAATTTTTAAAATTAATTATAATATTTTTGTTAATTTGTAAAATTAATTAAAATAATTTTTTGAAAATTTTAAATTAATTAAATTATATTTCTTAATTTTTTAAATTAATTATATTATATTTCTAATTTTTTAAAAATTAATTATATTATTTTTCTGAATTTGTTGATAACGTCTCATGATATATTCCAATCAATATCACAAAATTACAGTTTTGCTTTGCCTTTTCACATGATATATGAATGTGGGCTCCAAAATGCCATTAGCTTTAGAAAATAGTGGATGGACTTTGGATGCATTATAATTTACAAATGTGGTTGGTTGAAGATTATCCAACTTCTTTCTCTCACTTTTTTGAGTGGTCCAAAATTAATCTCTAAATATAATGTATTACACTTTAATTATTTTTTAGGTTGCTAATTTTGATTTATTTATTTTCCGTTGGGGTGCTTCCATGACAACAAACATGGAAACACTAATTAGCTGACCTAATTTATAGGGTCCTAATTTATATGCATGCTCAGCAGCTTTGATCACTTTTGATCACTTTTGACTTTTTAGATACGAGGTGAGTTCCAACAAAACGTCGTACAGTCCTGCTAAGTCTGCTATGATTTGTTTAATTAATAAACATGATTGATTTTTTAGATACGAGATCTGAAGCATACGTGGATGGCATTCTACAATTTGCTATTTTAAGCTACTATTACCTTAGAGTTTTTTATACAAGCTATTTAAAAAAGGATAAAGAACTTTAGATTTACTTTTAAAACAATAAATTATACCCTTTTTGAGTTAAATATTTTATTACTTTTTTTTTTTATAAGTGTGAGGTAAGATCCCAGAGTCACATGTGACAATGTATGAATAGAGAAACCTATGAGAATCAAATCAGAAATCAAATCAAATATTTCTACTTTTTACTTTCTTTTATAAATACTTTTTACTTTTTACATTTGTATTAAAAGAAATTAAAAACAGCACAAAGGAGTGTAAGAAATACAAAGGAGCCAAGTCACAAGCATGTATAGCTACCAACGAGGAGGACGAGGACAAGGACAAGAACATGAACATGAACAAGAAACAAGATACAATAAATTAAACATTTATAGTCCAGTCACATGCATGCAAGCAATATTGGTTATAAAGATTCAGATTTAGAATCGAATATGACGTTAACTTTACAAATCATATCATACATGAATGAAATATTAGCAATGGTTACCTCCAGCTAGGAATTGAAACAAATATTCCTCAACACAGTGTATGCCATTGGTGATTCCTAAAAGATGTAAATTAATATATAGATATAAGGATTGTACGTACGTACGTACAACATGGTTCTAGTGATCTTCTAGAAAACATAAAATTAAAGAAACTCATAAAAGGTTTTCCAATCAGCTTCTCTCGACAATAAATTTACCTTTTAGAATAAAATTTTATACTATTGATCCAGAAAACAGAGACAAATAGGCCGATGATTAGGACACACGTCACATACTGGTGGGCCCCAATTTGACCGCTCCCCAATCTAGACGTCTAACCGTCTAAGAATCTCAAAAGTCAAAATAATTCGGTCAAACGGACATCCATGCAACTTTAATCCCATACTTGTTCCATAAAAATGTTGATTTTTATGTCATAAATTTTATAGATTTATTAATTCTCAACGCAGATTTCAAATTTATACATATGAAAAATTATACATAGATTTTTACTGTCGTAAATTTTACATTTTATAGCTTGTGTAAAATGTAATGTAATGTTGTTATTAAGAGAACTATTTTGAGTTCAGACAAGATAAAATAAAAATATTAATCTAAAATAATTTAATTAGTCAGCCAATTAATCCATATAGTTTATTTAATATAAATTTAACGGGCAAAGGTAACAATAGGGATTGAAATACGGGTTCGAATCTCACTCCCATCTATAAAAGAACATTTATACTAGCTCAAATATTAATTTTAGTAAATAAAATTTAATTAAAAATGAAAAAATATGTTAGAGTGGTTAATTAATCTCTTTACCAATTAATTCAATTAAATCTAATCAACCTTTACTTTCACTTCACTCTCATTTAGTTTAATTCATAATAGATTTTATTCAATTGTAATAAAATTTCTCTAGTATTATTCAAAAACTAAATAAATACTAAATCATGAGATTTACACAAAAGTTAAGACTAAAGATTTTGCAATCTAATCGGCTGTTCTTTATAGATGTCTTTCCTACTAATGCTAATATATCATCTCTGTTCTTTAGGTCGTGCCCAGTTTACCTAAACTCTCTCTCTCTCTCTACAAATGTTCTCTTTTAGCAGCTGAGTGAGTGAGTTTAAAGATTAAACTTTAAGCTGGGCCCCACTTACTGTTTTGTGCTCTGTCTGAATTTTTCGGATCAATTTGCAAATTTGCATGGAAAGGGGAAGGATCAATAATTCATAATTGTATGGCTTCTCCGTTTCTTTTCTTCCAAAAAAAAAAAGTAAATACTTTTTTATTTCTATGTTTCTACCTCGTGTGGTTAGTAGTAAATGAAATAATACACATAAGGTTAGAGTTCAACATGTCATTTTTAAAAAAAAAACTGAAAATAAAGAATACTAAAATAGCTAAAATGAGTTAGTTTGTGACTGTTTGAAGTGAATTTTTATCATAAAAAGAAGATTGAATAGTAGATGATGGTACATTTTGGTGTGTGTGTTTACAACTTTTAAATTACGATAATAATAGTCAATAACAAAATAATGCATGCATATATGTACATATATGATGGTAAAAATCAGAGCCTAAAATTAGAATTAAAAAACCAAAAACAAATATTCCTCCACAGATTTGATTTGATTTGATTCCCATCTTAGACCCAAATTTGGAAAGCCTCCACTATAACAAAGATTGCTAATTTCGTGTTAAAAGTTAAAATCTAATTAATGATAATGTTAGGAAAGATGTTACATAAATTGCTAATTTTTTCACATTAAAACCATATAATTAATGATAATGATAATGTTAAAACCATTCCTCCACATTAAATTGCTAATTTTTTCTAATTAATGATAATGTTACATAAATTAAAACCGTATAATTTTTGGGGGGTGATGCAAAAAAAACAAGGAAAAATCAAAGAAAAATGATCTGAAAATCTTGCACCTGTAAAAAGGCATTTCTTTTTTAAGTGAGAGTAATGTGTAAGTAAGCAAAGGCATGAAATTGATCCTACAATCCACAAAAATAAAAGTTGCTTAAAGAGGAAATGAATAGTATAGTAATTAATACTCCCTAATTAAACAACATTTTCATGTGCTAATATAAACTCAAAATTAAAAAAAAAAATTGTATTATTTTCCTATTTGGTGGAAGAAAGAAGATACTCTTTAGATTTCCTGCTGCAATTAGAAAAACAACCCAATTCCTAAATTTCAATTCCCATGTCAATTTAATGCTAAACGAAACATTTCTTCTTCTTTTTAGAACAGAAATGGAAGAAAGGTACAAAGAGCTCAAATTCTATATATATTTACAAAAACTTATACCAAAAGAGAGAGAGAGAGAGAAAGTAAAAGATGAATGCGATGAAATTAATTACATGGATTAAACTAGCATAAGATCCATCCAAGGCCAACTAGAAGAAAGAGTCTCTTAGCAAACGGCAAAACAACACTGTATCCCTCTTTATAAAAATAACAAAGTCCATACACATACATCACTCCACTCTCTTCCTCATCTCCAAAACTCCCTTCAAGATGACAGTCTAGCTCATCTTCAAAACAAACGACTCTGTCCTGCTGCCACTCATCCGTCGTCTATTCCACTCTCCACCTCAATTTTCCACTCTCTAAACATCCGTCGCCTATTCTTCTCCACCTCAATTTTCCACTCTCCATATGGATCATCAGCATCAATCATCTAGTAGGAAATTAGGAGGTGGGGGTTCGGCCACGTCATCATCAAGCGAGGAGATTAACAATGAAGGGCTAGAACGAGACAGGACCACCAAGCGCTCGTACGACTGCACATTTTGCAAGAGAGGTTTCACCAACGGTCGAGCCCTAGGCGGACACATGAACATCCACCGCCGAGATCGCGGTAAGGCAGCCAAGCAAGCACCAACAAATCCTTCATCTCGCAACAAGAACCCTGATAGTTACAATCATGTCGGCTCGACTAACCAGTCTCCAGCTAATTATCATGATTTTTTTTTTTTTTAATAAGCTGAAGAATTTTATTCATTCCCTACCAGAGGTAGGAAGGAAGAAGGAAAGAATGTACAGAAAAAGCTCCTCAACAGAGGAAGCGACTTACCAAAACTAGGAAGAAAACCAGCAGAGTAAAGATAACAACAGCCAAGACTACTGAGCTATCCGACCTAATGTAAGTAACCACGACGGAGACAGCAACATCATACCCAAACTATAAGGGAAAGCTTGATCTGAAGTCTTTAACCACCTATACCAAAACGAAAAGGCGCAGTTGAAAACCCGTCTCGAGCAAAACGTTTCTTGCTGAAAGACAACCTTGTTTCTTTGCAACCACAAGCTCCATACTAAAGCATAAAATAGAACCCTCCACTTCCCTCTGATCTCTACCCCTCCCCAAGGCACAAAGCTCATCCAAGAGCCCCATAGGTCACCTATATTCTTGGGAGGACACCAGGACACGCCTAACCAACACATCACTGCATCCCAGCATGTCATGGAAGTTTTACAGTGGAGCAAAATATGATGGACAGATTCACCTTGTACATCGCATAGAGGACAAACATTGTCTTCCTCAAGTAGCATCCTACGTTTCCATAAAAATTCCCTAGTCACTAGACGGTCGCGAAGTGCCAGCCAAAGGAAAAATTCGACTCTGTATGGGACTAAATTGGACCAGCACGACTTTAGAGTTGGGTTGGCTTGGAAACGTTGTATATCATAACCCAAGCACCAGGATCCAACCGAAAACTCTCCTTCGCTGTTTAACTGCCATCTATTCTTTACAACACCTTGTGTATTCTGTGGCGCCGTGAGGTGAGATGACAAGCAAACCCATTCTTCTAATTCCCATTCAAATAGCTCGCGGCGCCACTGATTATTCCAGGACCACTGGTCCCCATTCCAGATTCCAAGATCAAAGATACACCCATTAGCATTGATAGATAAATTGTAAAGTCTTGGATAGACCAGAGCTAAAGGGGTCTTGTTGTGCCAAGGATCCCACCAAAAGGACACACAGCGACCATTGCCCACTGTAAGGTCCATGTGTCTCACCCAAAAATCAAACCAATCACCTCCCTTAGAGAACATCCCAAATATATCACGCCAAATAAAAGAGACCTTAGCCATTGAAGACTTCCATAAGAACCCAAAATTTGTGAAGGCATATTGTCTTCTAACTATATCCGCCCATAATTTTCCGCTTCCATTACAAAGCTCCCACACCCACTTGAATAAATAAGCTGCATTCCGACTTTCAAGATTACCTATTCCCAGACCCCCAAGCTCCTTCGGCCGAATCATATCTTCCCATTTAACCTTCGACAACCCACTTTTAGACTCATCCCCACTCCACATGAACCGCCTCATAATCCCTTCGCATTTCCGGCGCACAATTTTTGGCATCTTATAAATAGACATGTTATATATAGGGAGACTTGAAACCGCTGCCTTGATCAAAGTAACACGTCCGCCAACAGACAAGAGATGACCCTTCCAAGTCGCCAACTTAGATCTCATCTTCTGAATAAGGAAATCCCAACTAGCTATTCTCCTAGGATTAAGGCCAACAAAGGAACCAAGATACTTGAAAGGTAAATGTTCGTACTTGCACCCCGCTCTCCTGGCTAGACAGCCCCCTGCTTGATCACAAATGTTGATACCCACAAGAGTGCTCTTATGAAAATTGACTCGTAGCCCAGAATAAGCCTCAAACCAGCGCAGAGTCCCTTTCACTCCTTGTATCTCACTCTCATCATTCTTAACAAAAATTAGAGTGTCATCTGCAAACTGCAGGTGAGTAATCTGCCACCCAGCCTGATCGTTACCCACGCCACTTAATAACCCCTCTCTTCTGGCACGGACCAAGATGCGATGTAACCCTTCTGCAGCTATGTTAAAAAGGAACGGGGACATAGAGCATCCTTGTCTAAGCCCACGACCAACCTGGAATTGACTAGTAGGGGAGCCATTAATCAAAATAGAAACTCTGGAAGTACTAAGACACTGCAAAATCCACCCCCTCCAGCGTTCCCCAAAACCCATTTGGCGCATCACCTCCTGTAAGTAACTCCATTCGACCGAGTCATAAGCCTTTTCGAAATCCAATTTGAAAAGTAAGCCTTGCTTCTTAGACTTTTTTAAGTGATTAACAACTTCATTAGCTGCCATCACACAATCAAGAGTCTGTTTACCTCTCATAAACCCATGTTGTTCCCCACTTATCACCTTCTCAATCACCCTTCCCAACCTAGTCGCAAGAATTTTAGAAATAATTTTGTAATAGCTACTCACCAGACTAATAGGACGGAAATCGCTAAACTTCTTAGCTAATTATCATGATGATGACGATCATCTTAATCGGATGCCGTCATGGGGTGCAGATTTAAGCTTGAGGACTGGTTCGTCCAATAACAATCAAGAAGAAGAAGAATTGGACTTGGAGCTTCGACTTGGTCATCATCCCTAGCTATTTTATTCATTAATATATATCTGACTGTGTACTGTATTTCATGGAAGCAATTGAGTTCTTGGAGGGGGGAAAAGGTTGGATTTGGTTGTAGAAATTGCATGCACACATCGATCTTTATGCCACTTAGTAATAATGATAATAATTAATTATAAGTCCAAAAATTGTTAAGTGTTTTTTCTGAATTGTAATTATAATTACAAACTCATGTACTTATTTTCTGAATTTATTAATTTACGGTCGCTAATTAGTTATTAAGATATAATATAATCATTTCAATATCCTAAATGGCTATATACCATCACAAGAAAACGCAATACATGGGCCCATATTTCGAAGAAGTCAATAAGAGGACATCAGAGTAAGCCCAAGCCCAATATCGGGCCCAGGCCCGGAGTAAGTGGTGGGCCCAAATAAATAGAATTTCACCTAATCTTCTCATACAACTTCTAGTTTTTAATAAATAAATAATAATAATAGTTCATGTAATAATTGTATTACATCACACCAACTTGTTAAATAAATAATCATAAATAATCAAACCAACTTGTTAAGATCCTAAAAGTGAAAAAAAAGTTAGGTCTGAGATTCGATAATAAGGTATTATATACTCCCTCCATTCTTAAAACATTAACGTTTTAGCTGTTTTACCTCTGTGAAGAAAAGAATGTCGTTTTACATTTTTGTCCCGTGTACTGACTATTTTACCCTTCCCATTTTCCTTTGCCATTCTCAACCCTTTCTCTCCCATACGAATACAACGCGCACAATGTCAGGGATAAGTGAAGGGGCAATTTTGTATTAACACAACACGCACAGTGTCGTTTTAAAATTTGGGCCAAAAGTTAGAATGTCAATGTTTTAAATATGGAGGAAGTATTTCATTTTATTTACTAATGGTAGATGTGAATCGTATACACTTACGGTGATGAAACTTGCAGTTCATAATGTTTTTTTTTTCTCTAAAAAAGAATACTGTTAAATAAATATATTTCTTTTCTTTTTTTAAACTTTTGTGTGGTTGTGTTGATGGCGTGGACTTTAACGGGCGTTTAGGCTTTCCAAATTTGGTAATCAGTGCAAAAGTTAGACAAGCCAAGCCACAAGGATACAAAGGTAGACATAATATTCTTTGTTTGTTCGTCTGATGTTCTTTTTTCTCCATTTTCTTTCTACCCCACACCCAAGAAGTGAAAGATTTTCTTTTTCTTGCATACCAAAACAAGAAAATGATATCATGTTTTTTATTTTTTTCTTTAATTAACAAATAATAATATGATTAGGGCAACCCAGGTAGCTAGGTGGGGCTCCATTTCAATAAATTGAAGAATATAATATACTAATCTTGTTCAGAAAATAAAAGATGGAAAAATAAAACTTATATTTTTTACAAAAAAAGAAAAAGAAAAGACACATAAACAAAGAACTATTTTAATCCACGTGTACTAACTATATATGGACCCCACAAAACCAGGAGCCAGGAGGTTTTGAGCATCAAAGTGTAGTGTTTGTTTAGTCCCTAAGGCTAAGGTAATGATTTATTTAGTCCCTATATTTTTTTTCAATAAATAAAAATGAAAGAAAGAACAGCCTTAATTTTTTTTGGAAATCCTCTCCTCGATCCCTATTATTACCTTTGCTCTGCTAAGTTTATATTAAATAATAAATGGATTAATTGGCTGACTAATTAAATTGTTGTAGATTAATATTTTTATATAATCTAGTTTTCTCTTAATAACAACGTTACATTACATTTTACATTATACAAGCTATTAAATAAGTCTAAACAATAATTAATCCTTTAAAGAAACGACATAATTTTACCTGAATAATATTAATTTTTTATACCCGCAATAAGCTGACAGGACATAGATAATAAAAAAAATATTGGATTGATTACCTTAAAAAAAAAACCAAATTTTTTTTCTCTATCTGTTATAACTTCCAATTTGTGAATCTTATCGTATCTTCAACCAAGGGTCCAGTGAATTAGTGGTCAATCTTTTAGCTGCTTCTAACTCAATAATTCAGTGAACTAGGATTTAATCTCATAATAGTTACCTAATTTGCTGCAATGGAATTCCTTGTAACTTTAATCAAAATATTCTCCACTAGTATGTAATTACTATTGTTGGCGCACTAATTCCAAGAGTTTCCAAATTAATAAAAAGATTTTAATTGACAAAAAAAGAAAAAGAGTTTCTTTTAGTATGAAAATCTCTCCACGATCGGACGAATAATTTTTGTTGAGGTTAAATTTGGAAAGGACTGTTTTTCTATTTTCGGAAGAAATGTTTTTAGAAGGATATAACATAGCATTCATAACGAACGAGTTGTTAACTTTTATATGCATACCAGTGTAAGACTAAATTTCTTAAATCTTGATGACATAATTATAAATGTCAGTTGCACTGCAAATATGTTATTAGGATTCAAAAAAAAAAATTTATCAATTATTAGTTAAAACAATTGCGTACTACAATTATTAACAAATATATATAAATAAAATATTTATAATTTTTTTCTTAAATAAAATAATGCATTCGCATCCAAATTAGAAAAAAACTATAAATTAACAAATCCTCAAGTAAAATAAAAAATTATGGTTTTTTAATATTACAAAGAATAAAATTTAGTGACTCTTTTTAACAATAAATATATATTTTTATTTACTTAATTGTAATGCATCCAAAGTCCATCCACTATTTTATAAAGCTAATAACATTTTAATTGCATAGTAGTAAATAGTAATTTTGTAAACCTAAAATTAGAATTAAAAAAAAAAAAACAAATATTCCTCCACAGATTTGATTTTATTTGATTCCCATCTTAGACCCAAATTTGGAAAGCCTCCACTATAACAAAGATTGCTATTTTTTTGTTAAAAATTAAAATCTAATTAATGATAATGTTAGGAAAGATGTTACATAAATTGCTAATTTTTTCACATTAAAACCATATAATTAATGATAATGATAGTGTTAAAACCATTCCTCCACATTAAATTGCTAATTTCTTCTAATTAATGATAATGTTACATTAACTAAAACCGTATAATTTTTTTGTAAACTCAAATGAAGAAAATGATTTTTTTCTTAACATTAAGGAAGGGTATACACACATATATATAGTATGTACTCTATACTATACTTCTACCAATACATTATACCTATGAATACGTATACTAATACATACACTATTCTAACATTTTTAAATTTCTATTTTTGGGGGGTGATGCAAAAAAAACAAGGAAAAATCAAAGAAAAATGATCTGAAAATCTTGCACCTGTAAAAAGGCAATTCTTTTTTAAGTGAGAGTAATGTGTAAGTAAGCAAAGGCATGAAATTGATCCTACAATCCACAAAAATAAAAGTTGCTTAAAGAAGAAATGAATAGTATAGTAATTAATACTCCCTAGTTAATCAGCATTTTCATGTGCTAATATATAGTATGTTTTTTCTGTTTTTTTTCTTTCTCTATCTGTTATAACTTCCAGTTTGTGAATCTTATCGTATCTTCAACAAAGGGTCCAGTGAATTAGTGGTCAATCTTTTAGCTGCTTCTAACTCAATAATTCAGTGAACAAAGATTTGAGAATCATAACCATAATCATATATAACTATATAGTATATATAGCTTTGACAATTTTAGGAAGTTTATTACATAATGTGGCATGGAAAGATCATTCTGATCAGAAATTGTACACACATATATATATCCCTATGAATTAATTAGAGACTAAAATGGTCAAACTAATATATTTTTACATGCATGAGGAGCATGATGGAAATCTCTCTAATGCAGATAGTGGCACGTTTAATGCCAATAGTTGAGAGATTTTCGTTATGCTCTCGTATGGTTGTTGCTAGGGCTGTTCATTGGAATCCAAATTCCAAATTTCCGAATTTCCAAACCCAAAATCTTTTATTTGTAACGAAAGATTCTCCCTAATATTTTATATATAAGGGAATATTCTGTTCCGAATTTTAATGTTGAATTCATTCTTTATTTTGGACTTCCATAATTTTAATGTTGAATTCAATCATTAATGTTGTAAGCATTTAAGGCAAGTACAACACGTAATATGCTAGATCTTGTCGGGTTTTAACAAGTAGTGGGGGTGACGTAACATTAATATTACATTAAAATTAATATACTTGCTTCCATATCCAATCAACTTGCATCATTAAGAGAGAAAAAAAAATAGTATATAGTAGTATATAATATAATCTTTAGAGTAGGAATGCTCATGGACACAGTGCGAGTGATTAATAAATAATTAAACTCATTAAACATTTAATTACATTAATTAGCCGCATTATCTTTAATTAAAAAGATTACTCCACTAAGCCTGAAATAAGGAGAGCCATGTCAGCTTCCCTCCCACACCCACTAGTATAAATATGTAGATGGGAGAGACCCCATTGCAAGAAATTAAATTGAGTTTCTTACAATCATCAGTTGAGTTGCTAATTAGTTCTCTAAATTAAGATCATCTGTCTTCTCTTTTTTTAGTTTTTTTTGGGTGCCAAAGTTACCATGTCATTGAAGGCTGTTGCGGAGGATTGGATAGAGAATTGTAATAATCAAGTGGTGGTGGTGGTGAGAGAGTACGATGAAGGAGGAGATAAGGCCGCGGTGGAGGAGTTAGAACGGCGGTGCGAGGTCGGCGGTGGCAAGACTTCCCTTGTCACTGACCTTATGGGGGATCCAATTTGCCGCATTCGCCATTTCCCGTCGCATGTTATGTTGGTAAAGTCATTTTCTTTAAGTTGTTATTCGTTATTATTAACAAATAGTCACTAAACTACATGTCAAGTCGCTCATTTTATTAACAAATTGATGACTAATTAAGTTATTTTTTTTGATTAACCAGGTAGCAGAATATGGTGAAGGAAAAGAGGTGGTAGGAGTGATTAGAGCTTGCATAAAAACTGTGACAACCGAAAATTCAGTTTGTGTAAAACTTGCAAATATTCTAGGATTACGGGTCTCTCCTACTCACAGGTACTCATCTATTTATATACTCTCTCTTTTCCCTTTTTGGATTTTTTTATCTATAAATACGACAATTTGGATTCGAACTCGAAATTTATACTTTCGTAAAACTACAAACTCATTAATTTCCATTTGAGGTTTCAAAATTTCAACCCATCTTATTATCGTTTCCTCACCACTTGCTTCCGTTACATCAATTCCAATTAGTCCTTGAATTAGACTATAAAAGTTAAGCTAAAAAGATGCCTAAAGAAATAAAACGTTACTAGAAACAACAACACTATACAGTGTCATTTTGGTGACCATGGTGTGCACAATGCTTCATCCAAAAAAAAAAAATGTTTCTTGTTTTTCTTGCCTTTTATTTCTCTTTTTAGATTTGGTATTTTTGTTGCCCTGCACTTGGCCCATATCTTGCATTTTCATGTGTGTCCTTTCTGCAGGTTATTAAAGATCACTCCCACTCACAAAAACACGATTAGATTCGACCATATAAAGAAAAAAAAAGAAAAAAGAAACAAAAAAAAACATTTGTTCCTCGCATCATCGAATGAAACAAATAAATAATGCAAGCTTTCCTGTCATGGAAACGTGTACGGTGTACCCAATATCACATTATTCTTTTTAATAACAAAAATTACACTTATTTGGCGTACAGGAGGCTTGGGATTGGCGCAAAATTGGTTCAAGAAACAGAGGAATGGTGCAAGAGAAAAGGTGCTGAGTATGCATACATGGCCACAGATTGCAGCAACCAACCTTCCATAAACCTATTCACCCGAAGATTTTCCTACACAAAATTCAGGACCCCTACCGTGTTGGTCCAACCGGTCTACGCCCACTACAAACCTCTACGATCGGACATTACCATAATTCGTCTCACTCCTCGCCTTGCGGACATCATTTACCGTCGCGTATTGGGGGATGCAGACTTTTTCCCCAAGGACATTGACATGATTCTATCCAACAAACTCAATTTGGGCACATTTATGGCAATGCCCAAGAAATTTCTCTCGACATGGGATCTAAAATTTGGAGTTCTTCCACCGAGTTATGCGGTCCTAAGCGTGTGGAACACTAAAGAGGTGTTCAAATTGCAAGTGAAAGGAGTGTCGAAAGTGAAGTATGCATGTTGTGTTGGTACTAGGTTGTTAGATTCTTGGATGCCATGGCTAAGGTTGCCTTCATTTCCTGATGTGTTTAGGAAATTTGGTGTTTATTTTTTGTATGGGCTGCACATGGAAGGGAAATATGGGCCGGGCTTGATGAAGGATTTGTGTGCATTTGCTCATAATATGGGCCGAGATGATGATGGGTGTGGGGCTCTGGTGACTGAAGTGGGCCAGGGGGACCCAGTTAAGGAAGTGGTCCCACATTGGAGGAAACTTTCATGGGCTGAAGATTTGTGGTACATCAAGAAGCTTAATGATGAGAAGCGAGATGGTGATCATGATGGAAGATATGCGCCGTCTGATTGGATGAAACATGGATCGTCTTCACCTGTCATTTTTGTTGACCCTCGTGATATTTGATCTTGTTTCAGAAGATTATGGCAATATCATTTAGTGAATAAAAAAGTTAGTTAACAATTAATTAAGTAGTTAATCTTGTTCTTGATCATTCAAGTCAACCTAATTTTACCTATTACACTAAGCAATTGGTTGGTTCTAAATTCTAATGCAATATTACACAAATCAACCAAACAATTAAGATCTTTACAATATCTAAATCAATTTATAATTAGAATAAACATATATCACTTTTGTAAGTGGATGTAAAAGTATGGAGAAATTACGTTAATTTGTAGTATCGATGTATAAGAAATATCTTGTAAGCTTGTACTTAATAGTATGTTATGTCCATCTTTTTTGTTGAGTACAAGGAGAAATAAAGAAGAGAAAATTATTAAAAATTCACAAAAAGACAATAAAAAATTAATTATGTGGTATAAGCACTTTCATACCAAAACGAAACTACTCCAATATTGATAAAATATAAACTAGCTAATAGCTATAGCTAACCAGGAGAGAAAAAAGAATGGATATATTGGTAGAAAATAATATTAGTTAACGTGTGCGAATTAAAATATTGTGTCTCGTTTGTTGTTAGATAACACTTATGATGTTAACAAATAATGTAGTAATTCGATTTGAAATGTTTCAATGGATAGCCAACCATTAACAAATTCTGTATTTATGGGGTGATATAGTTAGTGTTAGTGTATATGATATTTCATAGTGCATATGTAAGTGCCTTCTCTACTTGCTTGTAAGCTCTGCTCCTCACTTTGTTCATCTTTCCTGCAATTTCCAATTAATCTAACCATTAGCAATGGAATAAAGAACAAATTACATCACACTTTTATTTCTTGAAACAAGCAGATGATCTTGATGATTATACATACCGGGTCTATATCTTCTTCTGGATTTGACAATTTGAGGGATGAAGACTCCTGTTCCATTACCAATTCCCCACAAATTCACTAACCAAGTAGGTGCTACTACATCACAATCCTCACTTCCCCTCCAACTAAAATAGCTCCCTGGTTGCGACTCACAACAAATTTTCCCACTGATGATCTTGATCTCGAGCCACATCGCTCGTGACCGGAGACATCAAGAACATCTTCTTCCTCTGCTGTTAAGTTCAGAATCTGCCTTCTAAGCTCTGCATAGAAAATGTCATCCTGCTCATCATCATCGCTCTTCCATTCAAGATTGTGGTTCTTGATCATGCCCATCTTACTCAAATGATCAAGACTACAAGACCCAAGAAGTGGAATTAATCCCAATTCAGAGAAATTTCTTGTTTTTTTGTGGATTGCTTTGAGTTTTGGTGAGGTGGGTTTGGAGTTATTATATAGTGGAATCATGAGAGAGAGTTCTTTGTTTGGGGTCAATGCGCTGATCATCAAATTATTCAGCTTAATCAGGATTAGGTGAAGAAATTTCTATTCTCATACTGTCCAAGTCCTAAGAATGTCTTTAATTTTTGTACGTTAGTTCTTACGTGTTTCTCAAAAACGTTGATTATTAGCAAGCACTATGGAAAAGGTACAACGATTGAGTCAATACATGTATATTAAAAAAATTATAATGAACTCATTAAACGACCACCACTGTATATATGTTCTTAATTAAGTACATTTGGGCTGATTTAAGGTTAGGCAAAAGTGGGAGTGGGCCTCTACCAAGTCCCTAAATGGACTATACATGACAAAGTAAGCCCAAAACGAAAATCCATCATCTTACGGCCAAACGGTGTCGTACATAAACCGTTAATTTTCAAAAGTCACGCCTTTCCCCAATCTTTTGTTTAAAAATCCCAATTTTCCTTATTTCTCTTCTCCGCAATCTCTCACCCAATCAACCGCCATGTATCCTTCAATTACCAGTGACTTCCAAAAGGAGTCATCACCACTGTCTGCGATACCATCAGCACCACCACGACCGCCGCCTCCACCACCGCCTCCGCACCAATTTTATAATTTTCATGAATCCATGATCGCCGCCGGCATCCCTGTCCACTCTGCAAATCAAACAGTTCGTCCAAGCCCTCCTCCACCACCAACTAACTATGCCAAGAATTTCCACTCTCCGGTGCCATGGTCGACCGGTCTCTGTAGTTGTTTCGACGACATCAACAGTTGTAAGAAGCATTGTCCTTTTGATTTTATTTCTTGTCTACTTTCTTTTCAAAATGTTTGATTCTTATCATAATTTGAATCATACTTGCTGCTAAAATTAACTTTTGTAAATTGTAATATATAATTCATTTTTTCAACTTTATTTTTTGCTAACTTGTAATCTATTTTGTTGAAACATATTTCATTCTTATTTATTATTATTAATTAACATTAGAAAGTGGATCAAAATCCTCAGGCTGCTTAACATTCTGGTGCCCATGTGTGACATTTGGACGAATTGCAGAAATGTCGGACAGTGGAGCAACTTGTAAGTAATTAATTAAAATCAAGATTTCAATTAGAGTAATTACTAGTATATTTCTTTCACTAATTGATTATTTTGTTGTTGTTGTTAATGATTTTAACTATTAATTGGGAAATCGGGGCAGCATGTGGAGTGAGTGCAGCACTATACACATTGATATTGTGCATGACTGGTTGCTCATGCCTATATTCCTGCTTCTATCGATCAAAATTGAGAGGTCAGTTCTTCTTGGAAGAGAGCCCTTGCGCCGATTGCTGCGTCCATTGTTGTTGTGAGGAATGTGCCTTGTGCCAAGAATATAGAGAGCTCAAGAATCGCGGCTTTGACATGTCTATAGGTAACCACAGTACCTTCTCTTCTTTTTTCCGTTGACAGGTATCGATTAGGAAACTCGAACTCAATACTTAATTAATGCTTCTACATTAATTTTATTTCTACATTTATTATAGTTGTTAACAATGGAAAATGTTTTAGGTTGGCATGGAAACATGGAAAGGCAGAAGCGATTAGCTGGAAACACAACTGCTCCTGCAATTGATGGAGGCATGATTAGATAGAGATATACTTATATGCTAAAGAAATGTGTAATTATGTCATACCTTTATTATCTAGCCATATACATGATATTCAAGTATTACCATTAAATATTATTATTATCATTATTTTATTATTGTTCAGTTTAGTTATTACCTCTAAATAATAAACTACACCCGTTAAAGATTTATCTCCAATAAAAACATCTAGTACACCTGTTAAATATGTTTATATAATTTATAAGTTTTTGAAAACATGAAAGGTAGTTTCACAACTAGAGGTGTCAAAACGGGTCCGGAACCTATGGACCTGTCCCGGACCCGGCAATTCGGGCCGGGTCCGGGACCAATATCTGGTCTCGTTTTGAGTCCGGTCGGGTCTGGTCCCAACTCGGGAATCCCGGGTCCATCCGGGCCAGACCCGGAAAAATGGGGTTCTAATTTTGCTAACCTAATTTTTTTTGGCACTTCTTCGTTCTTCACTTCTTTTCTGCGCAGCCACTGCCACAAGTTTTAATTTGAATATTGGTAATAAACGGTAGTTTATGGTAATATGACAAAAATGGTGTCAATAAAAATTATATATTTAACAAATTAATTAATTTACAAAGAAAAAAGCAAAAAAGGAAAAGAAAACCGAAAAATAAATGCATTTAACAAAATAAAATAAAAATGAATTTAGCCGGGTCGGAGCCAGGACCAGATATTAGTCCCGTTTTTATATGAGATCGGTCGGGTTCAGACCCGGATTTTCCAGGTCTAGCCGGGTCCGGTCCCGCGGACCCGGATTGACCTCTATTCACAACCAAAAAGAAAAGGCATAGACTCTCTCTCTCTCTCTCTCTCTATATATATATATATATATATATTCCGGATTGATATGCTCTGCTCTTATCCCATTTCAGCGTCGATACGGATTTGTACATTCGAATTATAAATATGAGTTCGCAAGCTAGAAATTCGATGGTCAAGTGGCAAAGAATGATTCAATTCTGTCAGTCCAAATATTCCATGCCATGTGATAGATATGGTGTGTGTTTTTTTCTTCTCCCATCTTTAAATCCACCAATTGATACGATGATGTAGTGGTCATACGACAAGAATCAGAACATGGCTTCATGCCCGTAGTTGTTTGTTAATGTTAAAATATCGATAAGATTCAGGTTCAAAAGATAACATATATAGTACATAATAAGGAGTCGAGGCTTGTGTAAACGGAGTATGAACCCTTTAGCGGCTGGGGGTGCCAAGATGAAGCCCCCGCGCATGCAATACAATACTTTGTCTATTGTCGAATCATGTAAACTTGACAAGTTTGCAAGAAGTCAAGGGTTTTGTGCGTTAGCTCAATAATGTTGTATCCCAATAGTTGATATATTGTTGAAACTATACATGCATCTTACCCCAAAAAATTAGGCAAAAGTACTGACTACTGTGCATGAATGTGAATGATTATATAGCTTGACAAGGCAATGCCTTTGACCTAACAAAAGCTGGGTAATTGCTCTTAACTTTATTAGTTGTGGAAAAATGTCCATTATTCAACCAAGAGGGAGCATGTTCCATGGCAATCCTCAAAACAAGGAAGGTCTTCTAAAATATAGTAGCAAATTTGATCGAGTTGTCACTTCTTAATCCACACATCTCAAACAGTTGCCTTGAAAAGATGCCAGCGAAAGATATTTTAGCGTTTCTAAAGTTTAGTAAATTATACACTCATTATGATAATTTTGATATCTTTAATTTATTATGTAAGTATTAAATAGGTAATATCGAACTATTATTAAAATGAACAATTTAATCACTAAATTAACATTAAAAACTTTAGTCTATAAATAAATATCAAGGACTATATAATTAGGGATGAAAGTATATAATTTACCAAACCGTATAATGTTAGAATATTTTTCGTTGGATGTTATTGGAAGGCAAGTAAGTCATAATTTCATAAAGGTATACTAGTCTGGCTCCACTACTACGTAATGCCCATTGGTCATCATAATGTCCATCCATTCTCACCTTTGACCATGATCAAATTAAATGTATTTGTTTCTTAAACTTTTGGTCAAATGTCGTCTAACTTCAAATTAATTTTATATTTTCCTTGCCTCCACACCACAAAACAACCCCACTTACGGGAAAAAGGAAGTCCGGCAGAAATACCACATAAGAATGTGATTAGCACGAGGCACTTAGCGCATAAGGCCCCCCAGTTCCATGCTTCAATCACGTGAAGACATGTGGTCACTTCCAAATTGCCTCACTTGGCACTCTCTAACAGGATCCCCCACTATACCCTGATTTTTTTTTAAGAAATATTATTAGTATACAGTACATCCGTTGTTTCAGTTTAACGTGTAAAGTTGAATTATATGTTTTACCTAACTTTTATTCGTCGTGCGATTCCAACTAAACGTTAAACTTATCACTTAGAACATTGAACATTAAATAATTATTTCTATTATATTTATCAATTAGAATTATAGCATAAGTTGCATGTGTGAGTAATGCTCATGTAAGTTAAGTGATTTGACTAAGGCAATAATGTTTCAATTTAGTAGTACTCCCAACAAATGGGGAAGAATTAGGTTTTGATATTGCATCCCTAATTTGTAAAATGTACTATACTTCCACTTTCAATTTAATATACATATGTATGAAAAAGGAAATAATAATAAAAGAAAACGAGTGAGTTGACTAAGATCAACTTGTTGTGACTCGAATTCTTTTTTTTAACAAAATTAAATAAGATTTTGACCCATATCACTCTTACCTACCTTTACTGTTTAGTACTTCCTATTTATATGGAAGGCTTGTGCTATTGGACAAGCATTCTCATCTTACCCAACCAAACACTTCCTTCCTTGAAAAACAACTAAAAAGAGGTTCTGCCTATCTCTCAATTTTTATACGGGAACAAGAAAAATGGCGGCTGTTACACTTAATTCACCAACCTTGAATCTCCAATTCGCCAAAGACTGTCACCAACATGGAGTAGTGATTGATGAAATTGATGGGCTAATCAAAGTCTACAAAGATGGCTATGTAGAAAGACCCCCAATTGTTCCATCAGTCACCACCGCATTACCGCCGGAACTCGGCGTTTCTGCACAAGATGTTCTGATTGACAATTTCACAAACACCTGGGCGCGGTTTTACGTTCCGCAATTTTCTCGAGGTAAACTCCCTCTAATGGTTTATTTCCATGGAGGTGGGTTCTGTGTAGGATCCCCTGCTTGGAGTGTCTACCATGATTTCCTAGCACGGTTATCAGCCACCGTTGGATGCGTAATCATGTCTGTTAATTATCGATTAGCGCCCGAAAATCCTCTGCCGGCGGCCTACGATGATGGGGTTAAATCGCTGATTTGGTTGAACCAACAAGCTGGAAATCGTTCTACGGATTCTTGGTGGGCAAATTATTGCGATTTTTCGAACATCTTCCTCGCCGGAGACAGCGCCGGAGCCAACATTGTCTACAATGTTCTTTCAAGACTCTGTTCTCTGACCCTTAAAGGTACAAACTTTTTCTTCACTTTTTTATCCTATATATAGAAATTGTAAGCCAGGCCATTCGAACTCGATAACTAACCGTTCTTAATTATTTTTGCAGATTGGTCTGTTAAAGGCGCGATCTTGATACAACCATTTTTCGGTGGGGAGGGGAGGACTAATTCGGAGAAGTTTTCAGTGCAATCGCCACGTTCTGCGCTCAGCTTGGCAGCCTCCGATACCTACTGGCGGCTGGCCCTGCCGCGCGGGGCCAATCGTGACCATCCATGGTGTAATCCTGTGGCAAAAGGGTCGTCGGCGAAGATGGAGAAATTGGCGACTATGGTGTGTGTGGCGGAGACGGACATTTTGAAAGATAGGAGCTTGGAATTTGTTGATGGTTTGGTGAGCAGAGCAGGGAAGAAGAGAGTGGAGTGTGTGGTGCATAAAGGGGTAGGGCATGCGTTTCAGATTCTGAACAAGTCTCAGGTTGCACAAATTAGAACATTTGAAATGATGTCACAGATCAAGAACTTTGTTAATAAATTAAGTTAGAAAAATAATATTCTCAAATGTAAAAAATTTGACCCAAAATGTAAAGATATATATATAGATGCTCTAGATTCCTCAGCTTTGGCATTAATTGCAAGTGTTTTTCTTTCTTTCTTGATTGATCTTGTTGCCAAGAAAGCTGGTAGTAATTGTATTATGCAAAGTCTAGTGCCTCTTCTATTTAAATCTTTTTGTTGAATTGAAGCAGGAAGTAATTGTATTATATCCAAATGTCATGTTGATATCACCCGTAAAATTGCTCCGGATAGAAAGAAAACCAATTGTATTAGTTCATCTGTCAGCTTTGTTTGAATAATTTTCTAGCGAATTTTATTTTCTCTCAAATCAGAACTATTAAATTAAATTTTGGAAAAAATACGTGTGCTGTAAACTATTCCAAACTGACCTGACTTTAAATTCTCATTTTGTTTCTATAATACATTTGACCACGAAACAGATTCTCCATTTGGTAATGAGATAAGAGGAATCCACCTCACGCACCCTATACATTATACAATATAAATACTCTTCTGCACAGCGATTGAGTGCAACAGCTGGACGTGCAAGAAACTAGCCCATGCGTTTGGGTGCTTTACATGTGTCGATCGGAGAAAGAAGCCTATAACTTGGTCCAATTCACAAGCAAAGGGAGAATATGACACAACCTATATATTTGGAATTTAGGTTTATGCTATTTGCTTCAAATCCTTTCACCACACTTGAGTATTTTTTTATATTTATGAAGACTGATTATATTATTTATTGTTATTACAATACTAGAAATCGAACTCATGATTTACCTCGTGTACTAATAACTATACTGTGCTACTATATATATATATATGCTCTACATTTTAGTATTTGATATCCCACCAAATTATTTATTTATATTTCTAGATGTGTATCGTAAATGTGTTGAAAAATCATTGTAATGGTCATTCATAATGGGTAGCTTATAATTTATATCATACAATTTCAATGAATATTAGTGAAAATCAATCAACATTACTTCTTTTTTTCCTTTAGTCTACTAGCTAATTGATGTCAAACAATATTGCCAACTAAATTAATATAGTAGCATTTTTGCATGTGATTTGTTATGGAGAGGGAGACCGTAATCATGCTATCTTGTGGACTAGACCTACGTGAAGGTCCGAGGTCGCGGCCTGATATTCATGCCCGACCATGCCGTTCACAAGTGCACAATTGCCATAAATTTTCTTGCTCAAATGACTATTCCAATTTCCAAATACTAATGACCCTTAGGTTCTTTGGTTCCTGTAAAAAAATTAGCAAGTTAATTAGTACATTAATTTTTGCCGATGAGAACTTAAAATATACACTAATTAATATACTCGCTCGAGTAAAAACGTTGCATATATATATATATACACAAATTAAATTAAATTTTAATTAAATATGAGAGTAACGTAATTAAACGCTCAATTGTAGATATTATAGTAGTTACCTGATCAAAATGTGGAGTCCACCAACATGCATCACTCTGTTTATCATCTTCTTTGTTGGTATATTTCATAGCATTTGCAAGAATTAATATGGAATAAGGTGATTATTAAAATGATTATATTTATTTTTTAGCTGAGGATTTGATGAATTCTTGACGGAACCAATGTGTTGTATTTATAGGAGGCTATGCACCAAAGAATATATGGTTGGTGGGGTTTGTGCAGACGACCCACCGGTCATGCTGCGGTAAAGAATGCCTCAACCCCCACATTTATAGATCTAGCAACGTGCTGACCTGTTGAAAGTAAGTTGTAATTTGTATAGGGATAAATTTCAAGTATCTGTAAGCTCACCGACTCCAGAACTAATTCTTTTCATTGCAGATCGGCTTATAAATATGCCTGTAAGTAATTGATTGCCACGTCTATTTTACAAGAGCTCTAATAATGCATGTTACCGGTACTCCCCCCCCCCCCCCCCCCCCCCCCCACGCACATAACTTTAAAAAATAAAAAAATATAAAGGAGAATTCTTTGATGTATATGCTCATTTCTCTCACGGATTAATTTGTGAGCTTGAAACTTTTGTCCATAAAAAAAAAATTTGTTATCAACTTACTTGATTCCATTATCTAATGACTTTCTTTGTGTAAAAAAAAACTATATGTCAAGTCTAATCAAGTTTTAGGTGCAAACTGAATCTGTTTGAATCTAGATTGATCCGATCGTATTAGTCAGTTCACTAAATATAATAAACTATTCATAAATTACTTTATACATAATCATTAAACTAACGACCAATTATTTAACGCATAAGAGTTTGCAACCGAGCCACTAAAAGAATACTACGTGGTGTAATAATAATATATAAAAATAAAATAAAAATCTAAGATTATTATTTATTTTGTCGAAATTCTAAGATTATTTAGATGGCAGAGTATTTTGTCAATTTGTCTACCAAACATATGTAGTAAAGAGATTTTTTCACAATTTTCAGTACATAGTTCATACCACAAAAATACAAAAAGCTGGTGTATGCTGTTGTAATGTCAAAAAAAGTCACTCTTGGATTGTATAGTGAATAATGAGATATACTTCGTACGGGACTTTAACGAGACATGAGAAGCTGTTTAACAGTTCAGTTCTCCACGAGCAGTCTCAATCAAAGTTCAGGAGCCATCACTCTGGTTGTTGTTACTTCCCATCAACCCTTGTGTTGGGCCTTTTGGGCCTGCTTCGCTAGCTATATGGGCCTTAATACGATTGTACGGAGGCAACAATGCTGTTGAGTATGCCGACTCTTTTTCCATCTCCGGTTTAAACTTTTTTTCTCTGTTCGCACTTCAAAATGAATGGAAAATCACTACATTAAAAAGTTCATGGAATCCCTAAAGGTTACTTTCTTCAGGGAAAATGGAGGAAGTACTTCAGAGACTAATACAGACTTCTGCAAGTCTCCCGTAAATTACAAGGTACATAATTGCACTCACTCAAACTGTCAGGAACGAAGGAAGGACTAATTTGATGAGCAGAAGCAGTGGCAACTCTAGCAAAAAGGCAATCAGTAAAATCATAGTTTCAGAAGATGTTTCAATGTATAAAAGAAGCCCGATCCTAGCTAGACATCATGACGTTATCGATTGATTGAAGCGCTTGGTTAGCGTAAAAACGAACATCAACATCTGGATCCTCACTTAGTTCAACCAAACAAGGACGAATTGTCTTCTCCACGACCTGTTGGATTGAATGTGAGGGTTATTTTTCTTAGAAAAAAGAAACGGTGACTAAAATAGTTTGTGTCCTCATCGTGAGAAAATAAACAGGCAAAACCGTAGAGGGAGTAAAGAGAATTGTCTATGTAAAATACTTACAGATTGGTCAACTATGGGAATGAGAGACTGCAGCACCTTTGCCACATTGAACTTGATGTTGGGTACCCTGCACCGAGCAAGTCCAGCATTAGAGCACCAAACAAGAATAACCAATTTTTACATTTTTACTAGCAGGTGTCTCAAAATCCTCGTACCTATCTTTTGATACATTGACGACCACCGGAAGCAGTTTTGAACATGTAATTTCCGAACCCATGACAGGAGCAAGGAGAGAAACAGCACGTAAAATGGTCATACGGTACAAATAGTTAGGATTATCAATCATCTCTAGAACCTGCAAAGGTGAAATTCCAACTTCATTTCTCTAGATCCTCACAGACAAAATGTCATACAACTCAACTAAGTATCAAATCTATTGTTGGAATGTCATGGTTCCATCTACAATGTATAGTGCAATTATGCACTTCAATGTTGAGTTGTATAGACACGAGAGTCATTGACCAGAAGATCTATCCATATCCTTCTAGTCATATCCTTTCAAGGTACATGCCTGACTTCACTTCTAATACACAACACCATTACACCCAACACAGCATTTGATGAGGGTACGTACATCCAAACTTTACTTGCACATATCAATCCCATAGTTTCTTACATATGTGCTTAACTTCACACTCCTTATAAAGAAACCAACCAGGATGAACTGTCAGAATCCTTAACAAACCTGTGGAACAATATGCTGCATTGCCCAGTCTGGACCAAATTCTTCAGCAAGACGCTTTAAATTATTTGCAGCAGCATCACGAATTGAGTAAACCTGCAGTGAATACCCACACGAAAAGTTCCATTAGATCACCTAAGCATACACGTAAAAGAAGAAAGTGACTTCTTAGCGAACTGATAGAGCACAAGATGGAGAATACAAACCTTATCCTGTAACCACTGCATGCAAAGTGCTCCAAGTTTATCATCCAAGAACCCAACTCCCAACTGACTTGCCAATAATGGTATGTACTCTATAATTGCAAGCCGAACCCTCCAATGCCTATCCTCTGCAAGCTCAACAATGGCTGGTAACAATGATTGAGACAGTAGATCAATTCCAATAACCTGCAAGTACATATGTATCCCACATTACCTTAATGATCAAAGAGGGCATATTCTTGTGTTACACATGTACCACAACATATGGCAGGAGCCACTTCAAAGAGCGCCCCAAACCAAGAGAGAAATAACGTTTTAGATAGTAACTGGCATGGAAACTTATCCATCACATTATAACAGAGTAAATAAAGAGCAGCAACTTAGCAATAACTTTCCATTGGCACATAGGGGGAAAACAAATTCAGTGGAGAAAATGAGGTATACATCAAGGCAAAAACCATAAATAAAGCCAGTAGGAAAAAGAAAGATGGATGGATGCAAGAGAAGCTGAGTCTGAAGCCCATTGTCTTCTACTCATATAGAATTTACATCTGGCAATAAGCCAATAACCACCTTCAGATTCAAGAAGAAAAGAACCATTAAGCTTAAAATAGTGCTAAACACTACTTTTAATTGTTGAAATTCTTTTTACATTATTCAGAAATACATTTATTCAAGGCTGGCAAAAATTCAACAAAACCATAGGGAAGGCTATGACGTGGTCCTGGCATTCCAAAATATTGAATCCTCTAGAGCTTCCCTAATTTCAAATACGTACCTGATTAACTTGGTCAAGCTTGCTGATTATGTTAAGGCGAACATCAGGAAATTCATCCTTCAAAAGTGAAAGAAAAATTGGCAGAAGTTGCTCAATTGTGGCATCCTGCATTTAAAAGCAAAACAAACTTTTAACTCCTACCATATGAATATAATCCAATTTATGTTCACACTAAAAAAATGAACTTGGAAGACCAACATAGATAAAACAAAAATAGAGGGTACGAAAAAGTGGGAGAAATTTCTTAAGTAAGAAGAACAAAGTAATATTAGTGAACCTACAAGTCCATGAATTGTATGTGACCTAAAATATGGGTCAAATAAGCGTCGCATACAAACACTTTTGAGAAATGTCTAATAAAAAATTAGCCCAGGCCAACCTAACTGTAAATCTACAGCAAAGACCGGACACAGGCAGATCAATGTCAGTAAGGGACAGATTAGGTATATCCAAAATTTACAGTTAATCTCTTGCAATATATTAAACCATCTTGATAAGGAGATTAGGGATGGAGTATAACAAAGAAGTACTTCCATCCAGATCAACAGTGATAGCCATCTTGACATCCCAAGTGGGCAGTTACCAACACAAAGACAATACCTTCGGTTGTTGTTATATGTTGCAGAGCTCCACAACTGCTTGAGCGATATACACAAGCCTGAACTAAGGGAAATCAATACGTACTGCACCATTACCATTTTTGCACAAGATACTCAAGCCTAAAAACAACATCCTACAAGTGGGAACAAACCCGCTCATGCCATCTAATACTTGACTTATAAAATGAATGGCACATTCCATCTTGCATGCAATAAATGAATAGTAACCAATTCTTGGACAGGTTATTAGATGAAACTCTTACCTTCCCCAGGACAGGTGCCATTCCCATTATAACTGAAGCCAAAGCAGAGCGGACATGCTGGGAAGAGTCTGATGACAATTCCTGAAAGAAAACATAGGTGCCTTTTTAAAGAAATGTAAAAAAGAAAGGGCTGGCCAGAACTCTGAACATGTATACCAGGAAGCATAATGATCAAGCTCAAAATTCTGATCTTAAATGGATATGCACCTTCACACAAGGGAGAATGTGCTGAATAGCGAGTTCAGGATTCAAAATTCGGCAGAATTTAGTTACTTTGCCAGCAGCTGCTATTCGCACTTCAGCTTCATTATCACGAAGTAGACGCACATATGCAGGTACCAGGTCCGTCCTTGGGTACAAACCACCACAATAACAGTTTGAATAGCATAACATAGGCATACCGGATACACACAACAGAAAATAAACATGAAAGACATGCATATTAAAGCAGCAGTTCCAAGCTAAATATATACCTAGTTGGATCAGGCCCCACAGCTTCACAAAGTTCATATAACTGATTAGCGACCATGTACCGTACACGCCAAGACTTGTCCTGTGTGTAGATAATGATAGCATTACATCCGAATCAGAAAACATGTTCAGAAACAATAATTCACAATTCTCTTCCCAATAATCAAGAAGGACAGTGAAACTTGAAGGCATCATTTGTACCAGAGCGCAATAAAGGTTGATTTTCTAAAACACTTCAAAAGTTTCAGCATCAAAAGTTATCCTGGATTGATCTTATTTCCTTATCTAGGTACCTCCATCGTCCTCCAAGTTATCAAGACATGCCGCCATAATTTAGCCTATGTACGTTCCTACGTTCCTTCGAAGTGCATCGGAAAGTTTAAAATATGCTACTAATCTGAAATTTGCTAACAGTGGCAGTAATAAAATTGGACATCTTTCCTACTATTTCCAAATAGTGGCCACCCCAAGCACACTAAGAAAAGATTACTGATCTCAACAAGTGTACAAACGAAAATGACAAAAGCAGAAAATCACGAGTACAGTTAATGGACTTTAGTTATATTTCCAAACTACATAAATACCTGTGAGAAATTGACAATGACGGGGAGAATATGCTCAACACAAGCTTGGGGCTGGAGCAACTTCCCAAGAGCAGCACAACCCTCTACAGCCAATAATCGAACAGAATCTTGATCTGAGGTGGAAAAAAATGACAGAAAATTCATGTATCAACTCATAAAATGTAACTAGAAGAAACTGAAAAAAAAAAATCAAAATCCATGACTAGTAACAAATTATAAACATCAGAAGATTTAATTCTTCGTAAGGAAAAAAAAAATCCAACAAATAAAATAACAGAAGACATTATTTTAAGATCAAAATTTACTTGACTTGTCTCTAACAATCCAACACTGTAGGCAGAAATCTACATTGATTATTGACACTTCAATATTCATTAACGTATTGGATTCATCTAGTCATGATGGTGGTTATCTTAGCATATTCCAACTCTAACATAAGCAAATGAGATGACTCTAGTAACTCCACTAAAAAATCAATTACCATCCTGGGTAAGATCCTCAAATATTGACATGATGTCAGTCTTCAAATGGGCAGCTTCAACAGTGGCAGCAAATTTCCCCAGATTTGAGGCAGCTGATCTCCTAACCATGGGCATGTCATCTTGACATAATTGGCTATATATTGACCGCAATTCTGTCTTCAACATATCCGGGGCACTTGGGTAGGCAATATGAAAAAGTCCGCATGCAGAAACTCGGGCTGTAAACCATTCCCCGGCAGCCAATCTCTGAAAAAAAATTAAAGGAAATCCATAATTTAGTATTAAAGGAGTAAGAGTATAATATTATGCACAAAATGTGGGGCGAAGTCACTAACAAAATGTCTCTGTAAACTGAGCCACCCACCCAAACCAGAAAGAGACAACGTATGTCCACAACAGAAAGAAGCAGCCTTACAAAGTAACTATAAAAAGAAAGTCATCTCACCTTGACCAAAGGAATGAACCAATCAACTAAGTCACTTTCTCTCATCTGTGACCCAATCCTACACAACGATTCCACAGCTTTGTCTCTCACACAGGTTTCCTCAACTGTACAAAGAGTCTCCAAAGGTGGGAGCAAAACATGAGCATGCTCAACTCCCCCAACATATGGAATAAACACCCCCAACTCCTCTGCCATTGCAAGGAGCACCTCATCGTCATCATCATTATTTTCACTCAGAAACGGGATTAACTCCTTCCTGGTACGCTCCTCCCCAAGAGCCCGTGCAATTGTGGATACCCTACGAATTGAGTTTAGTCGTAGCTGGATGTCATCATTCTTTAGCTCATCTATAAGTACGGCTATAGGATATAGCGGTTCTTCCACCATAGCCATTGTTATCTCAAATCCTTCTCAAAGTTACTGTAAGATCAAATACTAAGTATCTAAGAATCATACACCAATACAACATAATTCATTTATGACAAACAGAAACTTGTTCTAACTAAGCATACTAAAATAAAAAATAATAACATAACATAGCAATCTGAGATCTGCTAGAGACCCTAGAACTCAAATCTAGAGCCCGAGGAAATCCATGAAAGCAGAAAAATATGGAGAGCCTCTAATTTTCTATCCGGATGATGAAAAAGTTGTAAGAAAACTATGTACAAATGAAGCAAAATGAGTAATTATGAAAACAAATTAAATTAAATCAAAGCCCAATAACAAAGTGAGACTGGAAATACAAATTTGTGCATGAAACCAAGCCAGAAAAAAGTTATTGTTAGTTGTAATTAACGAAAACATCATGAAATGAAGATTTGAGTAATATGAGCTTCTGTTTTCTGACATCTAAACGATGGATAGTAAATATTTTTTTTAAAAAAATTGAAAAAAATGAGAGAAATCGGAGAATTCGATTGAAGGAGAGGAGTGACGAGCGGTCTTACCGATCTAAAATGCCTTCCCGCCGGCCGCCGGCTGATTGTGATTATAGAAGAACTGCGGGAGAGAATTTATGAATCTTGTTCCTTTTTTGTGTGTGTGTATTTTACAATTTTTTTCTTCGCTTTGTGTCTTGTTCGAAACTCGAAAGGATGTGAAAATGAAAGGGAAAATGCCAAAAACGGTACCTGTACGTTGGGCTATCGACTAATTTGGCACCTCTACCTTTTTTTGGTTTTAAAAGGTACTCGTACGCAACTAATTGATCACATTTGGTACCTGCGGCCGTTTCCGTCACCAATCTGCCGTTATCTTGTCTACGTGGCATGCCACGTCATCCATTTAGACTGACATCGCTGACATGGCACGCCACGTAGACGGATCCGACCCGAATCGTTTGTGGGTGGGTCGGGTAGGATTAAAAGAACAGCAAACGACGTCGTTTGCATTGTTCCCATCTAAGTGAAAACCCGCGTCAATTTTTTTCCCATCTCCCTCATTCATCCAACACTTCCCTTCTCTCAAACCAACCTAACCCTAAATTCCCCCATCAAAATCCACGCTTTCCTTCCTTTTAAGTCGCCACTCTCCCAATCGTGAGGTAATAGCAATTTGTTCTATTGCAATTTGTTTTATTATATCCGAGTTATGTTATATTTATTTGCAATTCCCCCATCAATCGTGACAGTAATGCTTTGTCTTCACCTTTAAAATCTCCACTCTTCCAATCGATCGTGACATTAATGCCGTGTGTTTAATGGAAGAAGCGACAGTAATGCTTGTGAATCCATAGCAATCTAATATATCCTTTTTGCCGTTTATTTTCTTTTATGTTGGATGTGGAAGAAGCCGACAATAATGTTGTGTGTTGCTTTCAATATTGTCGTGCTGTTGTCTGCTTTGAAGTGGATGTGAAGGGGAAAATGCATTTTACAAAAAGGGTCCACCATGTTTTATTCTAAATTAGTGGTCCATGCTTCCCTATTTGTTTGATTCCGATTCTTGGTGGTAGGGCCTTATACGTTCTATTTTTTAAAATGGTACTTGTATTTGTTTATAGCTTTGTTAAATGGTACTTGTACTCGTTAGTGTATTTGTTTATAGCTTTCTTAAAATCGGGCCATTGACTTTTATTTTTGTGTTTGTTTGTTGGTATGTGCAGATGACAAATCTTACTTTCCATATTGGGGGAAAAATAGTCCGAACAGTTAGCCAGTGGTTCTATATTGGTGGAAAAATGATTGAAGATATTATTGATCCGGATAAGGTATCTTTTTTTACTATATTAGAAAGATGTGCTGCATTTGGATATAAGAACATAGGTAAAGTATGGTATGATGATGAACATTCTAATGGAGCAGGATTAAGAGAAACTTTGAATAGTTTCTGTGATGATAATTCATTTGTGCGGTTCATTAGATATGCTCTTGAGAATAATGTAGTGCATATATATGTTGAGCATAATGATGTAACACATCCATATTTTGGTGCCGAAAATCCCAAGACCTTGTGTGAAAATCTTGGGATATCAGACCATGGAGTTAGACTAGGTGGGACTAGTGGGTCTAATAAGGGAAAAAATGTGATTGCTGAATGTGATGAATATGATGGATATGTGTCTGAATTACAAGATATTGACTATGAGTGTGATGATAATGATGAAGTTGGAAATGACTATTGGGTAGATTGTCCTTATTTGTCTGTTGATGAGGAGGAAGAGTTTTTGTCGCATCGGGAAAAGAAAACAAAATTCAAAAGTAGGAGACAAAAGAAAGTTGATGTAAGTGGACCACGGTTGGAAAGAGAAGAGGGAGATGTAGGTGGCCCACGGGTGGAGAGAGAGGAGGGAAATATTGGCGGGAATGAAGAGTTTGTGGAAGAGTTAAGGAGGGAAATGAGAAAAAGAGCACATGTACAACCTACTGAAGCTGAAGTTGCTGAGGAGAGCAATGATGCGTCTTTTGATAGCGGGTCAGAAGACAGTTTCTTGACATCAAGTAGTGGGAGTGAGGCTGAACATGCAGTGAGAATTAAACATACCCGGCCTCGGTTCAAACAAGGTGAACAAATTCCTCAATTTGCTGTTTGTATGGTCTTTCCAAATAAGAGTGTGTTTATGAAAGTTGTGATTAGCCATGCAATACACTTTAGGAGAGATGTGAGATTCATTCAGAATGAGAAAAAAAGGTGCAGGGCTGTTTGTAAGCAGAGTGAGTGTGAGTGGAGAATTTTGTGCTCAATTGATGGTAGGAGTAGGCAATGGATGGTGAAGACATATTTTGGACAGCACAGTTGCCAAAAACAGCACCACATATCTTGTCTGAATTACAAGATTTTGGCCGATTGGTTCATTCATCGCCTTAGGAGACTTACCTTGAAGCTTACCCTAGTTGAAATGAGAGATCATTTCAAGGATCAAACAAAGATTAGTGTGTCTAAAGGACTGTGCAGGCATGCTAAGATGAAGGTGATTGAGCATTATATCGGTGATCCTTTGAAAGAGTTTGCTAGGTTGGAGGATTACGTGGCAGAACTAAATAGAAGTAATCCTGGGAGTACTGTGGTTTTAGAGGCACCAGATGGTGTATTCAAGAGGATGTACGTGTGCTTCGCTGGTGTTAGGAAGGGATTTAATACCGCTTGCAGGAAGATTATAGGGGTAGATGGTTGCTTTCTTAAAGGACCATTTAAAGGTGAAATTCTTACTGCAATAGGTAGGGATGCCAATGACCAGATCTACCCAATAGCATGGGTTGTTGTGGGTTATGAAGACAAAGAAACCTGGAAATGGTTTCTTGAATTGTTAATGGTAGATTTGGATATTGCTGCTGGGAACTACGTGTATGCTTCAGATGGTGCCCCTAATATCGCGCGAGGAGGAGGATACACATTTATGTCAGACCAACAGAAGGTACTTCATTCCTTGTTCAATTTGCATTAATAATTTGTTACATTCACCTATATATTACTTGTTGACTCGTTTTCCTCTCAATTGTAGGGATTGATTTTAGCAATTGGTGAATTGATGCCATCAGCAGTTCATCGAAGATGTGCTAGGCACATTTTTGCAAAATGGAGGAAACAACATTGCAGTGATGATCTTCATCGTCAATTTTGGGTGACTTGCAAAGCATCCACTCCCGATGAATTCCTTGATGAGCTTGAAATTTTAGGAGGTATGTCCACAATTGCGATGAATGATTTTTTGGAGGTGTCTCCCACTTTTTGGTGTAAAGCATTTCAAGATACCTCTCCTTGTTCTGATATAGTTGATAACAACATGAGTGAGTCATTCAATAGCTTAATCATTGAGTCTAGGTATAAAAGTATAGTTAAGCTATTTGAGACTATAAGGAAGTTGGTATTCAAGAGATTCAAAGAGAGGAAGGTGTTTGTAGGTAAGTTCAAGGATGGCTTCGGGCCTAACATATGGAAAAAAATCAATGCTAACATTGAAGAAAGTCTTAACAATATAGTGCAAAGAAGGAGAACTGTTTGCTCATTTTGCAAAATGGAAGGCCACCGAAAAAACACCTGTGTACTCAATCCTACCAGCAAGGTTGTTTTTTGTTATTTTTCATTTTTACTCTCCTTATATGATACTTTTTCTTGCTTTTAATGTGTGACCATATGGATAAAAAATTGCAGCGATTTATTACACCAGACTCGCAACTATCAGCTTCACAATCAGCTTCACAACCAGCTTCACAACCAGCTTCACAACCAGCTTCACAACCAGCACCCGTTCCCTTACCTGCTGCACACAGAACTCAAGTTCTGTTGCAAGAACTACGACAAACGTGTGGCACTTCTACAGGGAGGAAAAAGTCTGACAGAAGAAAGGGTAAGGTTCCAAGCGGTTTGGGCTGTTTTGTTGCAGCATCGGGATGGACCTGTTATGATGTGAGTGAGGTTCCGATTCCTATTTTGGTGTAATTTGGTATAACGTACATGTAGACTCATTTTTTGGCTAAATGTTCATACTTTGCAGCCTAATACTCCTCGACAAAGGGTCATTGATGTCCCTGTAAGAAGCAAGAGCAAAGCCAAACGGCTAGCATCTGGTGCAGCTGCAACTTCTAGACAATAGAATGTGTTTACGAATTATTGAAGTTTGTATCTAAGTATTGTCAAAAATTGATGCGTTCGTATCCGGTCCTTGAATGCGTTTGGAATTTTCCGTCAATGTGTTTAATAATTGTTTAAGGATTGACTTATTTTATATAAGGTTGTGTGTTTTTACATGTCATTAATATTATGTTTAGTAGCACATATAGCCGTGGTAAATTTATTTTGTAGTTTTCAATGTGTTAAAAATAGCCACGGTTGTGTGTTTATGTCTTAAAAATTTGATGTTTTCAATATGCTAGCAGCTAAATTAAAATGCCATAAGCCAAAGGTTGAGTGGCAACTTTATTCTCCTAGTTACATATAGCAGTGTTACTCTCTTATACGAGAGGGAAGCAAAATAGAGTAAAGAAATATCATAATGTTGAAAGCATCCATTAAAATGTGAAGAATTGCAAGGTCATATGCTTGAATTACTGGACAGCAGCGAATGCCTCAACAACATAAATATAACATTGTCTTTAAATACAACAAATACATTGAAAATCATACCCTACTAATACTAAACCACACAATAGCACAAACTATAACTATCAATATCATTTTCAGTAGCCTAATTGTTTGATTGACTACTACTCTAACAGACCTAACCTCATCTAGCACACACTTGATCTCAGTATCAACAACATTGCTTACATTAGACCTATAGTCATCATTCTTTGCTTCAAAATCGGCCATTCTTTCAGCCATTTCTTTCTCCCGATTCTTCAACTCTATTATCACTTCACGAACCCAACCTGTTACTGGTTCATCATGCCATTTGTAGAATCCACAACCACCATGTCCATCAAACCCAGCACACTTGTAAAATCGCATACCTGGATGTTTGTCCGTCCATGATATCCACCTTGCTGCAACATATCCACACTTACAATATATTGGAGGCTCGTAATCTAGTGTTGGCTTTTGTTTCCCAAGCGACGTCAACACTCCACTACGTCTATGTTCACGACGTTGACTACTACAAATCGATGATGAAGAATTTGTCGACATCCTAAATTTAAAAGAAATTACAAGGAACACAACAGTCATGATAACAGGGTCAATTCCCTATAAGTCATGTCGACATCCAAATGGAAGCAACCTTCACAAAAAGCTAAAATCATGTCAGCATCTTACTATTAGGTTCGCAGCTCCTACAAGTCATGATAACAGGGTCAATTCCCCAAACTTTTCACATCCAACCTATTAAATGTTGTCCCCAAACCAAATTGATAGTCATACTAGTGTTATAACCTCACAAATTGCATTCATCCTATCATCTACTCCTTCCAAAAAAAACAAACAAAAACAAATTGCATTCACCCTAATTGAACAGAGAACCACATCACAAACCAAAAAAAACAACAAAAACATGAAATTGCATAACATTACACCCAGTTTCCCGGTAAACAAACAGGAAAAAAAGAACAATCTCAGACGATAGGAAAAAGGCAAGATAAGGGATTTAGTTTATTTACTTTCCGAGACAGTCGCGGAGGACCTCTTCCGTCTTCTCGCACTTCCGATTAAACTTCCCAGGCTCCACCTCCTCCGTCTTGCACTGCGACCTCACGATTGGGAGAGTGGCGACTTAAAAGGAAGGAAAGCGTGGATTTTGATGGGGGAATTTAGGGTTAGGTTGGTTTGAGAGAAGGGAAGTGTTGGATGAATGAGGGAGATGGGAAAAAAATTGACGCGGGTTTTCACTTAGATGGGAACAATGCAAACGACGTCGTTTGCTGTTCTTTTAATCCTACCCGACCCACCCACAAACGATTCGGGTCGGATCCGTCTACGTGGCGTGCCATGTCAGCGATGTCAGTCTAAATGGATGACGTGGCATGCCACGTAGACAAGATAACGGCAGATTGGTGACGGAAACGGCCGCAGGTACCAAATGTGATCAATTAGTTGCGTACGAGTACCTTTTAAAACCAAAAAAATGTAGAGGTGCCAAATTAGTCGATAGCCCAACGTACAGGTACCGTTTTTGGCATTTTCCCAAAATGAAATCCCATCAAAAGTGTTCTTCTGAAGTGAAATCGATTTTGTTCGGAGGCTCAAGCCCAAGTAGAGTATAAACCCACTTTGTTAATAGCCCGTGGAAAAGGAAAGCACAGGCCCAAGGGATGTCTTCTGTTTGCGATCCGATGGGCTTTATAAGCATTGGGCTGACATAGTTTCTTGCTTAATTGTTTTTTTTATAGTTGTTTTAAGTTCTTTAAAATCGGACAAAGTTTAAAGGTAAGACGTTTAATGAATGAACCGAAATCAAATTATGATTGAACCTATCTGATAATATTAAAAAAAATATATAAATTAAATCAATTTTTTCTTAAATAAATGTAAATTTTATTTGATTCAGTAAATAAAAACTCCTCAAAATGTAAAACATAATAACAAATTTGTATAACCACAATAATAAGAGACAATTATTGATAAAAAACATTTTCATTTTATCCCTTGACTTTTTATTTTTCATAAGAGCTTAATTGAAAGAAATGAACATACCCCTTGGCATTTTTATTTTTCATTGATTATTATTGGAAAAAAAGAAAATAATAAAAAGCTAACAATCCCAGAAGCAATGGCAAGCATAATGACCCTGTTGAGCTCGAGACTCAGCGCAATTATATGAGACGGTTGTTTGTCAAAAAAATACTAAACGAACCCAACGTTCAATTGGAATTGGACATTTAATATCTCACCCTTGCGCGCTTCCGATGTGGTATTAAAACAAAATCCACTCTCTCTTCCTCACTCCTCAAACTAACAAACACCACATCTTCTCTCTCGCCTCCTACATGTTTAACAATAGAGTGTTTTTCAATCTCTTCCGAGGAGACCAATCGTTCGAACATGGTCCCACTCGGCTACAACAAATATTGGTTTAAGAAAAAAGATTAATGAACGTGATTAGCCGCTGTAGCAAAATGCATCAGATTCACACAAAAAATTATTGGCATACTGAATCATTGATGCAGGTCATCCGTCTAGTAGGAATCTGTTTAGAATTTTCTACTTTTTTCTTTTTGTTGCTATGATATTTAATCTGTCTAGGTCAAAATCGTAGATGTGCAAATGTACCCATTAAGTGCCAAAAAAACTAAAGAAACAATATGAAAGAACATAGTACCCATTAAATACCAAAGAAAACTGAAAGTTCTTAATACTTTGTACAAACATCAAACATCAATCACAAGCACACAATTTTTCTTCTGTTGCAAGCAGTACGGAACACTTCCTTCAAGCGCTTACTCTGCATCTTCATCTGTTTCTGGCTCGTCGAGGGACCTAATATCAAACTGATAGCGCAGGATTCCTCCAATGCCACCAAAACCTCTGCAAAATTGTGCTCCTTCTTCTGATTTATCTGAGACAATCTCAAACACACAACCAAATTGCTTGTACTCATTAGCGAACCATTCAAGCAGAGGCATGCTTTCCAGAATCTCCAAATCAGATGAAGTGGCCGGATCCTGAAAGTTGCCACGGTCAGCTTCTTGATCCTTGTTCAAGTACCTAGCACAAGTCTCATCAGTCTTGACATTTTTCAGCACGTAGCGATTCATCTCCAAATCTTCCCACACGATTAGTGTCCGGATAGCACCCATCTCCAGAATCTTCGTTGTATCATCAAAGCCATACACAAACTTCCCAGTATCCTGATTGACTTCCTCAATGAAGTTCCTGAGCAGGCGCTTCTCTTGTATGAACTTCACATTGGATAGAAGTTCTGCTGATAACTCTATGGCCTGATTGAAACCAGCGTCTCCACCATGTGCAATATCAACCACCTTTAATAGCTTGGAACGTAGGCGCGGATCGAACAGCTCAGATTGGCTCAACTCTGTCTTTAAATCAGCAGAACCAGCAAGTATCAGTCCAGATATGTTGGGCAGGCTCGTTACAGAGTCTATGAAATGACTTGTGGCAAGTTCAGCTGCCTTCCTCACATAGTTGTGGCGACTTTCCATTCGAAGACGACCAAATCGAACAGCTGATTGGCCACCTCTTCCATGCTTCTTAGGGAGCTCGACCGTAAATTTACTAAGCACCTCCCTACTGTTGCCACTCAGCAGTCCAAACAGAGTCCCGTTCCCATCCATAATGAGGAATCCAAACTTGTTATCCGAGTCCAGAAGCTCGTGCAAGGATTCAGTGTGAAACCTCTTGTCACAGAGGTATAGAGACTGACTTATGGGCTTAAAAGGTACTATATCAAACACAACCTTCTTTTCTTTCCCATCATCAGTCTCAACCGATCCAGCATACAGGACGAGTCCAGTAGGGGGAACCTCTTTGTAAAGTTTGAGCCTTTGCTGAGCGGAAGTGATTGCATCTTGCACAGATTTTCGGTTCACCCTACTCTTGATGTTGGCCGCAGTTCAATATTCATTTCCGAGCATCTTCGCAGCTTTAGAAATCTGGTCCCTCGGGCGCAAGATAAGTGAAATCATGCTGGTGCCATTGCCCTGAGCTGCATCTAGCTCTTTGATCAATCTCTTCATTTTCCACATCTCAATGCTCTTGTCAGTCCCTTGATTGCCTGCCATTTTGGTTACTGTGTTTGCAAATAAAGAAGCAAAAGAATAAACAACAAGATATTCAAGGGATCGATCGAAGAAGTTAGAAACTGGTAACAACTACAATTAAATTAAGCAATTTGATGTTCAGGAAATAACTTAGAGCATAGAAGATTAACCCAAATGAATCTGCCCAAAGATACCCACATTAGAATTCAACTCCTACATGAATATTATCATCAAACAAACATAATAGAAAGCTTTTCTCACTAAACTAAATGATCATTGGAAGAAATCAAATACACTGGACAAAAAACACATTGTTCTCAAGAATTCCATCATGATTAACAAACAAAACCCTAGCTAGAAACCCAGTTCGCTGGCTGGATATATAAAAATTCAAGGATTTGTCACAAACACAATCCTGTGATTGCTATTAAGAACAAATAATGGAGTAACTAAGCACAAGAAGGCAAAGTAACGAACCTGTGATTGAGGTGCTAGCTGGGGTTTTCCAAACTGCTGAATCAAGTTTTCTATTCTTATGTGGAGCTCCATTTATACGAGTTTTGTGGGTTTTCTTTTTACTTGAACAACACGAAAACAGACTACGAGTTTTGTGGATTTTCTTTTTTACTTGAACAACACGAAAATAGACTTCATGTCCTTGAATGAGTCAAACTTGTTTTCTTATAAATAAAAAAGAAATTATTATGTATTTTTTGTGATGGAAGTCTAAGTTGATCGAGAGAGGTTCATTTTTAATCGGCAAGTGGTTTTCTTCAATGGTTTTTTTTCCAATTTTTAGCAGGTCTAGAAATGTATGTGCAGGCATAGATGCCATGAATGCCATGCTTTTCCTATGCATTAAAAGTCAAAAATGCATGCCAAAAATGAGGGTTTGAAAACTGGCAGTGGGAAAAGTTCCTAGCAAAGCTAAAAATAAAATCCGAAAAAATAATTTTGAAAAATCCGAGAAATCATAAAATCATGCAATCATACAACAAGCGTGAAAATAAACATGCAGACATGCATCAAAACATCCGAATAAATCCCTCCCCACACTTAGGCAGCGCATTGTCCTCAATGCGGGAAGGGCACACAGAAGGAGTTCAAAAAGAAATAAAAAAAGGTACAGTACAGCCGAAAATAAAAGGAAAACATTAAAATTGTTCAGCGCCCCTTTCGGGGGCTAGAAAAGTGGAATTGTTCGGGGGGGGGGGTCACTGGGGGAGATTGCGCCGGACAACTTCAGCTGTCAACCCCTGCAGTTCTTTGAGAATTGCCTGGAGAAGCCGTGTCTGGGCGTGGTCATAGACGAGGGTTGGAGTCGGGGGCTGGCTTGATGTTGATGCATTCTGCGCTGGGCGAGACGTCTCAGCATGGGCAGGAGGAATAGAGGAAGATCGGGGTCTGGATGGGTCTGGGTACTCAAAGCGTCCACCAATCCGGGTCCCCAAGACCTTATCTCCTGGTTGGGTATATCCTGTAGAAAAACTCAGCAGATTCTGTGAGACACATAAATGGACCATAACATCCAAGGTTCGGACATCCAAAACCTTGAATGCTAAGGGCTCAGAAAGGTTACTGCCGGAGAGGTCAATGTTGCGCAATTTCACAGCAAGTAAAGAAATAAGGGATCCGAAAATAGGACCACGGTTGCAATTCAGAACATGCAAGACACCAGAAGCAACCCAAAAACCAAGATTAACCCTACGCTTATGCGTCATGCACCATAAAAAGAAAAGCTCCTGCACAGATAACTGACCCGAGGATCCAAATCGACCAGAAAAAGTTAGGGCTAGAAACCTATGCGCTATACGCAGGGCAGGGTCTACAATTTCATAGGCCTTACTTCCTTTGGGGTCAAACTTAGCATTAGGGTCATTGGTGAATTCACGGAACGCAACATGAGCATCAAACACACGAGGAATAACAGTCAAAGCATTTTTATACGCAGCAGAATTAATTGCATCAGACTTAACAAAACCAAGCGCACAATTAAATTCATTAAGGGACAGAGGAATCCATTTGTTGGCTAGCCTAAAATTAATCAGTTTAGGGGTAGACAGAGGGGGACCAACTTTACCCTTAGGCTTAAAACAATCAGAGGCAACCCAGAAAGTCGTGAAGAACTCTAAGGAGAGCTCGACAAAGGTGGGATGTTCTGGAAAGAACAGGGTTTCCCAGCCAATGTTGGCCACTAACTCTCGGACTCGAGAGGCTATGCCCATGGTTGTCAAAAAATTCATGTCCAGGCGCGCACAAGGGCTAACGCCTTTATGATTCAACTGGTACAACTTGTCAAGAGAAGGTTTATCATCAGAAGTTTTGAAGATTATAGAAGTGGCAGCTAGAGCAGCAGCGATTTCAGCAGAAACTTCCGAACCAGGATGCGCTCGATTGACAACGTAAGATGTTCTAAGCGTGTCCATATCTTCAGGCCTCTCCCAGCAATCATGGTCGCTGATCGGTTCGCCAACTTGAGCAACGACCGCGCCAGGAACACCTGTAGCCTTGAGGAAATAATCTGTCCCCCACCTGACGGAACCTAACGCATGTTTCAGGTCCAACCCCATCAGGTTCCCGAATTCTAACACGCTCCACGCCAGCATTGTCGTCGTAAACGCCATCGGGAAATGAAACTTTACATTGTCTCCAGCATCATAGTAGCCACCAACCAAATCCACCTAAAAAATATTGCAAACCAAAAAGTTTAGCAGCTTTTTCCCCCTCATCAAACATACTCAGAATCAGAGAGAAAATACTCACACGAATATCCGAGCCATCGCGAAGAGCGGAATCGTTCCTCCATCTCACCCTCTGTGAAGAGGGTAATCTCCCTGACCTCTGCCCTTCAAAGAACATAATCGATTTTGTCAAAGCATCTGCATAATTGGGTCGCGCCACCGCGGCTTCTCCCCCTATCATAAATCCTACAAACATGAGTATAATCAAAGAGTTTCTACCCATGATTTCCCTGCTCACTACCTCCTAATTTTTCCTGGAAGAAGTAGAGGAAAATCCTGATGAACTACAAAAACCAAACTTGGTCGCTTAGGAATTTATATCAACAAAAAGTACTGAAAGGGAGTGGTTTTTTTAATGTGGAAGATAAGAAAAAACAAGAATAAATGGTAAGAAGGGCTGTACCTTAATCAGCATGATTAAAATTCCAAATGAAGATGGATTATGTGTTTATTAATCATTTTTTTAATAATGTTTTAAATCTTTTTATTTCCATGCGTTTCTTTATACCTTTTTTGTTTTGGCTGTTTCAATGTATATCACCTGACAATAGATTTCATCGAAGAGTTTCTATAGGTGGACGACCAAAAGATTTTTTACGGTTGGTGATAAAAAAACAAAATAATAATTATGAAGTGTCAATATTAAATTGTATCATTTAATTGTAATTATTAAGGGGAAAAAAGATATATTTTTTTTTCTTTTTTAGTTAGAAGAAAATATAATTTTAAATCTATTACGCGTTGGGTTCACTAAATCGTAGAGTATTCTCCGCATTTAGTTAGTATTTTATAAAATAAAGGTTGTATTAACGACCTCTTGCTTAAAATGTGAGAATATATCATCGAAGGTACTATATGAAAATGAAAATGAAAATATTAGTGATAAATGTTGAAATTTCTAATAAATTAAATGTAAATCTTATTTAACAGTTCTTCGAGTCCTTACCGATTAGGCAATTACTATCCAATCTTCTTATCTTAGTATATTATAATTTCTATTTCACCACTACGTTACTTTTCTTTGTTTTTTTGGGAATTTCTATTACTATGGTATATTATGTTTCCCCCTTTGCTTGATTTTCTTGTTTAATAAATATTATCTGCTTATAAAAAAAATTATTATTTACTACCATTGCGATTGTTAGAGTATATGGCAGTACTAATTAAGAACTTTGTATACCGTTACTAGTTTAGTGGTACTTCTTACGAACTATGTAAAAAAAAAAACATATATTGAAATGCTACGACGAAAAAAAAATTGAAATAAAACAATTAATTCCAACCCTAAACTTTAATGTTTTTGTTTAATTACTCCCTAGTCATTATTACGTGGCACGTTGACGTGGCGCTCTGATAGTCGCTGACAAGGCACATAACGGTGGTCAACGCTGCCACATCGGATCTTGGTTACGGTGGGGGTAATTTGACATTTTTTGCGAAGACTAGGATTGTAATTAAACATTTTAATAGTTTAGGGTTCCACTTAAATAAAACATTAAAGTCAGAGTTCTTTTATGTCATTAAGTCAAAAGTCCTTAAGTTATAGCTGTACAATTCTTTTTTTTTCTTTATTATTTCATTTCGGAATACAAGAAAAAACAATGGGAAATGAATAAGTCACTATTTTTTACCTTTATTTTTAAAATAAATAAATAAATAAAAAATCTACTAAGATGGATGTGATCTGAAGTAAGCCAGGAGGCCTACAACAGGTGCATTTATGTAAGTGGTGGGCTCTGAATGTACAAAATCTGCTCTAGAATCAGGATAGGAATCCTGCCCATCAGGTCCTCCAACAATAGCCCCTGTAAGCGGATTCGGATTGGGATTGTTGCTCCGGAAATATGGAGTTCCGCCTTGACAATCGATGCGATCGGGGTGTTGATCAACCGAGGGTAAGGATGAGCCACGGTGGTGTATTCTCTGAGGGAATTTTTGTCCATATCCCACCATATATGACATGTTCAATGGATTGTTTCCTAGTATATAATCCACCTGCATCATCAGTTTCAGGTTTCTAATAAGTACTACTGCTAGTAGTAGACTGACCTGACGGAGAATGAAAATGTAACCAAAACCGATACACACCTGTCCTCTCGCAAATTTTACGAGTCTATCGGGTGTGACAACAACATCGCCGCAATTGATATTCCTGTTGGTCTGTTTCAGGTATCGAGAATACGTGAGAAGAAGGAAAGACAAAGTTGTTGTGTGTTGCAAGTTGCTTCCTCCAGGTTTGAATAGAAGTCCACCTGTTAACAATTTTAACAACTTGGAGTCAATACAAGTCCTGTATTGTAATGCCATTCTGCTCGAGACTCTAATCTGAGTCTTGAAAGTGCAGAAATGTAACAGAAGCTTAAGTACATTCTATGTTGGTAATTTACAGAAAGACTACCTGGTGAGTACGAAACAGAGACAGAAGGCGATTCAGGCAACACGGAGCACACGAACTGGTCTGCATCCGGTATGAATGGACTTAAACTAGTAGCGGCGGGTAACATAAGCTACGTACAAAGAAGCGACAAAGACTTGAAAAGTTAGAACGTGTAAAGAAACAAAAAAAAAGTAGCAGTTGGAGGAAGAATCAAGAGAAATTCATTCTCACACTGGAAACAAGTATGTTAATTCCGGCATGCTTGTTGTCCCACCCGAATTCTGCGAAGCTGCTTCCGCTGTAGGAGACACTGTTGATACTTTTCACAAAAACTTTTTCCAAGTTGTTGATGTTTTCAACAACATAATTCCAGTAATTAGGAGAATTTGTGGCCTTAAATAGCCACGCCGCCCCCCAAATCAGCTCATCCTGCAATATAACATATCAAATAGATGATTAAACTTAATCCTGAGACATCAGAAAAATCCTGCAATATTCGAGTTCGAATATACCTTGTAGCCGCTAAAATCACAATAGAAAGGAGACACCCATGGTCCAAGGCTACCATTATATGATCCACGGTAAGTATCTGCCAAGCTGAAAACCTGATCCCGACACGAAATGTGATTAGTCACTGCCATAAGCAACCAAACATAATTTCAACTAAGGGAGGGGAACAGTTTTCTTTCGTTTGAATGTTGGTCAACCAAATGTTACGATATCGTTAGTTTAAGGTCAAGATTAAGACCAACTAATTATTATCTTAAAATAAAATTGTTACATAGCATATCAAATTTCCCTAATTATGTATTAATGCTTTTGTGTTACCAAATTTACCAAGTATTAATTTATATATATATATATATATATAAATAAATTGTGTTTGCCTACCCAATTACTAATAAGGTGGGAATACAAAAAAAATAAGGTGGCAATATTTTATTAACTGTCTTTGCCCCCAATTAAAATGTCCATGAGATTCATTCCAAGGATTCCTTTTAATAATTCATTCATTAATTAAGAAAAACTTGCACTTTTTTTTCTTCACTTTTATAAAAATATTTAAAATATGAGTGAGATTGTTGATCCTCTTTTTCTTTATTTATTTTTAATAATAATAATAATAATAATAGTTAATACAAACCCTAAACCCTAGACCTTAAACCCTAAACACACGCGTTTTAACGAAATCGAAGCACAAAACATAACTTTCCCCTCCTCTCCTTCCCGTCTCTCGATCTCTCCGTCAACCTTCTCCGACGATCAGAAATTGGAGCAATTTTATTAACTGTCTCTCAGGTCCTGTCCCTTCTTACTTGCTTGTGTATATTGAATTTCATGCTACTCCTTACGGTTTTGTGGATTTATATTGCGATCTGGGAATTGATTTCTAAGGGTTTTGGGTTCTGTGAGGTAGCTAGGGTTGTGGTTAACGTCGGATTGGAATTGGAAATGGGAAATTGAAAACTGGTAAGGGAATAGGTATTTAAGGTCGGATTGTCGGATGCGGTCGTATTTCCGACAATCCGACAATTTTCGGATTCCAGTTGCCTCCTCCGATCCCATGTCCGACAATGTTCGGATCGGTCGGAATGGGTGAGTTCGGATCGGATCGGTCGGATCCGCCGATCCGAGCTCACCCCTAGGGTAGATGTCTTATTGGGCCATTGTTTATATATAAGTTGCAGGAGATTCGTGTGTTTTGTAATTTGTATCTGCTTTGACTTTGTGTAAGCGTCATTTTGTTTCTTTTTCTTGCTGGAAATTGGAATATACTGATTTGGGTTTTGTTGATTTGTGTTGGGTTTGCGTTTCTTGTCATGTGCAAGTCTTTCTCTAGTGTGTTTTGAACTTCTCGTGTTTTAGAATCTGAATCATAAAACTAATTTTGGACTGAGCTACTTTTGCAATCTTATGTGCAAGTCATGGATTTTCTGGTCTTAGCCCTCCTTTGGCAACAAATCAATACTCAGGTACTTTTATTCTAATTAATTGAACAACTGTAATGCAATTGGATTATTGTTAGAATTAGGAACAAAAAGGAAGCTGGGTTGATTAATTAGAAGTGATAGTTCTCTTGTAGAATCTGCATCTTCTGCTGATACTATGAGTTGTGCATCTTCTGTTGGTAGTTGTAGTATTAGCAGCAGGGTTGCTCCTTTGGGTTTAAAACTGTACATAATGATGATCTAGAAGATTGCTGTAGTGATGCTGAATCATCTAATGCACATGACTATGTGGAAAATCAGTACTCTTATTCATCTGTTTGTGCTCTTTTTGGATACAAAGCACGATTACTGTATAACACTACTGACCCCAAACATGGCTTTCTCAATAACCAATGCTTACTTTATTTATTTTCTTACACAACTAGTGAACCCCTTTAAAATACTCACACAAAAAAATCTTGCAGATGAAGTATGCAATGCCATGGAGCTTGTTCAAAGACTTGTTGAAAACAAATTCAACAAAACCAGGAAGGTTGCTTGGTTTGAATGTTGGCTGCAAGTACGTTGGAGTAGCTGTCTCTGACCAGCATAACAAAATTGCATCACCTCTAAGGTATAATCGCCTATTTTTATGTCTTTTTTCTTGTTGATAACATTTCCTCATGTTTATGGGTATTCTTATTGGATGTCTAAGTAAGTAACTTCATTAATTGTGCAGCGTTCTTCTAAGGAAACAAACTAATATTGAGTTGATGGCCAGTGATTTCCAAATATTGGTAAGTATTGTTTATTTTTGTTTGGGTTTAGTCATTAAACCCTCTCTCCGGTTTTGGCAAACCACAAGAAGTTAGTGTTTGCTATAATTGATACATTATGAGGTTTCCTTCATGTTTGCCAGATTTGTAAAAATGGACAGCATTGGCAATTCCTTCTCCACTGTTATCCTAATTGTTCCTTCTGTTTATGCTGTGCAGGCTTCTGAACTTTCCATAAAGGGATTTGTTGTGGGCTACCCTTTTAACGGGCATCGAGCTACTTCCGATCCCGATGTGTGTTTTTATCCTTGTTGTTAGTCATACTTGTACACTCTCACTTATTCACCCAATACTCATGTCTCAATTCTTTTTAACTTTTACTAGGTTATACATATAAAGATCTTGATGGATGACCTTTTTAAGATAGGGAAACTTGAAGGAATAAAGTACACCTACTGGGATGAATGCTTCGCTTCAAAGGTTGTTTTTTTTAGAAAACTTATATCACGCGTGTGCCTACTTTGTGATATGGTTTACTGTTTGCAAAATGTCCCAAGACAGTGGATGTCAGCGGTATTTGAATAAATATGTGGTCTTTTATTTCACTTCTCCTATTGAATCTCTGCAAATCTTGATTATGTTATGTTCTAAACCCCACCTACGACTCTAAGTTGAATGAAAAATGTAAAAAGAAAGTGGTTTAGAACTTGGTAAAACTACTCATCTAATCAAAATTAAAAGGGTGTGAAAACAAAAAAATCTGCATTGGACGTACGTGAATTGCATGGATTCTCATTGTTCTTTTTGTTCACAGAGTGTGGAACTGCTATTACAGAATTTGAATTTGCATCCCGTCAATGCTAAATCTATATCGGACAAGTTTGCTGCAGTTGAGATACTTCAGGTAGCTTCTTCTAATCCATCCCATGCAAGTCTAGAGGGTCATGAAACCTGTGGTATTTTGAGAAGGTTGCAGGTGAAATCATAATGCATCAATTGATCCTTATGTACAACAGAATGGATACAGATTTCTGACAACGGATGTGTGTTTCCTTGGTTAGAAAGAAGTAAAGCCATTAACCGTTGTACTATATAGCATGAGGAAAAAACTCCTGACATCTTCGTATTTTGACATTTCAAATTTTGAAATTCCTAAAATTTGAAATTCCATGATTTTAGCTGATTATGTATTTCCTTTGCAATTTTGACCTGTTTTGGGCATAATCACTGGCCTTTTAGACGTCAATAGTACATATATGAACATGCTTTTCATTTGCAGGGGTACCTTGATTATGTGAATAAGAAGCTGAAGTCAGAGACGCCAGAATCAGGAGATTCAAGTGAAAGTAAGTATTAGTTTTTATCTTTCTTCATTCAAATACTAACACATCTTTATTGGTATTGATTTTTTCTACCAAGAAGTGTGTATTGTACTTTACTTGTGAACTTTCTAGTAGATGAGACTGTAATCTCTTTAATTGTTGCCTGAGCGAACTTATAAAATGGGACTGCCCACTGTAAAGTAGAATGATAGTTGCTTCAAACAATTGTGGTTCTCTGACATGTTTTTAGTGTTGATAGAGAAACCTCATAGCACGTAGTCAAGATGAAGATGATGGTACTAATTCATTTAAGTTAGCATTCCTGTTGCTTGAAATATTTCTAGATGAACTCTTACTGCAAAGAGAACCTAGCAAGTTCAGTCACTCGCATTTAGCATTGCTGTTGCTTGAAAAAATTGTAAATGTACTCTTACTGCAAAGAGAAGCTAGCAAGTTCAGTCACACGCACAAATGAAAGTTCTCACATTTCTTCATCCTACATGTTGGTAGTCAACACCAATCTCACCTAAAGCTGCAGAAGAAAATAAATAGATGGTGTCTGACCCCGGGTTTGAACCCGTGACCTTTAGTGTGTGGGACTAAAGAAGAAGAGTGTGGAAAGAAGAAGAAGACACTAGAAAGAGTTTTAATATATATATGTGTGTATGAATGTTGTAGAAGAGTGTGGAACGGTTGTGAAGAGTGTGTGAACAAACGTTCCCACCAAGAGAGAGAGAGAACAGAAATAGTGAGAGACAGATTGAGAGTTAAAGAGTGTGCACAAGTGGCACACCACTCAGAGTAAAAGAGTGTGATTGGGATCACACCACTCTCATCTGTAGTGTTCTACCATGAGTAGAACAAGAATCAAATTTGTGTTTGTTTTTCTAATTTCTAACACTACATTTTGTTGCAGGTGATTAGTCAGTTATGATAGCACGCAGCAGTCGAAGTTCAGGAAGCTTTTGTCTGCAACTTTCTTTTTTACAGTTGTCTGGATTTGAAAAGCAAAAGCTTGGAGCCATTAATGTTGCTTTCTTGCTGGTTTAATGAGAATTTCTTGTTCATATTATGTTGTTTATGAACAACTTGGGAAGCTGATACATAAATCAGAATTTTATATTGTTATTGAATATTTCTACCAACAAGTGTTTAGGATATATGGATATAAATTCTCTAGCATATTGTTTTTGATGAACGAAGGAGGGACTCGAACCTAAGATTCTAAAGGATTAAATTGGTATGCAAGCAAAAAGAAAAAGTGAATTGCCTGGTTATCGGTTCATTGATTTATTGCAAAACGATTCTCTGACCAAAATCAGACGGACAAACCAACTAATTTTTAATTCAGCTAGTTCATCCGATTCTTAAAATTATGGTGGAAATTAGAATCGGACCGGTCATCACTTAAAATATAAACTTTTACTGCATGAGTATGTGATAGTCTAAAATGAAATTAAAAAAAATATGGTCAATTGATTCAACCAGTATTTTATCGATAGATTCAACTGGCCAATTTACACTAAATCGATTGATACTAAACGGGTTAACTTCATAAGAGTTTGAACTTTGAAAGACTAGAGCGAACAGGCTTAATCTAGTTTGTTGGTTCAGAGGTGTTGATTGGAAAATTCAGTCCTATTTTTAAATTAAACTATACTTTATGTAATTTTTATAAGAGATATATCAATTTTTAATATAAATCTAAGTAAAAAATTAGGAAATTGAGCAAATCATATCGAAAAAGTTATCTATTCGAAACTTGAGACTGACAAATGATCAAAAAGGGTCAGACTCTCCTTATGCGTGGGTAAAAGAAGCATAAACATTATGAGTGCATGATCGTACAACCGCAAATCGTTTTCAGATCATGTCTGATTCAGATCTGGATCAATTATTTTTTTAGGACTTGTTCCTGATCATTATCTGTCTATCTGTGCGAGTTTAATGTTAATATTAATCAAAGTTGAAGCAGCATATGTAATAAATATAAATATTAATATAGACTAACAGACAGAAAACTGGTGCAAGGATTTTTAGCAGTAAATTAAAAGACGCTATTTTGTTTTGGTTAACTTTTAAATTTGGATTATATGTGATTAGGGATATTTTAACATTAAGGAGATCGAAAATTGTTTTATAAAAACTTAACTTTTTTTTTCATTGCATTTATTTTTATAATTCTCAATTAATTTTACTAAGTACATTTCAACCCGAGAGCCGGAGCAAATATAGTAGTCATGGAGGATGCAATCATTCTCCATGTTGTAACCAAGATACGAGAATAATGAACATCGACATCGATTGTGAATCTTTTCTTCAATTCCGCCATAATTTCTGTTTCTCGCACTTTAAACTTGATAGTCTTATTAGGGTGGGGCTTATAGCACAAGAGAATGTCGAATAATACATCCTTCAAGAGACAGTAAGAACAACTTGTTCCAGTTCCATTTTAGTACGGTCTTTCACCGTAGGGCGATTCTTAAATAGTAGACTATCACTCAGTTCTTTCCCTCCTTCAAACAGACGTTGCCTCTCAACTTCTACACCACACCACTCTGAAATCAACCTCTTCAGACCGGAGATGTCCCATGAAATTGGCACCTGAAATTCACGTGACAGCTTCTATCCTTCGACAACGATGTTGACCGACATGGTAGTGTTAAGAAATTGGAAGTAAAAAGCAGGAGAAAATTAGCCAGTGGAGGTAAAAACGGCATGTTACCTATAAATTCACCTAATAATTGCGTTCATTAATTCCATGTGAGACATTGATGATAAACTCGTACGAGTTGGATATTTAATTTATATATAGTTTTCTTTTGCTGGTATTAGTCAGTAATTTTATTGTTCATTTTCATTAATTAATTTTTTTTTCTTAACTTTCTTATGTATTTTATTTATCATGAATTAATATTTATAATATATTAAATTATTATATAATTTTAAAAAATATTTTAAAAATACTTTTTTTTTGCTTAGTAAATATGGTCGACTAAGCCTTGGCCTAATTCAATGCCTTGTTGTAATAAAACATGAAAACTCTCACCTCAATCTTTTTATTATGTTTTTGTATCTTAGACACTTAGTCACTTTCACGACCATTATCAGGACAATATACAAAAGTTATGCCTCTGGGAATGTCCAGGTTTGGTTTCGCCATCCAAGAAAGAATAATACATCAAAACCTGGAAAACTGCACACTGTTCATGTCCTCTTACATTGTATGGCTAGAATCACCTTTTACGCCACCGCAAGATGCTGTCCATCGGCAGCATACGTCGGAGTGTTTGTGGGACGGAGGCCCGAACAAATTATGAAGAAATCACTCTGACAAACTATAATAGTTTCAACTAACATTTCCAAGAACCCAAAGAAAGATCTCCAGCAGATTTTCTGAACCATTCTACTTCTTCAACTGAAAGCATCTCCTCAGTCTGGTCCAAAATCCAGCCACTGTTTTGTCAACTGGTGGTTCAACTGGATCCTTGAAATTTGCTTTTTCGCTAAGCTCTTGAAATGCATCCACAAGATTTTGTAGCCTGGCAACAAACTCTATCAACAAAGACGCAAACGTAGCCAATGACAAGGAGCTGGCACTTTCATACACTTTGGATTCAGGTTCAACAATTATGGGACCCGCCACGAATGAGAGGCGCGGCCATGATGCTGCTGGTACCTTGTACATGCTATCAGTTGATTTCCATTCCGTCACAGAAGGATGGGAGCTCATGTTTGGATTAACATCCCAAGATTCGCTGACACTGAGGGAGTTAATCAGTTTATTTTCACCCTCATTCATATCAACAAAGCTCTGGGCTTCTTCAAATTCTTTGGGGCGTATTTCAGGTGCCCAGCTTTCGTAATTAACCAGAAGATATGATTTCTCGTCGATTTTCATCTGCAACGCTTCTGCTGCATCATGTACTTCAAAGAGAATGTCTTCAAGACTTAACTTTTCCATCCTTTCCACTTTCTTGCCAAGCTCACGTAATACTTTAGCTCCTTCATTGCCAACTCTCTGCAGCTCACTACCAAAAGCTTGTCTCTTTTCTGGTTGTGACTGCAAAATAGATGCACAAAATTAGAAGCCATAAACAGAGATGGGCAGAAGAAACACAGAAAACTAGTCCGCACTCTTTGGCCCAGCCAAAATTGATTCTGCAAGGGATTAGTTAGGATCCAATAGCAGGTTCAAGCATACTTTTTTTTTTAACCAAGAGGTTCGAGCATACATTTAGAAGAGGTGTACGCTATGTAAGTCTCCCTACAGCTTATCATTGTCTTATTCTAACATTTTCAATACATTTCTAACAGGAGCATGATTAGTATGAAAAATAGTCAATTCTGATATAACTTGGTTTGATTCTTACGTGTGGAGTGATTACCTACTTGGAGCACTTTACCCCTTAGTGGACTCATCTAGTGTAAACAGACACATGGATTTTCTGAGTTTGACAAGCAACTTAATTTGCAATGGCCAAGGTCACATGAATGATACATACAGTTCACACATCATGCATGGTGGTGGTCCAGGAAAGTACAATAAATGTTTTGTTCTGTTTATTTTTGGCTAAGTTCATTTTTAGACACTTGATCTAGTAACATCATGCTACTTTGTTAAAAAAAAAAAACCATCATGCTACTCCTGACAGTCACAAACAAAACCCCGCATATGAACAAGAATTGACTATTAATAAGAGCCTAAGATAACGATGGGCAACACTCCTCATCTTCCTAAACCGAAAAACAGTGATAACAGTCTTCTCTTGCTTAGAAAAGAGAAAAGTGTTCGACAAGCATCTCACCAAGTGATGATCAACAAAAATGAATACCATTGCAGAAACATATATGTACCTGAATTTCTGAAAGTATACATCCATGCATTGCCATGACCATAAATGCACAATGCCTCAATGCTCCACTTAACTTTACATAATTTTTCCAAGGATAATTGAATGATCTATATGGACCATGAGGTGGTTCCCATACTGCAAAGTCTAACTGCAAAATCCAGCATATTCTGATATCAATATTGCCTGCAGTTTAACTTTTGTGGATGAATTGGTCAGAGACTTGAGAAGAAATAAACATACCAGAGATTCCTCTTGGCTCGTCGATTGTACAGCTGATCGGTAGCCACTGTAGAGAGGATCATCAGAAGCCTGGTATGTCAGAATTTTTGAAGGGATTCGCTCGTATTCAACACATTGAATATATCCATTGACACATCCTAAATAAGTATAAAAAAAGAGAGAATAGCTTTCACCATGACCGTAATCAACTAAAAGGACTACAAAAAGTATTGGAAAGCAGAACCTTGAAAAATAAAAGATAAAGCAGCACTGAATGAAAAGTTAAGCTTAATCCCACCTTCTAAAGAAACAGCAACACCATTGAAATTTTTCACCACCAATTTATGCAGATCCTCCCCTGCCCATATGGGGCATACACAAGTATTTATAACCAAGCATATCCCAGCACCGATCGCAATGAGCAACAATCTATAAAAGGCCGTCCTGAAAAATGACGACGAGCTACCAGACACCAGCACTAAACAGAAAGTCAACAAGAACACCCGGAATCCGTATTCATAGATCTTCATGGTTGGGTACAGTTTTACATAGCTTGCACAAAATCCTAAACACCAAAACAAAAACAAAACAACAAAAATGAATATTCTTTGAGGTCAAATTTCTCTCTATTGGCTACTGAAAATAAAAAATTGTTACCTGCAATGAATATACTAACTATGATAACAACTTCTTGCCAATCTCCAGAAAGTCTAGACAGCTCTGCAATTCCAAGAGCGAGCCCCCCAGCAGAAAATGTCCCCAAAGCTCGATTAAACCCTTTGCTAAGAGTTGCTCCTAGAAAAAAACAAAAATACCCATAAAAAAAAACACTTCAAAAAACTCATTGAAAAAGAGTTGCTCCTAGAAAAACAAAAATACCCATCAAACAAAATACTTCAAAAAGCTCATTGAAACAGAGTTGCTCCTAGAAAAAGAAGAATACTCTTCGACAAAATACTTCAAAAAACTCAAATGAAAACAAAGAAAGGGAGGAGGAAAGTGGAGTGACATAACATACCTACGCTGAATTCGAAAACGACAACAACTGTAAGAATTGCCCAGATCGAGTACTGGCTGACATTTTTTAGGGGTTCTCTCAAGAAAATGACCAGAGAAACGAGAGCTAAAGAGATTCCCATCTTGATAGCAAAGATGAGTTTTCGAGGATCAGAATGACCCATGTTGTATAACCCAACAGCAGTCAGTTGAACTCCATCACGAAAATTGATGATGGAATCGGAGAACCATCTAAAGCACCGGCATTTCACTGCTTCTTCTTCACCAAATGAGCTGTTCACGCCAAAGTCTGAGTAACCTTTTCTAGAGAGCAGTCTTTCCTTGCTCCTCTCCGCAAAACTATGCCTAAAGGACCCAGCTTTAGCAGCCATTTCTCGGTCAGGAGTAAGGACAGAAAAATGGAAGACGGAATAAGAGCAGCAAACCGTTTTAACTCCCTATAAATAACTTGGCACTGAGCAGCTGCGGCGCAACTTGGTTATTTTAGTCATCTAAAATTCAAAAAAAAATTCTTACGTTTCTTTTTTATCAAAATTAATCTTTATTTTTATATAATTTATTAAAATTAGTCCAATTAATTTAAATAAATTAACTTTTTTTTAAAGAAATTTCAAAAAATATGTTTCTTTACCGGTATCTTACGTGACATGATAACATAATTAAAATATAAAAAAAAATAGTTTTTTCTTATCTTTGTTATTAATTCAATGTAGGATTTTAATAAAAGAATAACATTTTATTGAATTTTGTGAAAAATAAAATTAATTAAAGTAAATCAATTTGATTAATTTCAACCAATTATACAAACATGAGGATCAATTTCAGTAAAAGATAAACATAAAAACTAATTTTAAAATTTTAGACAAACTTAATAATTAAAATAAATATTCAGCCAAAAGAACCGGAAAAAAAATATTAAATCAAAATACTAGTATCAAAATGTATACATCCTTTTTATAGTTATTCAACTGATCTTTTTCTCCTTCCTACTAGGTTAACTTGCCTTTTTGGTAAATACTCTCTTTAGTTTTTATTAATTAACTTTCTGAAACAATAACATTCAGTAAAATAAATACCAAAAAATCAAATAATGTGTACAGTTTGGAGTACTATATTATAAACACAAACTAAGGTTCTGAAATTATGATTTACTTTATTTTTTGACTTAAATTTAAAACTCAGGTTTAAAATGTAAAAAAAGAAGGAGAAGAAATAATTTATGAAAAATGATTTGATTTGATTCAAGAGGTTGTGGCTTGTACTAGAATACAGCACAAACACTTTAATTATAGAGGTTGTGACCACACACTTCCCCCACAAGCCACATATTTTATATATTGAATTCATTTACAATTGAGTACTTATTGTTGTCAAATAAATACAAATAATTAACTGTATTTCCTAAAGAAACTATATTATCCAAATCTAAAATCAATATATAACTTTATTGACCAAATAAATACTTCAAAACCAATCTTTCAAGTAGAGGAAAGAAGAAGATACTAGGCGTGCCAACTGCCAAGCAGGCAGGAGTCGGCATTTGATAAATACGAAGAGCTTCGAGAATCGAAACTGTTGGCTGGAGTGACTTCTCACCCAATCAGAATGATGATTTTCTCCGTATGTGGGGTGCTATTTTATTAAATAAAAGAACAAAATAACAATGATTGAGTGCCTCATTAATTAGTAGATCATGTTATTCAACTACCAAAAACACCTACCATAGACATGTTTTGGACCGACCGTGACATCCTTTATTGCTGCTACTGCTACTGCTACACAATTATTTCTTGTTCTCTTTAAAGGGTCGGTGATTGAAAATGAAAATTAATGGATACATGACTACTTCAAAAAATAAGAGAGGTAGTGACTTTTGCTAAAAATAAGTACAACAACCAAAAGCATGGAAGCCTAAGCATTCATTCCAACTTGCAGAGAGGGGAGCGGTTAGTATATAATGAGCCACCTCCTAATCACCAGCTTTGACCAACTGTAAAAAATGAGCCACCTTCTAAATCTATTTTGTAACGTCGAATTGGTTGGTGTATATAATAACATAAAATGGGTTAATTAGCAAAGTTGCAATTAGTTTCAAGAAATAGTGATGGCTTCAACTCAAGTTTCTTTACTTCTTCTCATTGCAATCTTCTTGGTAGTATCTGGTAAGTGCCTAGAACCTCTCTCTTTTTTCGTTCTCCAGTAACAATTAATTACGGTGTTAGTTAATTAGATGTGATTAACAATTAATATTGATCTTAATAGGATCAATTGCCAGAGGAGCAGCTGCCGACGGGCGCATCTGCAGCACTAGAGATGATTGCTATGGCGCGTGCACCGATCCTACCTGCGATTGCATTTGTTATCTTTTCACTTTCACTTGTCAGTGCGAGCCGGACTCCAATTCCGACACCGTTTCCCAACAAGTCCACCATCGCTTAAACGACACTGTTGATGGTGCGGTCCATCCATAGTTAAATTAATTATAATAATGTATTTTGAGTGAGATTAATATGTTTAAATAAAAGAGACCCTTAATTAATTAATAACCAGTTCCTAATTTTCGTCCATTTAACTATTAAACGATTAATTAATAATTCTTATTTTTTATAGTCATTTATTACATTAGAGTCTAATAGATGTAACAATAACACAAGAGATATTAATTTTTAAATACTAACTGAGAATATTACGGAGGTGATTGAGATTTATATCACTTATTTATATATTCCAAATTTCCAATAAATAACAACTAAACAAATAAATAAATATTTTAGATTTTATTTCCCTCTCAGAATTTTGTTTAAAAATTAAAAGTGATTATTAATTGATTTTTTCTACTAAAGAATATTTAAAAAGATTTTGGATTTTCTTTCTCTAATTACAATTTACCAACAATATAAATACTTTTATAGTAATTCTTCTTCACAATCTACCCAATCAAGCTCACGTGTTCTTGCACACACACACTCTACCGTTATACACCAACCAACCTTAGTTGTCTGGTCAAAGATTTCCACCAGTCTAGTCGTCCATCCTTAATATTTTCCTAATTGGTCATATTCTTTTCATATATAACTCCATAATCCAAGACCTAATTCTTTTTTGATTTATACCGAAATATGATCAAATTATAAACTTATTGATTATTTAAATCTACACAAATAACAGAGCTTGCCAAATTTCATATAAATATAGTGTAAATTATGAGGTTTTTTTATTGATTTTTGATTTACAAAAATATAAAATGAGTACATTAATTATTTTAGGGAAGAAAAATATTAAGTACGTTGGTGCAAATTGTTAATTTTTTTAGTTCAAAACTTACACCGATCGTAAGTCTTATCTAATGTTGGTGTAACTTTTTGAATGATAAACTACACCGTTAGTACACCAACCACTAACCTAGTAACAAAAAGAGCTGTACACATTTCATGCCAAAACTCAAAGTGTAATGCATTCAATCCTCAACAATGTACTCCATTTTAGTACCTGAAGCACCTGCACAACCTAAGCAAAAACCTATCCTTCCTTACCCCAATTTCAGAGTTCATCACTGCAGGCTCCACAAACTTCCCTTTCTTACTAAGTTCTTCAAAGGAATCAACAACATTCCGAAGCCGAGCAGCGAATTCAATCAAAAGAGAAGCAAATGTTGCTAATGACAACGCGCTTGCACTCTCGTATGTTCTGCTGTCAAATTCTTCATCGACTGCGTCGACATCGAAAGAAATGCGCAAAGGCAAAGATGCTTGTTTCTTGAACAGACTAAAATCTGATGAATTCCTGACAGGAATTGAGTTCAAGTTCAGGACAGCTTCGCTTCGGGACTTGAATCCCAATTGTACACTCTCACATTCCTCCTCATTATGATTTGCATCGATCAGGTTTTCAACATCTTGAACTTCTTTGGTCTCGGCTGCAATTTCCCAGCTCTCAGAGTTCACTAGAAGGTAAGACTTCTTGTCTATCTGCTCCTGCAACTGCTCTGCTGCCGCATGCACCTCCATTAGTATGTCTACACCAGGGCTTAGTTTTTCCATGCTGTTCAGTTTTTTCCCTAGCTCGCGCAATAGATTAGCACCTTCTGTCCCAACTCGTCGGAGCTCACCACCAAAGATTAATCGCTTTTCTGCAGAGGCCTACATGCAAAGATTTTGGAACTTTCTCCTGAATTTTTTTGCAAGATTACTATGTACTTAGCAAGATAGACATATAATTGAAACTATAATGCCACAGTGTACTTAATTTAACTTAAGATACTATAGAGAAACATGTCGATAGCATCAAAACCTTCAACGAATTAATCACCTGTATTTCAGACAGAATGCAGCCATGAAGTGCCATGACAGCAAATGCACAATGCCTCAGTGCATCGCTTACTTTGATGTAGTTTTCCCAAGGGTATCTCAACATCCTGAAGCGCCCGTGCGGTGGTTCCCAGATACTAAAGCCTAACTGCATGAATTGTAAAAGTTCAGACATGTTTTTATGTTTCATTTAACTAAATGTAACTGCTATCTGTTACAGCATTACCAGACTATTCTCTTTGCTTGTAGATTCCACCACGGAACGGTAACCATTGTAAAGTTCTTCATCGTAGGCTTGAAATGTAAGAATATTCGAGAGGATTGTTTCATAGTCAACACATTTTAAGTACCCATTGACACAACCTAAACAACAGAATTGGGAAAATGCACGTGGACCAATTTATTCTGAAAGATAGTAAAGTTCCTGCAGAATAAAACAAAAAAGAAAAAGAAAACAGAGAAATGCAAAGCAAACAAACCTTCTAATGAAGCAGCTAGGTCCATGAAATTTTTCACTACCAGGCTGTGTAAAGCATCACCAGCCCAGATAGGGTAAATGAGGACATTGACTAGAAAACAAACTCCGGCACCAATCGCAATAAGTACTAATCTGGTTATTACTGCCTCAGTGTATTCTCTAGTTCTGTTCCCAGCAACCATGAGGATGCAGTAAGTTAGGATGAACACTCGAAACCTGTACTCGTAAGGCACCATTGTAGGGTACAGCTTCAGATAAGATGAAAAGAATCCTAATTTACAACAAGAAATAGCAACAAACACCAAGAATTCAGAAAAAAAATTCTGCAGGTCAGTTAATCATTTAAACTGTATCGAATATTTTATACCTCCAATGAAAATACTTGTGACAATCACTACTTCCTCCCCTTTTCCAGCCAACAAAGAGAGCTCCGCGAAGCAAAAGGCAAGTAGTCCAGCGCAAATGGTGCCAAGAACGCGATTAAATCCTTTTATAAAGGTTGCTCCTACATTGAATTTAAAGAGTATAAATCCAAACTGACCCTAAAACATTAGTAATGACCAAACTAACATGTATATGTTACCTATGGTGAATTCGAACATGACGATGACAGTTAGGATTGCCCAGATAGAGTACTGAGAAACATCCGCAGATGCACCTTTCCAGAATATGAACGATGACACAATGGACAAGGCCAGCCCCATTTTCATTGCGAATATGATCTTTGGAGGATCGTCGCGCCCCATTTCCCATGACTTGACTGCAAAATCTTGCAACTCATTGAAAGATTTCTTTGCTTTTTCTCGTAACAAATTGAGAAGCTTGCATTTTCTTGCTCCATAATCAACATCATCATCACTACCCAAAAGGGGCTGCCATTCTTTATTCTTCTCTGCATAGTAATTGTATGACCCCATTTTCACCACTTCTTTTTCCTACCAAGAAGAGTGCAGAAATTTCACCTAATGACTACAAACAAAAGTGTACGTATATATACAGCAGGAGGAGGAAGATGGAGCTTGATTTGTCTCAGGATAAACAAATTGATTCTGCTTAACTAATTTCCAGCTAATCAAGTGAAGTACTACTGTTTTGACATATACAAGAAGTATTCCACCCACACAAAAAGTTGATAATATCTAGACCCAAATGCCAAAGAATACAAAAGACAAAACTCTTATTGGATGGGATGGACTCCGCTTCTTTTGGAACCTTGATTTTTTAAGCAAAATGGAATTTGTAGGCGTTTAATTCAGGTTTGGAAATGGAGAAAACCATGTGGGGAAATCGCAGTGAGACTTGTGTTGGGATAAATACCTATTGCAAAATGCACGTCTAAGATGGAAATGTCATTTTGTAGGAAATTTCCCCGTTGTACTTCTATTATAGCAAATGTACCTTACTAGTAGCCACAACCCATCGAAAATTGTAGATAGCTTTTACTACACATAGATTCGAAAGGGGAAAAAAAATTCTGGCATTGTCTCTACTTGTATCACCAATCCTAATACTAACAAACACCTAACAGACTACGGATTCAAAATTTTAAATCCTAAAATACTAAAAAAATTAAGAGTTGAACACAATTAGTAATGAATTCAAACCTTTAATTTTATTATTTTGTTGAATTTTGAAGAGTAGTAGTTTGTGGGATTAGTAAAAAATGAAAATAAAGAAGATAGTAATAATACAAAATGCACATGTTATAATTCAACTGGTTTTTGAACCTTTAGATTTGTTATTGTAATAATAATTAATAATATAACCAAGGTTTTTAAATTAAAAAGAGGCGCAAAATGCAAAATACCTTAGAACAGTGAAATGGGCTTTGATTTGCCATAGAAGTCTGTCCCCACTTTGCTATAGCACGGCCCAAAACGCAGGCAAACCCAATTTTATGTCATCTCTGATGTCTGAACTAAAAGCCCATAATCCCTTATCCGAAATCCAAATCACTCTCATCTCACCTGTAATAATAATGTTCTGGACATAACTCTCCATCGTCCATCCCTCTCTTCTTCTTTTCTCTTCCCAACAAAAAACACAGACACCACCATGTTATCCATAGCCATACAATCTGGTGCAGCTGCTAGTAGTGTCCTCACTCACTCCTCATTTCCCTACCAAAAATCCCTTCTTGTCAAACCCTCAAAATCTGCATTTCTCATCAGTCCCAAGTCCAATCTCTCCAATCCTTCAACTATTCTTCACCAGAAAAAACCCATTTCAAGAATTTCAAGAAAGCAAAGAACTTTTGCTGCCCCAGAAACTCTAACCGACATTCCACCCTCCACGGTAGCAGACGTGCCCATACCCCCTCCAGTACCTGAGGTAGAAATACAATTCTCTTTTGTTTATCTGTATTTGGGTTCTTTTTCGACTAATCTCGTCCGAGTGTGGTTGAGTCGATGATTTTCCCGGCACGGTTTTCTTGATTTCTCAGACTCGAACCGGGTTAGGGGTGGTGGGTTTTAATAGTTGATGTATGTTGGTTTTGTTGTGCAGAGAGCTGAGGTGGTGGTGAAGCAAGTGGAGAAGCCAAGGTTGGTGTTGAAGTTCATATGGATGGAGAAGAACATTGGGTTGGGTCTTGATCAGGTGATTCCCGGCCATGGCACTGTTCCTTTGAGTCCTTACTTCTTCTGGCCAAGAAAAGATGCTTGGGAAGAGCTTAAGACCACTCTAGAGAGCAAGCCATGGATTTCTCAGAAGAAGATGATAATACTTCTCAATCAAGCAACTGATATCATCAATTTGTGGCAGCAAAGTGGAGGCAATATCACAACATAATAGTGTGATGAAATGCATTGCTTTGGTTGAAATATGGGTTTGTTTTTGCTGGTAATTGTTAGGTTGTTGAGATTGTTCATACCCTTTTGTATCCTTCTTCCTAGTCTAATGGAAACTTGAATAATTCTTTTATGGTTGCACAAGTTTCTCTTAAATGACACTACACTTTTTTCTCTGCATACCCAGCACACATCTTTGCGTGATGATCAATGAAATCTCGAAAAGAATAATCAGTCACACGAGTTTATCCAGAGCTTCTGCATTCACAAAAACAAACAGAAGAAATGACACGTTTTCTCTGCATACCCAGCACACATTTTTGGGTAATGATCAATGAGATTGGTTATCAGAAAGTTTCACTCAAACTCGAAAAGAATGACCAGTCACGCAAGTTTATGCTCAGCTTCAACATTCACAAAAATATACGAAGCTTTACGATATGTAACAGAAGAAATAACACATCCTTAACCTAACAGACATACATGACTTTAGAGATGCATTTCTGATATCATTTCCGGACTGGCTGCTTCTGATGTCCACAACGTAAGCTACAAATATTTTAGCTTTAACAAATCCAGGAATTGGATGTATAAAACTAGAGAAACACGGTTTCCTTTTAAGCACAACAGGTATGAATCAGTTTGAATCCTGTAAAGCTGGCACAGTGTATCGGTGTCTGCAGCCGAACATCATTTATCTACTGTTCCTCATCAAGATTCAAACAGAGAAGGTAGGCTACTAACCCAATCACTGGAATGAATCTTAGATAATTCACCGCATTGACCTTGCTTTTCTGAACATTCTGTAAATTATCACCAATCAGCCAAGGCTGAAAACTTGTGTAGAGAACTATATCCCAAATGAAAGCATATGCCAGCCTCTCTGATCCTAGGTAACTAATCAGGAAATCCCATCTGTCTGATATGCTCCCAAAATTACCATCCATCCGACCAAAGAGAGCCCACAATGCAGATATCAGACACACTGCCCCACCAATCACTCCCACTATTGCCGCACCATTCGTCATGACAGTGCCTAGTTGAGAGCGCTTACTCAGTGTATCATCCAAATTGGCCTCATTAAGCCGAATAGCCATGTAAGGTACTAGGAATGCTGGTATCATGGAAAGAACAATGTTTTTAGTTAACATAAACTACATACGGAATATATAATATTTCCTTAATAGAGCACAAAAAACACAAACACTCAACAGGGACGAGAGATTGTCCTTAGGCACCTAGAAGCTCACCATGCTCCTTGTAGGAAAGGCTTAAACATATTTAGTGGCCACAAATTGACAACAGTGAAATCACTAGAAATGGTGAAAATGTGCCTAACCCTCAAGTCAAATCACATCATCTTATGAAATCATTTTTTAGCCATCTTGTGGAGGGTGGGAAACAGATGCACCACTGATCAAGATTGTAAAGCTAAGCTATAATCTATCTGTATATAACCAAAAGAGACTATAAGGAAGCATACTGTTTGTGAGGAACATCTGCAGGTCCCATAGGATGTCTAATGATCCCTTGTATCTATCCTTCCTGCGATCTGTGAAGAGCAAAGGAGCAAACATGAAAGTCCAGCCAATGACGAAGTTGAATAATCCTTCATATGCCTGGTGAAAGAAAAATTGCCAACTCAAAATGGATATTGATTGTTTGTTGGATGAGCATTGTGGAAAAAAGACTGAAATCCTAGCTTCATCAAACAATGATTATTACCGGGTTAAGAACTGGAGCCTCAATAAGATGTATTCCAACTACTCTGCCAAAATCAAAAAACAAAAAAGTCTATCAGGTAAGAAGCTGGCTATGAAAATCAAAATGTAGTGCTTCATTTAGTTCTAAGCTATCCATGAAGATATTTCACAAAATAAATCAACTTGGCTTACTGGAAGTGCACCTACTATAGAAGTCATTGAACATTCCCTTTACAACAATCACGGACAGCTAAAACATTCATATCAACACCAATTCACATTCCATACCACGTACATTTTCTTAGGCAGTGAATACGGTGCATTAATATTAGCTCCGAAAGAGTCCCATCCAGTACAGAATATGCATGAGTTCCAAACTTGTTAATTGAAAAGAAAATTGGGGGAAATAGGAAAGTGAACAGAAAGGGGGAAAGCTGGTAGAACTCTACATTAGCCTCTCCATATATACACAGGAAGACACTAGTAGAATTACACACAATTCTAATAGCCATGGCAGTGCCACATTGCTCTCTTGTACCTAGATTGATCCCTAGCTTTCTCTCTTTCCTAGTTTTTCACAGGATAAAGCCCTTGTCAAACACAATTCTTGTAGAATACCATAGAACCAAGAAGAAAGACATACTAGCTCAATCCAGATTTTTATGGCAACAAAGCAAAAAATGAAGAGAAACTAGACAAAAGACACGCATACCAGAGTTCATGAAAGGCAAGATGAGGAAGAAATTGAGAGATAGGCCAATGAGGGAATCCACAGTTTCTGAACTTATCCTCCATACTGGATCCCCCTGTCAACAACCATAACAACATAAAAGCTCAAAAACCCACAACCAACTACTAAATACTTGCATCAAAATCAATCAAAAACTACAACTAATACTAATTTGGAGACACTTACAGGCGCATAAGGAAGTAGAAACAGCCATAAAATGTAAACTCCTTCAACAATCCACAACACTATCTGAAAAAATTGCTTAAATTGTCATCGCCGCCGCCGCCGCCGCCATATGAACCATCTAATTTAAGTGTTGAACCTGCGGCAGCTACAGCCTCTTTATTGACCCCTTTGATCTGTAAGTAAGGACTGGGGGTGTCTTGCAGGTGATCAACCTCAATAAGAATCTGAAATCCAACATCAAATTAAAAGCTATTTCCTTAGAATGGATAATCCGGTTAAAATAAAAACTAATGTGGACCTTGCTTTTTGGCCACCAGCCACCACCCCTTTCCACCTTTGGATTAAAATGATTTAATCCCATCCATTCAAACTATATAGATCCTATGAGTGGTTAATGTAATATTTCCAACATATCTAAAATAAAGGGAAAACCCAACATGAAAACGTTTAGCCCTAAACCTTTTTTCTTCCTAGACCATGTTCAATGTTTACAGAAAATTTTTTCTCTAGTCAAACAGGAGGAGATGAAATCTACTTTCTACAAAAAGTCCACTTTAGATATTTTCTCAAGTTTAGAACATTGAATGAGCACACAGCCATGGACTAACAACCATGTCCACAAATACCAAAGAAATTATTCAGAAACTCATGAAAGGTGCAGGCTAGAGTGATAAAAAGGTTATGAGAACTCTCAAAAAGTTTTAAGGGATAAATTCTGATTCTCCATATAAAATTATGAAAGTGATTTGCATTGATCACAACAATGTCTGACCATAAAAGCACACAAACTGATCCAGAAAATATGTGGTGGCAAAATAATAATAATATAACCTTTCCGTCTTGGTAGATAAATGCAGATGCTTCAATATACGCAACAGCTTGATATCTGACATCAAAGATGATAAACATGACACTTTACTTAACAAAAAGAACAACTTGGAATGAATAATAAATATGCATAAGCACAAGATAGCTAAAACAAAAGCTAAAACACATTAGATTTCACTCGAGAATAAGGGGTTACCCAAGGTTAAGAAGGCCTGCAACTGTGCTGATGCTAATATCAAAGTCCACTTTTGGTTGAATAATGAAATCCCCTTCTCTTATAGGCTAACACACATTCATCAGAAAAAAAAATTAATCATTCACCAGTTACCGGATAAACCAATGGATTATACATGGAATACATCTTGTGAAATCAAATGCATTATACAAACCTCTCGTATTAGTAATGCAAATCTACCCTCACAAATTCTGACATGAATGCAATCACTCTCTGCCAACTGCCCATTAGCAGGAATTGTAGAAATCCTTAAATACATATCAATAAAATTCTGAACAGAACTGCAAAATTTTGCTGGATCAAGGATTTTTAAAATGTCTTGATAAGCCACCTGTTATTGATTGGAAATAACAGAAGTGTCAGGTGCAAACAATCATATATGCTTCTAGGAAGTAAGCATCAATATTCACGTACTTGTTTGTTGGTTTTCAAAACAAACAATGAGCTCTCGGGAGATGGCACAGGGTCAAAGTCATTCCGAATTTTGAGCTGCAATAATACAGAGCATAGCAACACTAAAGGTTATGCTATAAGTGGAAACTGATACCCAAAGAGCACAGTAATAGCTGATATAAAACCAGGATATAACTTGCTGCTAGCGTTAATGATCCAGTTACAATATCCCAAAATCAGCACTCTACGCTTGCTTCATTGAACTTAAACAGAGTGATCCGTGCTTTCCTCAACCACTGTAAACTTTTATAGCTCTAATGAACTAAAAGAGGGTACCATAAAATAAAGGTAAAAAAAACCAAAGGCATTCCAGAGATTCTAACAAATTTTTATGATGAGGAATTGAAGACCAGACTACTTTAAATACTGAACAGCCCAATTCATAATTGCTGAGTATATATGACACTAAACGACCTAATACATAATTTCCACATAGTAAGTTTAGACATGTAGAAAGAGGAATAACCGATGTAGCATTTCTCTCAAACATCTCTTTTCCTTTTCTTGCGTTTTATTGGAGACAGTAATCTGCCAGAGGAAGGAGCCTCTCTCACCAAATCACTTCATACATTATTTTCATCAAAGGGGCTTGATAATAAGCTATCAAGTGAGTGCTCTTTACTCACAATAAGAGGATCTCTACATTACTGGAAACTTCTGCATTCCTCAAAGGTATTTCTTACAACTACCATAGAGACCTTAATCTTTCACAAGGAAAGAAAGGATTTTACTATTTCTACTAAGGTTCCAGGATACTGTAGAAACTTCCAAAAAACTTTCTAAGTAGAAAAACTGATACCAATAAGATATGTGCACACACGGACACCAAGAATGCCAATGCATACATGAGCATTTTCATTGATCTGACAGTCTGAGGCAAGAATGTTTACATGACAGAAATTTGACACTGCAGCGATAGAAACAATTATATGTAAACACGAGAAAAAAAAATGCAAGGATAGACGCATAACAAAATACTTACATGTGCATGAACAAGATGTGGTTCAATATGCTGCTGGAACATTGGAAACACAGCCATCATGATATCATTTTGGGGCATACAACACCCGACTCTACTTTTGTCCCTTTGGACTTGAGAAATCAGATGTGAATGAACGCCGCCAACCTGATTTGCTCAAAACAAAAGTTACTCTCAGTTACTCTCTCCTCATCAGATGAAGCTTTTTATGCAGAAAACACGTGTACACATGCACACAAAAATGAAAGAAACCTCAAAGTAAGAGTTAATGTCATCTTACAACAGCAATCCATAAGTCAAGTGATTTTCGAATTTCTGGATGCAAAACGTAAACCCCCTCAAAAATGATCTGTTCAAATTAGACAAATTAAATGTAAGCACAAGACTATTATAAAGCAATTCAACCAAAAAGACTCCAATATGTAATCAGCAATCTTAACAAAAAGGTCTCCTAGTTGGTACGTCAAGTTTATGATGAAAAACCAGTGAATATATAACAGACAAATACACATATTCTAGACTTGTTGCTGGAGAATGAAGAGACTCATACCAGTAAGGTTTCATTTTGACCATAAACAGTGAACAGAGTTACACTGCCAATGGCTATAAAGTAGCAAGCCAGTTGCAAGGACGTTTTGCCTTTCTTTACATTCTCAGGGTTCTATTTGCAACTGCGTGATAATTCCAGCAAGAGTTGATCCAAAGTCACAAAACATAAACATGCATGTCCATAATACAAGTCGGCAACCAGAAACCAGAAATTTCTAAAAATGCACCCAAAAGTGTCACTAGCAATGGGATAACAGCATTTTCACTAAGTTTAAGCGTTAGGGACAAATGAATCTTGATGTTTTTCAAAAGCATAATATCCTTCATGGATAAGGGATAAGCAGCTTTATGTTTTTCTTCTACATCATGAGAAAAGTTGCCGATAATCATACATACTGGCACAATAAAACTAGCAAATACAGGGAATCATTCAAGCACTGACTGACTTCCATTAGAAGTAATATGTCAGTGAACACATCCCTAAAGCCCAAGTATAGTAATAGAAAGGTATCATTAGATCAACCTGAAGGGATAGTGTCTAAAAGAAATTTCTTGTAGGTATCTATTCAAGGAACTAAATTCTCTAATGATACCACTGACCAGAAAATATTGTTCTTAGAAGGAACCAAACTCAACATTGAACTTCAAGCATGCGAAGTAAGGAACTCTAAATGACAACATCTCCAACTCCCACTCCCCTTTCACCTAATGCAAAAATCTTATCTTGTAACTTCCCATTCCCAGTGATTTAACTTTTTTTCTAAGGAAAATGATCTTAGAAGAATGATATATATTTTAACCTGTAATAGATCACAATAAAGTCATGTGCAGACCCCTACAAGCAATATATTATAAGTGTAGTAACAAACCACGCCACAGTCTTCAGAAACCTCAAGTTCCTTGAAGCCACTACGAGCACCAGTCTCCAAGTCAAACATGGGTACTTTTGTTCTGCATCCTTTCCGTATGTCATCAATATTCTGAAAAAAGAAGGATGAAAATGATATTGCTAATAGCACTACAGAAAAGTAGAAACTTTTTGAGAACTGTAAAACACAAATCAATGATATGGATGTGACTTCTGTGCATTTTATTTGATCAAATCATCCAATTATCCAGAAATAGTAGGTCCATCTCTTGGTCTTTCAGGAAAAACTTATAAAACTGCTTATCAAAAAAGAAGAAAAGAATAGCAATTGAAAGGAAATGAATGCATCACACTAACTAAAACATACACAAACAAGTCCACAGTTTACTCTAATCAAACAGATTATTCAAAGGAACTGCCTAGAGAACTATGCAACAGGCCATATAGACTTCTAAACAAGACCAACCCTCTCCCCCACCATAAGCATTAGAAACCTGCCAAAAATTGGCTGCCTCCTAAGCAAAACTAAGAGGTAGGTACAAAAAATGATTTCTTCCTTACAATGCATTCTTTTATATTCTAAGCTAGGCTCTATAGAAGAAAAGAAAAGAAAAGAAAAAGCCAAGCAAGCAGAGTCACTGTCAAACCAAAAACTGTGCAAGAAATGCCAAACTGCCACCATAACGAAGCAAGTCAAAGGACACTGAATCACAAGGTAAGAGAAGGAAAAAACATTATTTTCAAGAGTAATGCTATTTGGGGTTGGAGTTGAGGTAGAAGTCTCGACGGAGGCAGAGGAGGAGTAGGTGGAGTCCATACGTACTCTTTGTAGAGGGTGTCGGCGGAGGAGGGAAGGGTTAATAGTTTTTTGGAGAGAGGAAGGAAAGAAAGACCGTTGGTGTTGGGATCCATAAGAGTAAATGGAAGAGAAGTTTTGAGCAGGAAGTATCATTTTTGCGTGATTTGATCGAAAAAGAAAATATTTTAAAATTTTCACCCTCAGTTTTACACCCAAAAAAAACATTTTATCTTGATTAAATGATATTTTCTAGTCATTTATGTTTATATTTTGATTTATTTTTTCAGTTTTTTAAAATAACATCAATATTTATTGATCCTATTAGAGTATTTAATAAGAATAGCGAGAGAATTCTGATGAGGAAAATAATTATGATAATAATAAAATTAAGAAAAATAAGAGTAACCAGAACAAGAGTTGGATGGAAATTTGGGGGAGAGGTGTGCTGGAGCCATCAGCCAAGCATGAAGATTGTGGAGAAGTTTTTAGACGAGTAGGTTTTGCATCTGTGTTAAAGATATTTCGTAAGATATTGATAATACATAAAATTATCTGAAGGACATAACGGACTTTGTACCTTCACAAAGTACTGTTGACCAGTCAAAACGGTATCGCGACCGATTGACCAAGTCAACAGGAACAAGTGACCAAAGGACAAGTCTAGCCCGATTGTCGCAAATCGGGACGAGGCCGATCCATCCGCCAAAACATGAGGAAACGGATCGGCACCGTTATATACATTGACCTGGTCAATATGCCACCAAACGGCATCCAGACGATTCAACACAACGGCAGCCTGCCGATTCCACCCCAACGGCATCATACCGATTGGGCACAGATATTAAGCTCCACTCACAGGTATAATTTATATAATACTCAGTAGTCAGTACACATTTAGTCAAAGTTGGCATGGGGGATAACCTGCTCCCATCAAGTCATCATTTAATAACTAGACAAGGGGAATACTTTATTCCCCCAAAAAGGCATTCACTCCACGTTACCATGATCAATTCCTACTCTTAGGCCACCTTTTGAGGAAAAAAGGGAGGGATGCCAGAAGATCTAACCACTCTAGCCCTGCATAAGGACTAGAGGGAGGTATATAAAAGAGGGGTCTTCTTCAGCTCAAGGACACACACAAAAAATATAGACACTTTCTCTACACTGAATAAAAATACTGACTTTGGCATCGGAGCTTTTACGCCGGAAAACACTTCCGGCGCTTTGCAGGTCGCTCACGGAGCTCCAACCACCACACTCCGGCGTGCCATTTGACAGAAAACCCCTCACCCCGTTCCACGGATTATCATTTGGTGCTTTCATTGAGAGCTTTTGAAATTTTAAGTGAGCAAACCTTGAAATTCAAAGCTCTTCCTTCTCTATATTTTTGGGGGTTTTATTTCCAAAAATGGCATCCGATCCAAACTTTCAATCGAATCAACCTACCAGTGGTGCTGCTGGTCAACATGAAGCTCCACCCCCTCAATTTTCATCTTCCCGTGTGGAAATGAACGCTGCTGCTCGCCGACTTAATTTCCCAGAAACTCCAGAAGTGTTATTTCCCAGCACTCCACAACCCGGACCGTCTACCGCAGCAGTCATCCCACCAGCAGTCATGCATGAGTTTGCCGCCTTGCATCGACGGATGGATATGATGATGCAAACGTTTATGGGAAGGATCCCTCCGCCTGTCCACCAACAGATCATTCCTCAGCAGATCCATGATCAACCAGCGGTGACACCATCTTTAGTGCCCCCGTCCATGGCATTCCAGCCAGTCAGATCTGTGCACCAGCACGTCAGTCAGCCAGCTCAACGGGGAAATCCTTCGAATGAACCCCGGCCACCCCGTCAAAGTGAAAATCCGCTTAGAGAGGAAGCATACTTGGACAACATGGAAGAGGTCAACAGCCGGGCAGTCCAGCATAGCCTAAGAAGGAGCCAGAGGCAGTCAGTAGAAGGAAGATCCGAGAGAGGAAGAGGTCGAGAGAGATCAATGGATTGGCCTCAATCTGAAAGAGATCGCGAGAGGGCTGATCGGAATGCTTCCAGAGGCTCTGTCTCCCTGCGAGCTCGTGAAGAGCAAGATGATGATCCAAAGAATCCTTTAACCTTTCGGGTTAGGAGGCATCGAGTAAGCAGACACGTCAAATTGCCAACCGATTCCTACCTGGCGACGACAGATCCAACAGTTCATGTGAGTTTAGTAAAAAAACATGTTAAGTTTTTTACTAGAAAAGATGAGGCGTTGTGCCAAATATTTGTGATGACTCTGAAAGGAATCGCCAACACCTGGTTTGAGAAATTACCAGCCGGATCTGTCGACTGTTTTGAGCAGTTGGTAAAAGTTTTTACAGGCCGATTTAGTTCTTGTATTCCTGTGGAAAAGTCTCCAGCGATTCTGTTTGATATGGTGCGAAAGTCAGGGGAATCCTTAACGGTGTATGTTGCCAGATTTAATGCTGAGTTGGCGACTCTACCCGACGTTGCGCCAAACTTTGCAGCTGAGGCTTTGAGGAGGAACTGCAGGTATCGGGAGTTGGAAAATGCTCTAATCGCGAGCACACCGAAGACCCTGGACCTCTTGCGGATTGAGGTGGATAAATATGCAAGGATGGAAGAAGCAGACTTCCAGCGGAAGAAACGGGAGGAGTCCGATCCTCTTAAGAAAGAAATGGTTGTCCGCAAACAGGGAGAAAAGAAGCAAACGGCTGGAGGCCGACAGAAGGATCGTCTCGCGGACTTCTCTACGTTGCAGCTAACTAAGCCGGTAGCGGAGATCTTTGCCATCATAGAAGAACGGCGATTGCCGATTCAATATCCCAAACGCAAACCTGGCATCGTTCTGGGACCGCATAGAGATTCTTACTGCCGGTTCCATAAAGCAAAGGGACATGACACGGAGGATTGTTTCTCTTTGAAAAAGGCCATTGAAAAGTTAATTGAAGAGGGTTATTTGGGTGAATTTGCGGTCAAAGCTCGAAATAAAGCTCTGGAGGATCGAGCTCACGGCAACAGGAAAGAAACGGCCGTAAATCCCAACACTGCCGGAACCAGTGTCCAGGGAGGCAGAGGAAAGGAGGTGTTGACAACCTCTCTCAATGAGTTCCACATGATCAATTTGATAGCAGGAGGAACCCAGCAGGTGGAATCGGAAGATGTACCGATTGGGGAGAAGAGAAAACGGAATGATCCCGTTGTGGAAAACACAGGTCTATCGGAGCTGGACCGAATGGCCATAACATTTTCAGAAGAGGATGAGATCGGAGTGACATATCCTCAGAATGAAGCATTAGTGGTAACAACCATCATTGCCGATTGCGGAGTCAGGCAAACTCTGGTGGACAACGGAAGTGCTGTGAACCTCATTTCTTCCAACGCTTTTAACCGTTTGCAAGGATCTAAGCCAGACTTGAAGCCTTGCCGACGGCCGATTATTGGGGTAAATGGCGTTCTCATTCCTGTTGTAGGCCTAACCTTTTTGTCAATCTTTTTTGTGGAAGACAGCTCCCGGAGAAAGGAACAGCAGCTATTTATGGTGGTGGATTTAAACCTGCCATATAATGTGATTTTGGGGCGTCCGTTTTTAAATGTTTTTGGTGTAGTAATATCGCAAAGGCATTTGAAAATGAAATACCCTTCATGGGATGACGTGGTTACAATCCGAGGAGATCAGAAGGTAGCTACCAAATGCTACATAACGATGGTCGATGGTTGTTGTGATTGTTATGTTTGCGTAGCTGACGATTCATTAGAAAATGATGAGGAGCAGCGTACTCAGCCATTGGAGAAAATGGCCAAAGTGTCAGTGGCTGATCTGCCCACTGAGCATTTCTTAATAAGCGAGAAGCTGAGCAAAGGAGAGTGTGACCAGCTTTCGTTTCTGTTAAATAAGTGTAAAGGAGAATTCGCATGGGTCCCGACAGACATACCGGGCCTTTCGAGGGAAACGGCAGAGCACCGATTGAACATTTATCCGAATGCCAAGCCGGTTCAATAGAAACAGCGAGCTTTCTCCAAAGAAAAAGCAGATGCAATTGAGAAAGAAGTGGACAAGCTGTTAAAGGCTAACTTCATCCGAGAGGTTCAGTATCCGCCATGGTTAGCTAATCCAGTGGTAGTGAGAAAGCCAAACGGGGATTGGAGGATGTGTATTGATTTCACCGATCTGAATGAGGCATGCCCCAAGGATTGTTATCCGCTGCCACGGATAGAGCAATTGGTGGATCAAACGGCTGGATATGAATATCTGAGTTCGCTTGATGCCAATTTTGGATATCATCAAATACCGATGGCGATTGAAGACGAGGAGAAAACGGCTTTCATCACGCCGAAGGCCACCTATTGCTATCGGGCTATGCCGTTTGGTCTGAAGAATGCTGGAGCAACATTTCAAAGAACGGCTAATAAGATTTTTGAGCCGTTAATCGGGAAAAATCTGGAGGTGTATGTTGATGATATGCTGGTGAAAAGCAGAAATTTTGAGGCGCATCTGCGAGACCTTGAAGAAGTATTTGGGATAATGCGAAAATTTGGAATGAAGTTAAATCCCAAAAAATGCATGTTTGCATTCCAAACTGGGAAATTCCTTGGTTATGTTGTCAGCAAAAAAGGAATTCAGCCTAATCCCACCAAGCTGAAGGCAATTAGGGACATGGTTTCGCCAAAGAGTGTGAAGGAGGTTCAGCGACTCACAGGAAGAATAATTGCTTTGAGCCGATTCATCTCCAAGCAAGGTGAGAAATGCCTCCCGTTCTTCAAAGTCATTCGGAAGAAGGCATGATTCGGATGGGAGGACGATTGTGAAAAGGCTTTTCACGACTTAAAAAAGTATCTGTCTTCTGAATTGTTGCTAACTCGACCCGAAAATGGGGACACCCTTTTTCTTTATTTGGGGGCAGCCGATGAGGTAGTCAGTGCCGTTTTGGTTCGGGATGAAAATGGCATACATCGGCCGATTCATTTTATCAGCCGGATCTTGAAGGATGCTGAGCTGAGATACTCTCAAATTGAAAAAATTGCTTTCGCTCTGTTGCAAGCTGCTAGAAAGATGGCTAGGTATTTCCAAGCTCATCCAGTGGTCGTGCTGACAGACCAGCCTTTAAGAAGGATTTTCAGAAGACCTAAATCGTCTGGCCGAATGGTCATTTGGGCCATCGAATTGGAGCAATATGGATTGCAATATCAGTCCAGACCCGCTATCAAAGGTCAGGCGCTGGCCGATTTCATTGTTGAATGCACGTTTGTTCAGAAGCCGATTTCTCCGCCAGAAAGTGAAGAAGAAACTTGCTTACTGCTTCCTGATATGGACGGAGATCAATGGACAATTTTCGTGGATGGCGCCAAGAATCAAAGTGAAGTAGGAGCCGGCATTATTATTTTAGGTCCAGAGGGGATTAAAATGAGGTACGTCTTAAAAATCTCAAGGCCGTTATCAAATAATGTTGCCGAATATGAAGCTCTACTGGCAGGGTTGCGTATCGGAGGGAATCTGATCGGTAATGCACAAACGGCCGGCATCCGTTTGGTCATCTATGGAGATTCAAAATTGATCATTGATCAAGCCAACGGCGACTCTCAGGCTAGAGAGCCTATCATGATTCAATACTTAAAAAAAGTACAGAAAGAGCTCACCGAAATCAGAAGTATGAGAATTCATGTTGGAATCAACCACATTCCTAGAGAGAAAAATGTTGAGGCTGATGAGATCGCCAAACTAGCAGCTAACTCCGAAGCAGTAATGCCGCCCGATGTCATAATAGAAGAAATTTCCATTCCTTCTTTTATGGAAGAACAGCAAGTGTTATGTGTATTAGAAGCGGCGAATGATTGGCGCATTCCAGTAATTGACTATCTCAAGCATGGCAAGTTACCAGAAAATGCGAGTGAGAAGTTAAAGGTTCTCAAAAGAGCTGCCAGATGCACTTATCACGACGGGGTGCTTCTTCGCCGTTGTCTTACTTATCCAGCGGCAAAATGTATCATGGAAGAGGAAGGTTTATATACTCTCAGGGAGATCCACGAAGGAATATGCAGAATGCATGCCTCAGGAAATACCATGGCTGCTCAAGTCCTTCAAATAGGGTTTTATTGGCCAACGATCAGAAGAGATGCGAATAATTTTGTGAAATCTTGTCATAAATGCCAAGAGTTTGCAAAAGAACCACAACGGCCAGCAGCAGAATTGACAAATATGATGAGTCCGTGCCCGTTTGCAAAATGGGGAATTGACATCTTGGGACCTTTCCCAATCGCCAAAAATCAGCTCCAGTATGTTATTCTTGCTGTCGATTATTTCACAAAATGGGCTGAGGCAGAAGCTGTGGCAAAGATAACGGCAGACAACACTTGGAGGTTTTTCATGAACAACGTTATCATGAGATTCGGATTCCCAAGAATTCTTGTAAGCGATAACGGGACTCAATTCACCAGTGCCTACTGCAAAAGGAAATGCGCAGAATATTCAATCGAACAACGGTTCTCCTCCGTCGCGCATCCACAAACGAACGGACAAACAGAAGTCACCAACAGGGCAATCCTTAGTGGAATCAAGAAAAATCTTGAGGGCAAACCAACGAAGTGGCCAGAAGAATTGCCGTTTGTCATGTGGGCCTATCGGATGACAACAAAAATCGCCACCGGCATGACTCTGTTTGCCATGACATATGGAGTAGAAGCTGTCTCTCCAGTAGAAATCGGAGCAATCAGCCTTCGAGTGGAATACTTCAACGAAGAGCAAAACGAAGAAAGACTAAGGGAGCAGCTAGATCTCTTACCAGAAATGAGAGAAGAAGCCGTTCTCAAAACATTGCACTACAAACGCAAAATGGCGAAATACCACAATCGGCGTATCAAAGAACGACTACTCAAAGCAGGAGATTTAGTCCTGCGCAAGGTAACGGCAACGGGCCGAGAGAAGAAAAAGCTAACGCCGAATTGGGAAGGACCATATCGCGTTATCAGAGTCATCGGCAAAGGTGCATATCACCTTGAAATAATGAACGGTACTCTGATACCCAACTCTTGGAATATTTGCAATTTAAAGCTATATCATTCCAGAGTGAATATGTTGTTTTCACTTGCCACATAAATGATGAAAATATTGTGGGTGCAAATTATTTGCAACTAATAATGTTAAAAGTATATATTTGCCCGTATTGTGCTTATCATATGGTTGCAGATTTAAAAGAATCGCGGATGTAGGTTATTTTAAACCGAACCACGTTACCAAAATCCAAGAATCGGCGACAGTAACGCTACCAGGGCTACCTAAGGCGCTGCCTGGGGATGCTGACAACCAAATCGGCCGTAGCCCGATTGGTTCAAATATCTACCAGGGCTACCTAAGGTGCTGCCTGGGGATGCCGACAACCAAATCGGCCGTAGCCCGATTGGTTCAAATATCTACCAGGGCTACCTAAGGCGCTGCCTGGGGATGCCGACAACCAAATCGGCCGTAGCCCGATTGGTTCAAATTTCTACTAGGGCTACCTAAGGCGCTGCCTGGGGATGCCGACAACCAAATCGGCTGCAGCCCGATTGGTTCAAATCGCCACTAGGGCTACCTAAGGCGTAGCCTAGGGATGCCAACGGCTTGATCAGCGAGAGCCTGATAAGTCCTACAAAGCATTCTTAGGCCTATCTGTGTCTTAGTAAACCAGATAGTAACAAATGCTTAAGAATGCTAAAGAAAGATTCAAACCTATCTGTGTCTTAGTAAACCAGATAGAAGTACCTGTGTCTTAGTAAACCAGGTAAAGAAAGATTCAAACCTATCTGTGTCTTAGTAAACCAGATAGTGAAGTGTGCAACGACAATATCTTCAAAACGGCCTAGTGCCGAATCATTAAAAAAGTCATCTCAGAAGGTTCTTTAACCTCAAAACGGCATCTTCAGAACGACAAACAGTCGATTCTGCAAAACAAATATAAGTTCAATTCGCAATTGTTTTATCTTTTTAAATTTTTTTTGGAGTAGTATATATATATAACAGAAATAATTAAGCATTCGCAATAACTAAAAATTGCAAAATTACATTCCGAATAATATTTGTTCATTACAAAATATGCCAATCAGCAAGTGATTATGAAGTATAGCTAAATTTCAAGCCGACGGTCCAGATCCAGAAGCAACGTCAGGTCTAACAGGAATATCGTCATCGTCCTCTGCTTCTGAATCAGAGAAGGGTTCATACTCTTTAGCTTCGGCAATCCTTTCTCCGGCAGCAACATATCGGGAAAGATTGTCGGGGTGGAAAAGCTTCTCACCGTAGTAGGAAACAAAACTTTCCAGCATGATGTTCTTCATCTTCTCTCGCCACCAACCTACCTTTTGTGGAACCTTCTCCAACTCAGCGTCCTTTGCTGCAATACTGCTCCGAGCCGTTTCCAACTCAGCCGTTCTAACTGTCAAATTGGAATGGGTCGTAGCTAACTCTGCCAATTTGGCTTCCAGATCAGAACGGGCCACATTTAGCTCTCCAGTAAGCTTGGCAAGGGTATTGATTAAGGACGCCTTGTCCTCAGAAAGCTTGGTAACGGAATCACACAAGGCAGATTTGTCTTTCATCAATTCCCCGATCCGTCCCTGCTCTTCTCTAATCTTTGCCGAAAGACCATCTCTTTCATTCAAACTATCAGCCAGCCGTTTGCGCGCCTCAATTACTGCCTTTTTTTCCGCCTCCCGAGAGGCCATTAAAGCCTCCTTCTCTTTCTGAATGGAAGCTTTCTCAACGGATGATCGCCGAAGTACAGCCCTAGCCTCTTCCAGTTTTGATTCAACCGCTTCAAAAGCATATCGGGCAGCACACAGGCCGCTGTAAAAAATGCTTTGCATATTGGAGAAATGAGAACTCAATTCCAAGCGAGCATAATGTTTTCTTTCGTCATCGTTTGCCAGCATTTCACCAATCAGTTGACCGGTCCGATAATCTTTGCTACCGGGGATATTCAAGCCGAGAGAACGGCAGCTGCTATCTCCAAGGTTATTCAAGCTGACTGCATGAGTAATCTCCCCGTCAGGACCATGACTGGAGAGATAGCCTTTGAGATTAGAAGGAGGAGCAACGGCATGATCGTTGGACACAACTGGTTCAGGCAAAGGCGGACCGACAATCCAGTGAAGGTTATTCGGCACTGGCGGCGAAGGATCTGGTTGAACTGAATGAGGAACACTCTCGGAAGAAGTCGGTGGATTGACAGAAACGGGAGAATGATGCGCTAAAGGTGTCTCCAAAGGAGGAATGGAAGTCCCTGAGCCGTCAGCATAAGCAGATGAAGGAATATCGGGGGCAGGCATTGAAACGGTCTCTGCCGGTACGATATCCTCCGGTTCCGAAATGGCAGAATCCTGTTGTGCATTATCGGCAGCCCGTTTTGCTTCAGCTTTCTTTCTTTTTCTGAGAATTCTTTTGGCCGCTTTCATAACCTGAGGATCAGGTTCCGGTAGATTTAAGTTTTCAAATGATCTGCTGACTCGTCGCCGTTTTATGATGAGAGGGGGATCTTCATCCTCTTCCTCTTCATCGACGGCAAAAACAGTTTCTGGTCCTGCCGATTGCTCATCTCCCTCAACTACGACCTCGTCGGCTACGGCCTCGTCGGCTATGGTCTCTTCAGCAGCCGTTTCGCCTGATGGAGGATCCTCTATCTCCATTGCATTTTCATCATCGGAATCGGCCGTTGTAACTCGCAAACGGACCGGGGCCGCTCTTGCTATAGTGACCGTTCTAGCTGGTCGTCCCATTTCTGCATAAAATTAAAATCGGCATCAGAGTTCTGCAAGGAAATGCATGCCATCTGTTATAAAAATTTGGTAACTCACCATCAACGGCACAGTTCAGTAACGGCACGCCCATTGCCATCTTTTGCACATGGAATTTTGTACCAAAAGATAACAGAATATCGATCTGAGCCTGCAACGGACCGGAAGGGTCCTCTAGTCTCACCCACTGCAGTTCATTCATCGCTGGGTTAAACCCAGATATCCATTGGGGCTTGGTGGTAGTCGAAACCAGGAAGAAATGATCTTTCCATCCCTTAATGGAAGATTCATATTTATCGAAGTTCTTCAAAAAGGGTTGAAGGTCATCGTCCTTGCGGGGACGAAGGGTAATTAAACTGCTACGGGTACTCAAGTGAAAAAAATGCCTAAAAAGCTGAAGGGAAGGCTCTTTAATTTTTAGAAAGGAACAGACATTGATAAAGGCATAAATTGAAGCCCAGGAATTGGGAGTAATCTGGGTTGGGTTCAGAACATGTTGTGTTAACAAAGTTTTCACCATGGAATGCAGAGGGAGGTGAAAGCCGTATGCAAACATCTTAGAGTATAAGACTCTATGGTGGTCCGTAAAGGCACTATTCAACCTAACATTGGGAGGAGCTACCGTGGTTTTGTATCCTATCGGCAAATCAATTCCATATTTCTGCAGCTCAAGATCTAATTGTTCTACAGTCATAAGCTTGGTAGCAGTTTGTTCAAGCTGCTCGTCAGTAGTAACAACAGGGCGTCTAGGAGCCATCTTTCAATCACAAACCACACAAAGGATAAGAAAAGGTTTAAGGAATACCAGGTATTGCAGAGATTGCTTGAAGAGTTGAGCCCTAAAAATTGCAGGAGATGGTTGCGCGGTTGAAGAAAGAAAAAGAATTTTTGAGGAAGAGGATGAGTGAGAGCGGCGTTGAGAAATGAAAATGAATTAGGTTTCCAAGAGGAAACCGCTTTTAAAAGAAACAATACTTCAACCGTCAGCATGTTCAATCGGACACTGACAAGTGGCAGGTATGTTCTGAAAAGGCAGCAAGTTGTCAATAAAGCTGAGTAATTCATTCAATGAGGAACGACGCACGCGCTTCCCAAAGGGTTTTCGAATTTCAAAATTCAAAATTCAAAGAAAAACTTTACAGATGAAGAGACGCTCACTCCTCAAAAGAAGCAAGCGGTTATAAACACTTGGCCATTGAAGCGCCACGACACAGCTATATTTTTAAGTTAAATTTAACTTTATTGCTAATTAATATTTATCTGCAGGAGTGAAGAAAAACTTTTCAAATACTTGGAAATAAATCAAAACAGCAACATGCCGATTGTCAAACATCAAGCTAGAAACGGCAAGCCCTTGGTAAACACTCGGGCTCGTTTGTTGTTGGGACTCTAATAATACATAAAATTATCAGAAGGACATAATGGACTTTGTACCTTCACAAAGTACTGTTGACCAGTCAAAACGGCATCGCGACCGATTGACCAAGTCAACAGGAACAAGTGACCAAAGGACAAGTCTAGCCCGATTGTCGCAAATCGGGACGAGGCCGATCCATCCGCCAAAGCATGAGGAAACGGATCGGCACCGTTATATACATTGACCTGGTCAATATGCCACCAAACGGCATCCAGCCGATTCAACACAACAGCAACCTGCCGATTCCACCCCAACGACATCATACCGATTGGGCACAGATATTAATCTCCACTCACAGGTATAATTTATATAATACTCAGTAGTCAGTACACATTTAGTCAAAGTTGGCATGGGGGATAACCTGCTCCCATCAAGTCATCATTTAATAACTAGACAAGGGGAATACTTTATTCCCCCAAAAAGGCATTCACTCCACGTTACCATGATCAATTCCTACTCTTAGGCCACATTTTGAGGAAAAAAATGGAGGGATGTCAGAAGATCTAACCATTCTAGCCCTGCATAAGGACTAGAGGGAGGTACATAAAAGAGGGGTCTTCTTCAGCTCAAGGACACACACAGAAAATACAGACACTTTCTCTACACTGAATAAAAATACTGACTTTGGCATCGGAGCTTTTACGCCGGAAAACACTTTCGGCGCTTTGCAGGTCGCTCACGGAGCTCCAACCACCACACTCCGGCGTGCCATTTGACAGAAAAGCCCTCACCCCGTTCCACGGATTATCAGATTTCTTCCTAATTAATGAATATTTCTTCTTTTAATTATGGAGATATTATTATGAATATCTCTCTACTTTATTTAAAATATTATGTTTACATATTAGTCATACGTCAAGCCTATTTATAGATTTTTCTGGTAATGTTCTACTCAACAACTCAATAATAAAAATATAATCTATTTTATATTCTGATATAAAATTGAGGTATTATAAAAATTATTATTGTAAAATTGAGGAGAACACTTACTCCTTTCATTACCTCCAAGTAATTCTCTCTGGATTGAGCTCCTCTAATTTTCTCTTGAACATCATGTTAGAGTAATCTGAACCGTTCAATAAAATTGGACGGATAGGATTAAAAATTCAAGTAATTAATATTAATGACTTGAATTTTTAATCTCATCCGTCCAATTTTATTGAACGGTTCAGATTACTCTAACATAACTGGTCATGTTTAAAGAAAAATTAAAAGAGTCGGATCCATTCTCTCCTCTTCAACCACCCACTCCACCAATACACGTCTCTTCTAAAATAGTTCCACCAACATAGGTCTATCTCCTATAACCTACACATCCCTTTCTTGTTTTTCCATAACAACAAACTGTTATAAAAAAAATCTGAAAGATGATTAGATGATGATTGGTTCTTACTCTTCTGGTCCTGACTTCGTGTCAGAAGAGATCGTTCTATCATCGGGGAATAAATTCAGCTAGTTTTGTTTCTAAAATGTTACAGTTTGAACTTCCATTTTATAAACTAGTGAATGCCATTAGCGCTCGTGAGCGACTTGCTTTGATTGGATGTATGCTGCACAATCCTCCGATTCTTGCTACCGCTTGGGTAAATCTGGTTTTATGAAAGTCTAGGTTTCCTCTTGTGAGCAAAATGATGTGGACTATATTTCACAGCAATGTTTTAAGAATCCCATTCAAGAATAAACATACAGGAGTTGCATTTCTAAGGAAAAAAATCGGAAGAAAAAAAATGAACAGAACAAATAAATACATCAACGAGTCTATCTTAGTAGTACAACTCAAAATTCATACCCAAATCTACACAATCATGCTTCTCAAAATCCACGGACTCGTCGCGTCCTGACAGAAAGTGGCCCCTTCTCTATGTTCAGGCGTGGTGAACTTTGAATCCTTGATACTTCAGCAGCATACGCTGTGGAATATCCATGATTCAGGCCGGATTGAACAATGGACGGAATTGTTTCCTTCGGCTTCTCCGCTGAGTTGATAGAGAGATCGGATTCATGACTCTCATCATCACTATCAAAAACTACATTCTTCTCCAGCTTCTTGGTGAGGTCCTCTTCCTCTGAGGACATGGACACGGGTATCACCTTCAGATCGGTTCCTTCTGAATCTGAACTTGAAGTAGACAGTGACCTACTCTGTTCTGCTGCACTCTCATCCTTCAATTCTTCCACTTCGTGTTCATGGACGATTTCCTGATTTCCCAACGGAGATTGAAGTTTCAGGGGTGCGCCACTGACAGATGCCTGTTTCCCTCGACTACGGGGACTGTCCTGATTACCAGGATCAGAGGAGTCTGATCGAGAGAGTTCCACGGCTGCTCTTGCTGCTTCTGCCGCGTAAGCAGCTGACTCAAATGCTGCCTGAGCAGCATCAGCTACATCCCTATACTGTCTCTTTCCCTTCATTGAGTCAGAGAGCTCGAACTTCTTCATCTCTTCCGGTGACATTTTCAAATTTCCAACCGGCTTATTAGCACCACTTGAACTGGCTGCCATCTCTTGCTCAGGTTTGTTTCGCTTCTTACTTCCTTCCATGTTTTCCTGTATTTCCCCCCACCATTAGAACATGTTATTTAAATAACAGTACTTAAAGATTGTTACTTCGCGATGCCTTTATCAAAACTCGCATACCTTAGCCAAACTGCCTTCCCCAAGCTGAAGTGCGAGACCGTTCTCCGAAGCAATTTCCTTCAGCGCGTTCATTCTGTTCTCCAGCTCGGCCTGTCTGGTTGACAGCTTCTGTATCATCTGCAGAAATAGAAAAACAATTACTACATCCTATCCAATTTCGTAGCGAAAAGCTCAAACTTTTCACTTTTTGTATGTTCATTCAAATACTTAACATGGAAACATACCTTAGGGTTCACTCCACAATTGTTCCGCAACTCGATGGAACGTGCAGCAAATTCCCTTCCATACCGGGTGGCGAGAACTGTACGAATCTCTTGAAGTTCAGGGAAATCCCCACATCTAGAAGATGCATAAAGCAAACTTGACATTGCTTCCTTGAGTTCATCAGGACAGACTCTGCAGCCAAAATTAAACTCCATGAGCTTGTTGTAGACATGAAGATTAGAATATTTTAGAACAAAACTGATGATAAAAAAGAAAGAAAAACTCACCTCTCCTGTTCTATAAGATGGATCCTTTCTACCAAGAGATTGAAGTATCCTTCCATCATCACATACACATCCAACAAATTCTGCTCCTTGATCACATAATCAACCTGTCCTTTAATTACCAAATGAGATTTAGTCAAAACTCAAAACCGAACTGATGAAATTTAGAAAACAGAAAACACTCTAAACAATGAAAAATAAATAAATAAACGTATAATTACCCTGAGAAGGGCACTTTCATGAGGACCCTGTTGAAGAAGCTGAACCACATCAGAGCGGGCTTGGTTGCACCTGGCCTGGCGCTGGTTCTTGAACACAGCGAGGCGAGAAATGGCAAGATTGGCAAGTGCTTTGAATTTGTAAGACTTGAAGTTTCTTCCAAGAATTGCATCCAGCTTCTTACCCATTTTCTTGTTTTTTTTGTTTTAGCTCTCAAGATCTCTGCTGCTAACAAAAACAAGCACACTAAACTGATGAGGACTGGAGTGTATGAGTGGATGGTATACTGAAAGGGCGAGAGACGAGAGCAAACAAGCAAGAAGATGCTAACTTTCTTGCACTCTTATGAGGTACTGACGAAAGAGAAGAGGTGGTTTTGGAGCTTTTCTAGAGGAGATTTGGGTAAGTACGTGTTTGGGAGGTTGCTTATGAGCTAAGGACTTTTCAAATATGTAAGCGAAAAAAGTAGAATTTTTTTGGGAAATAATTATTAGGGAAAAAGGTTTATTCATAATCAAGGTTAAAACGCGGTTGGTTTGACAAATACTACGAAAGATTTGATTTTTGCGCCGTTATGTATCGTGTCCATTGTTTCATTAGCGCAACCTGTTAATTTCCACGCGTTCATGGCGCGTTGTATCATCAATAGTGTCCGCACCGATGTATGTAGGTAGCCCAAATCCAAACAAGGGTGAGCATTTCTTTTTAAATTTTTGTTTCAATTTGTGGAGTACTACTAAAACATGATAATTATTATTTTTTTTAATTCTACTGTAAGGAGATTTTAATTTATTTGTCATTTTCTTCCAAATTTTGACCAGGAAATGTTAGTTTCAGTTGGGTATGAAAAAATATCGCTTCTAATTGAGCCCGGGTGTGTCATGATAAGTTATTTGCTGATCATTCTTGGACCCGCATCTTTTTACTGCTACTCTGAAAATATCAACTAACATTGGTGGTAAAGTGAACATCATTATGATTTATTTGGGTATAGAAAAGTGAGTCTGATTTTAGTATAAGAAGCGCGTTTTCCGCACACGCGCTCTCATGTCGATTTGTTGGGGAGTGACTAACTTGTCAAATTTTACAAAAGAAATAAGAGGGAGGACTGGACCTCGTCCTCGTCCATGAGATAGCATGGTCGATCAGATGGTCGAAAATGGGCCCGGCATTGTCCCAGTCTTTGACATCTCCGACCATTTTTTCCTCCAAGATTCTCAAGAAAACAGCTGCCATTATATTTTATATACACCTCCCCGCATGTTTCGTGACCAAATACATCATATAAGTAATCAATCACTCACCCGCACTGCCCACAAATAAAAACTAAAAAATATAAAAACCATAACTCATAAGTCACACCTGACTCTTCTAGAAGAACACATCTTCTCCCTTTCTGGAGAAAATTAAATTGCTCACAAGTCACAAAGAACGAAGCCTAGTAGAACTTACGCATGCCGACCAAAGACCTGCACTCCTAACCTCCAAGGAATTTACAAACACCAATGATGATATTGAATCTGAAGCCCAGGGTCAATACAGAATGACCACTAGAATAACAAAAGAACAACCTCATGGAAAGGCAATAACAGGTCCCGACTCCAAAAAGAGGAAACTAATGAAATGCAACAGAATGATCATCAAACCTTTACTAGTGCACACTAATTATTTCGGCATCATTTTATTATGAAACAAACGTGAGTATCTCATGATAGCTGTGCACAATTTCTTGTAAATTTGACTAACATGATGGAATAATCATCTCGTAAGCTAGTATCAAGCGCTCATTCACCTTCTTAAGCTTTTGAGCATTACTATATGGACAAACCTCCTCCCACGGGATTGCGCAAGAAATCAAGCCAACATCAAAGAGCTCTTGTCGCCAGCTTGACTGAAACCCAAAGCAACTCAACCCACAGGCCACAGGAATACTTCGGCAGCTTATGCCCAAATAGTTCAACAATGGTCAAAATGCCAATGTGCACAGCTGTCAAGGATAATCTATGGATGGGAACCATAAATCATCTTGTATCCGATTCTGATGCACATTACGATTGCTTGAAACAAGATCCTCAATTTTATTTTATTTTCCTGTTTTACGTCCATAAATAGAAGCAACCTATCCAACCTACATAACTTACAGCTCAGAAACCAACAATAACCTAGATGTAGTACATCTTAAACTGAAAGCATATGCTACATTTAGGCACCTCGCCGGCCAGCCATTATGTATTTCACATGCAAGCAAATACTCATTTACACTCTGCAGTAAATAGAACATTGCCAAAAATGACTGAGCTACAAAAAGCCAATACAAACTAGAATAATTTTAATTTTTAAGTCACTCCACAAAATTCCACTGCAAAATGTCAAGTAAGGCTCAAAGACAAAAGGGGACAACAGAGATACCGAACAAAGGTGACGAGGCCAAGAACGGCTGATGGGCTCTGAGAAGCTGAACTAACCCATAACCAAAATACTTAATTGCATTAAACAACAACCGAAACAAGCAAAATCAGGTAAGCAATTCCTTGGCAATTGAAAGCAAAACATTCCAATGTCACGTAAATGTACTTTGTGATGTGCCTTTGATGTGGTATGAAAAAAGTCAAAAATATATAAAAACACAACAATAACTCTAACCTCCCAGCACAAGAGGGTCCAAAGACTTGACAATAGAGGAAGAATTTATCCTACGAATACCAATTGTTCTAACACTGGTGACTAATTGATGTGGCAATTAATGGCTGGTGTTTTATTCCTTATTTACTAATCAATAAACTGCTAAGTGAATAAGAGAAATCGACTACAACAAAAAGAAGAAATATAGAGAGAACATGAAAATATAGTAGAAAGACTTCCAATGGTGATCGAAAAAACCATATGATGAATCACGAGAATATCCTTGGAACCATATAACTTATACGAGGGAATAAATAAATTATAATCAGTTTTATTTGAAAAAATGTAATTTTTTTATCAGGTTATAGGCTGGTAAATAATATGGGTCAAAGAGAAACATGAAATCAAAAAAAATAAACAAAACAATGAACAGAGTAAATCTGTAAACACTTGTTGGATAAGTAAAAAGAAGGACTTGTAATGGAAGAGACCAGAGCCCTGAACAAGATATATAATAAAACCATTTGAGAATTTACATCTTTGATAGGAAGGAGTATTTTTAAGTACAGCGAAGCTATCATTGAAAAAAAACACTCTCTATGACAAAACAATAGCGATTGGAAAAAAGAGAAACTCATTGGATCAATTTTAAATACAAATCAAGATCAAACAAGAGAAGGTTCATCTAATAATGGTACTTCACCATTGCTTATGAATACTCATTTCTACCCAAGAAAGCACACACTCACCCCCTGACAATGACAACTATAATGCGGCAGGGATGCTTAATCACTTACAGTAGTGCTCCCCTAGACATTGCCAAACAAGCAAGTTGATTGGTGGTGAGTAATAAAATGAAATATGAAAGACAACTCAACTCACCCCATGGAAGCAAGACTACTAGACTAGGACTGTCCAGGCAAACTGGATTGGGTCCACCTAATTCACAGGTCCACACAGTGTACAAGACGAGCTTGTACAGGCAAACCAAATCAAGCTACATACGCTATAACAGCAACTTAAGGTGGCACTCTCTAACTTCTCAAATTACTTATCAACTCCCTATATTAACATAACTAAAAGATTTAAGCAGTTCTATGACATGAAGAGTCTTCATACCATAGATACAGCAGACGAGAGAAAACGAGGACACGGGAAACCACAAATCATGGAGCAACAGTACGAAAACCCTCAGTGGTATCAAAAGGCAAAGCTTAGGTAGCTAATAAGGTATCACATACTCACAACATTTCCAGGATGATGGAGACTGTGCCCTAAACAGACAAGTGAAAAAAAAAATGTATTAGTATAAACATGGAAAATGGGTCCAAAAGAAGTAATAAACAATTACTAAAGAAACCAGATCACTTACAGAGAGATTCACGGTCAAGGTTGCAGCAGCACATCTCCAACGCAAATCCCTTGACAGAATGGATCAGATGCATGCAACTTTGTTAGAATATGCACAAAATTTAAACTCCAACAAACAAAAAACTAATTTAATTCTAAAACTCTGCTTTCTATACATTCAACTAAAAAGGGTCCTAAATACTTGATAAGCAAACACAACAATACAAAGCAAGAAATTCACAACAATCATGATCCATATACATCACTTGGGTGTCAGTGCCAACATAAAAAGAGATGAAGAACCATATGACTAGGAGATTCCTGACTAGTTTAATTCAACTCAAAAAAGATTCCATTAAGGGCATAGCTATCTCTCCTTTTTTTTCCTGAACATTTACGGCATAGCCAATCCTAAAGGAAGTTGAAAAAAATTTGCAGCACAAAATCATAATAAACATTTTCAAGGGTTTGACAAACTCCTAATAAACAAACCAAGGTACCTTCTCCTGGGTGCCATTTAAGCATCTAAGCACTGGAGAGTTGCCTCAAAGCAGGGGGGAGATATCCTGAACGAAAAATAGAATTAGGGTCTCCAAGACCAAAAGTTTAAATAAATGGGTAAGATAAATAATAAAAAATATATATAACAGAAAAAAATGGCATCATACGCCTGACAATACATCTATAAATGGCATCATACGCCTGACAATACATCTATATGTAAGACCAGGAATGAAATTGCAACCAACAAAAAGAACAGAAACAACAGAACAGAGAGAATCTCATGGGAAACTTAAGCTCATATAGAGTGAATCTTAAATGACTAACTTGTAGGAATCAAAAATATATTTGTTCCTTATTATAGCTCCCACAAATCCAATTGCAGCAACCACGTGAAGGTACAACAAATAAATATGGTAAGTGAAGAAAGAAGATGTGATGCATTTTCACAATGCCCATAATCAAGAACGATTACAAGAGGAGAAAACACTTTCGGCGAGTTGTCTTACAATAGAAACAGTACATTCCACTGAAAGAACCGCCAGTTTAGAGTACTCCTGACCAAATATCACCACGTCTCACTTCTATCATGCCAACAACTGTCCAGAGCTCATACGCAGCACATAGAAGATAAAGACAGATAAGGTGCAACAATTAGATATCTGAACATGAGTTAGGTTATAAAGTACACAAATCTAGGGCAACAGCATTTCTGGAGTCAAAATCATCAACATGGTTCACTTGCCCGTGATGAATGAGTGAGCTAGCGCTGCTTTAACTGTTAACCTCTTCTCAGGATCCAACACAAAAATTCTCTCCAGAAGATCTTTAAAATCTGCTGACATCTTTGGATCCTCACCGGGTGAGCTTGTGATGATGGAACCAATATCTTTGGGTTTTATGTTTACAATCAGTCTCTTTACAGTCTGCAAAGGAAAAAGTTCAGAAAAAAGCCACCATGAAACAGAACCCTATACAAGGTATTAATTTTGGGGAGAAAATTGCAATCAGTCACAAATGTAAAAAGTTATAGGAGCTTTTTCCATACAGCTTACCTTTTTGGTAACAGGATCTTCCTCTGTAGCGTGAAAATTCAAATCATGATCAAAATGCTGATCGACAAAAGCACCCTACAAGACTCGGACAGATTAAAACATTCAGTAAAAGCAAATAATGAAATTTTGGGAATTCAAATGCAAGTAGACAGGTAGGAAAGGCAACAAAATTGAAACTAATCCACATTGGAAAATTTGGGAATCTGATGCAGAAAAAATAAGCATTTTGTACCTTCTTAAGCATCTTCTTAGGAAACGGGCCCTTCAATTCCATGTGAAGCCGTAGCATGTCGTTGTTGCTAGGTCCTGGAAATAGAACCTTTCCAGTATAAAGCTCATACAAACAACAACCGACAGACCACATATCCATAGGATGATCATATTGCAAGCCTAGAACTGCAAAAAAGTAGATCACAACATAAGTCTTGTGATTTCAAGCAAAAATTCAAAGCAACTGACAGAGAACAATAAGGAATTAATTAATAGCTCAAAGTAAAACATACTTATTTCTGGAGCACGATAAAAGCGGCTCACAAGGTATGGAGTTACTTCGTTTTTACCAGAAAACATGGCGTTACCAAAATCACAAAGCTTGAGGACATTTTTTGCCTCATTTACCTGCAGGAAAAGAGAAAAATAGAAGGAAAAATATGTTAGCACTATACTTCACTCAGTCAACAAATAGTAAATTGAACAAAGAACACAATCATGGAGTGTTGAATCAGTTGGACCATACCAGCATGTTATCCGGCTTGATATCGCTGTGAAGAACACCATTATTCCTCAAATGCTTCAGCGCAATAAAAAGCTGCTTTGCATAAACTCTAACAGCAGTTAGTTTCAGGCCAATATTGCGACCAAATTTTTTTAAGACCTCCCGCAGGTTCATATGGAGAGATTCAAATACTAAACATAGGTGATTTCTGTACTTGAAACTTGAAAGGAAACGAACACAGTGAAGCTTGTTTTCTGGATCTGCTCCAGCTAATTTTTTCAATATTGAAACCTCCAAATCACCAGCCTTTCTCCTACATAAAAGAATAGAAGGAGGAGCATAATCAGGGTAATCCCTCACAAGAGAAGAGAAGATGGAACAATTACTAAGTAAAATGCTCTTACATTGTTTCATTATTGCGTATGATCTTTATAGCCACTTCCTCAGGTTCCTCTTTGCTGGCCTTTAAATCTTTTGCACGTACAACTGTTGAAAAGACACCTTTGCCGTGAGCAGCAACAATTTCATACCGACCATCAAGTATTTCGCCAAACCGATAGCCTATGCAAGACATAACAACCAAGCGTAATTAGAATAACCAACGGAAGCAATAAAAGCACATTTTTTCACTGATTCAAAACCAAACAGATCACCAAATATCTAAATAAAAGGAAAAAAGGACATTACTGCTGACTAGAAGTCAAACTAACCACCAAATTTCCAGTTAGATAAGTGATTTTATCTTAAGACAGCTCCCTCGTTTCATATATTTATGCACTGTATAACAATTTAAAAGGAAGCCTAGATTTTCATGACTACATAAAAAAAACTTTTACAACAAGAAATTTCCTTAGCTTAAAATTTTAAAACAAAAACTATATCTAGAACACTTGAGCTCTATACTGTTTCTCACTTCAAACAACAAAAAGTGATATATTCATCACACTAGGAAAAGTAAAGGACACTGAGGTTTTTGCTGCGTCAAAAAACAGTAAATCATGGATTAGGAGAAACAGCCCGCCAGTACATATCTTAAATTTGATTAACTTCATAAGAGTCAATCCAAAAGCATCTGCAACTTTGGCCCTAAAACCTAATAAAGCAACCTTTGAGGAGCAAAGCAAAGACCTAAACTAGAGAGAGGGAGAACAGATATTGAAACACATACTATAATATCCCTCGGCATCATCCCAATTGTCATGAAGAGCGCTCCTCATAATTGGCAAACCATCTCCTTTACCCTGAAAAACAGCAAGAGTAAAACTTTTTTAGCAATTAAAAAGTTACAAACAACCTGTACAAGAACTAAAAAGGGAAAAGAAAACAAATCTTACAAATTTGCGAACTCCTACAGGTGTCTCTCCAAAAATGTCATCACAGTACTTTTCATCAGATCGTTCACTCTGCACAAATATAACAATGAAAATCATGAGAAAAACATCAAAGCCAAAATTATGCACTCATGGGTGGTCGATAGAAAACATAACAGTTTTCTCGATTGATATCTGGATTGGGACCATTAACTACTGACCGTGCCATTGACATAAGCATACCTTCGGACTACCCTCTCCAAGACCTAAAACACCAGAAGGCCTCACAGAATCTTGTGTTCCATTCTTGGAAGGAGACTTCCCCACAGAAAAAGATGCAAACATATCATCAACATTTTCTGGAACAACGTTAGCTGATGATACCAACTGACCAGGACCTTCGACTGGCATATCTGCTCCAACACAAAAGTTGTGCTATTACTAGAAGGTAAGAAACATAAGCCAGACTGCATAATATATAATAAATCAAACCATAAATAATAAACAAGAACCACTGTCCCAGAACAAATGATATTTGTGAAATTAAGAAGTACCTTTAACCACATCAGCCGCATGTGACTCGATCTGCTTCTGTAACTCCTTATTCTTGTGCTTTTCAAGAATGGCTTGCCGTCTCTTTCTACTCTCCTCCTTAATTTTGTTGAGATCTTCCTCTTCATCTAGTTTAAAAGCAATTCCTTCTTCAAAATCATCGTCTTTATACTCATCTTCAAACCTGAAGCCAATAAAAAGAATATAAGCACTGGATCAAGGTCAAAGTACTGGTGTAATTTTGCTTCTTTTTTAAAAATTGGAAAAAAGAAATAACTATAAGACATGCATGAAGAATTACCTTTTCGGTTTATCTTGGTTCTGTTCTGAAGAATCAATACTAGAATTATGAACCTTTCCAGAATCATTCTTAATGTCCCTACCTATATCCCTACTCCTGTCATGTCGCCCATGCCTCTCCTTCTTCCTTTCAGTCTCCTGATCACGGTCTCTAGCACTATCCCTATACCTATTCCTATCCTTCTCCCTTTCTCTGTCCCTATCTCTCTCTCTCTCACTCACCCTGGCTGTATATTTATCTCTGCTTGTATCTCTATCTCTCTGCCTTCTCCTTTCCCCCTCGACATCCCATTCCCTGCTCTCATCTCGCTGTTTCTTCCTTCTCCTTTCAGCGTCTAGTTCCTTATCACTTCTCCAATCTCTATCCCTGCTCCTCTCCCTTTCCATCTCCCTTCTCCCTCCTCTGTCCAACCCTATCTCCCAGCTCCTCTCTCGTTCCTTCTCTCTTCTATGATCCCAATCAACATCCTTATCCCTACTCCTCTCTTTTTCCTTCTCTCTTCTCCGATCCCTATCCAACCCACCATCCCTGCTCTTCTCACTGTCATTATCCCTCCTATGTTCGGTGTCCTTCTCCCTCTTCTTGCCCCACTCTGCATCTCGTGCATCTCCACTATGATGCCTGTACTCTTCACCCAGATATATGTTGTGATTAGTACCGTTTTCCATGTCTGTACCTCTCCCTACATCTCTACTACTGTACCTCCGATCCTTACTGTGTTTGGTTCTCCCATCATCATCAGTGTCACTCTCTGGCATCTCGCGGTCACGTCTTATATCCAGAAGAGCCTCTTCATCCATTATACTGCGGGAACGAGATCTCTCCCTAGTTGGATCACGTGACATTGATCTATTCCTCCTGTCATCCTTATCGCGGTACCTATCATGTGATAGTGAGGGTATCAGCATCTTATGCACATCTTCACCACTTCCAGAAGAAGATGACTGCCTTCGATCGCTACACTTGCTTTCATCAGCCTCCCTCGAATCAGCACCAACATAATATTTCCGCTTGTGCATTCCTTTCAAAGGAGATCTCGACCTCCTGTGATGCCTCTTATCATCTTTGTGATGCTCATAACCAAACCTTCCATTGGCAAGAACTTCTGGATTAGAGCCAACATTTTCATGCAAACTTACCCCATCTTTAACCTGGTCACAAATGTTAGAATCACTGACGATACCATTTTCAGCCTTGCTCACAGCAACTTCCTGAAATAACAGAATTTAATGAAAATCAACAAGCGCAAACATAAGTAATATCAGACAATCTAGTTAATGAAATAAGCGTAGTGAATGTGCAAAATAAATATAATGAAACTAGCTCTTACAAATCAACAACACGGCACCAGTTCTCCATTGAATGCCTATTCGAAACTTCTTTCTTTTTGCAATTCATTCATGTAAGTGTCAATGACGCTCTTACAAATGTGTATGAGTGTCATACTCTAACAAAGTCTGACCAAACGGAATCATCGTTCCTTCCGTAGAAGAATCAAAATAGATGAGTATTTATTTGGCCACTGAGAAAACTTAGGCATGAAAAAATTTGGAACAAAAATTATGAAAACCCAGACTACAGTAAAATACTTTTATATGAACTTCTCTTAATTGTTTAAACACACACAAAAATCCTTCATTCAAATCTCTCTTTTTTTCCTCAGCAGCCAAACAGCAACCCAAAGGGAAAAAAAAGTAAAGAAACATAAGAATTAGGAAAACAAATTGGAGAAGAAAGGACGAACAGAACAGACCAGATATTTAGAATCAGACTTCTCGTTACGCAATTCACCGGCCTCCTCTAGAATCTCTCCTTCCTCCACATCATCATCACCACCAAACCTATTAGCATCAGCAACAGTAGCAGCAACAGCAGGAGGAGGAGGTGGCAAACCAACGGCCTCGTCATCGGCTTGTTTGTTTTCTCCATCTCGCTTCTTGCTACGGTGGTGGCGATGGTGTCTGTGGTGGCGGTGTTTGTGCCTTTTTGAGGACTTCTCCGCCTCCTCTTCGGACGGAGATCGGCGGTGCTTGCGACGAGACGCATCGTTGTCGGTCGCCATTGCTTGCCAAAAATAATTACAATTGTAGGGTTAGGGTTTTTGTTTGTTTAGAGATTTCTGGTTGAACAAACAATAATTGAATTTAGGAGATAGAAAGAAACGTTGACGAATGAGGAAAAAACGAGGAATGAAATAATGAAAAATTAGGGATTTCGATCTGTTTTGATGTAAGTTTGGGAGAGGGAAGATATAATTTGGAGCGAACTAGAGAACTGTATAGTTATTACTTTTTATAATGATTAAATGACTTTAAAATGGAATCGGAAAGAGCCCAAAAGATGACATAAAACAGAGCCCAATAGCCCATAACGTTCCTTTTTTGGGTTTGGGCCTTTCTCTTCAGCTAAACAAATTATTTTGATCAATAATTAGTAGATATCATTTCAAAAAGAATAGAGGCAAAAATAATAAATTCAGGTTCAAATCTCATTTTCGTGTATTAAATTTTAAAAAAAATACTTATTTATAGCTTTCTGAGAAATTATTTGAGTTAGGACTATATAATTAATTTAAAATTTTATAATTATAAAATTTATATTATTTAATAATAAATCGGACTAATTAGTAATTCAACATTTAATTTAAAGTGGTACTCAGTTAATTCTGTTTACGGTCATATGACATTTTTATGTAAATGAACAAGTGCTACTAAATTAGCCAGGCATCATAGGCTTTGGTTCATGCTCATCATGTTCGCTGTCACCAAACTTCTGAATTTCCAGGATTTCAACTCGACGTTTCATCTTCTTCCTTAACTTGATTGCCACATCAGATGGCCTAAACCTCCCACAAACAACTACCCTGTCTTCCTGCTTCTCAATCATGTGTGTCTCTATCTCTGCATTGAAAGACAACACAAGAGTTAAACTAAAGAAAAAAATAGGTTACGACTCTGAGTCTGAACTTATGAATACAGAATGTTTACTTTTTACCTTTCATGTTGAGAATGATTTTCCTGGCTTTCCTGCAACAAGCATTACAGTCAAGGTTGATCCTTACCACCAGGCAACAAGTCTGCAAATAGTAAGCAAAACCCTTGTCAGCCCACGAATTCTTTCATGTAAAGGAGTTCTTTTTCAGAAATTTTTAGGGAAATTTTTTATTGATTGATTGTTAATGCAATAGGGTAAGGAAATAAGAGAAAAGCAGATGCTGTTAGTACTTGCCTTTAATGGTGCAAAGTTGTGGAAAGGCATGGTAACTGGTTTACAAGTTCAATGGTTGATAGATATAAGAGAATGTGGAATATGGAAAATGGAAAATGTTTTTATGTTTGAGAATTTGAAGAATCATGGACAAAACTGATGCTTCTGCTTTTGGATTATCTGTTGCAAATTCTTCCCTTTTCATTTTGGAATCTGATACTGCTTTTGTTGCCCCCCTTTGCCTTATTATCCCTTACTTCGTTTCAAAAACAATGGCAACCTCCCTACTTGTCTTATACTACATTGTTTTGGTAATTAATAAAGCATCTCTTTCTTGTTTATGAACGCTAGAAATTTTTAGAGCGTGACGATGTTCGAACGGGATTAATCTCCTGTCCAAAAGGTAAGGATGACACTCAGAAGACTAAAAAGATGTATGAGTAAATCAGTCTCCACAGCTTTACAATCAAGCTAGCTAGCCTTTTTCTCACAGGATTCTTCAAACATATCGCATATTGGATCTTTATTTTTTTCATTAAAATGCAATCAAGCTCAAACATATCGCATATTCGAACTTTATTTTTTTCAAGTTCCTTTTAACAATTATATACATATGGATCACAGGATTTAACCTGCTACTAGAACGAGGACAATTGCGACATATACATGGTGCTATCTACTGCAGGAAGCAAGGAAAATCTGCTTGATCATGGCAATTTTGAGTAGCGGTCTTCTGTATACACCAGCAACTTTCCCTGAGGATGGTACTTTAACAGCAGGATATCTACAAATGAGAGTAACCTTCTTCTCCAACACATCAACCAACACCGATTCTGTCTCTGACCCAAAAATAAAAAAGTTCAGATAAAAGAAATATACTGCAATATCAACATAGCAATGGAAAGCTTTTCATAAAAAAAACATAGCTATGGAAAATGGTACGAATCGGTGCAGACCGATCGTTGCAGAAAGACAAACATAAATACAAGATACCTTACTTGGTACATGACCGATCATAAACATTAAGATGACTAGAGAAAAAAGAGAGGGGTTAGAACCATAATCTTCGACGGTTTTGCATATCCTGCACTATATCCTCTAATTCAGTGAATGCCCTCCATTTTTCACGATATTATGCATGGATTAGATATATCATGGCGAATTCTTCCGGAAATAAGTGTATCTTCCACAACAGAATTTGATAAGTGAAGGCAGAACTATATCTCAGAGGAAGATTTCACAAGAAGTGGAAAAGACCAAAGTGACTAAACTCTCCAATGCAACTTGAAGACCAAACGACAAAAGTACCATGGAAGGCAAGCAACAGGACCACCTACTGGTCCTTCTATAAAGGGACCAAAATCAAAAGGGACCCTTTTTTTCTTGTTGGAAGATGATTTATTAACTACTTTAAATTTAATTCATACAAAAGGGAAAAAAGAAAAATCCAATAGCTGCTAGGAAAATGCCTCTAAAAAAGAGCTTCTAACCAAATAGTTTTCTACAGCAAGAAGTAATAAACATAAGAACTTGCTAGTTACTTAACATCTCATCTCAATGCAGGAAAAGAGAAAACCTCACCATTCATTCTTGACATTATATCAGCAACTCTCTTCTGGCAATCTGCACAACTCATGTCTGCCAAAACAACGATTTCCTGAACCTGTTCCGAACAATCACCCACCACAATTATTCAAAAATACACAAAACCCTGCTGCTGCACAGCAAATGACGATGGAGATAAAAAAATAAAAAGAGAGTACACACGAGTGGCAAGGACAAGGATTCGACAGAGGCAAGGCTAGCAGCAGAATACAGCATGCTTTTCGGTTTCTTGAATCCAGGTATTGGCAACTCCTTCTTGCTCCATTTAACAAGACTCATATCTCTTGTACACAACTGAAAATGGCAAATTGTTCATAATTAAGAGTGATTATAAGGTAACAAGTACAATCTCAACTTGAACTGTGAAAGAGACAGACATGGATGGAAAAAGATCTAAGAACAGCTCCTTGTGTCCTGATGGAGGAAGCCCATCTTTTCTGTTGTTGGAGAACAAGAAAATGAAAAGAAAGAAAAATATTGTTAGATCAACATAGACAACGCATATAGTAAAGTGGAACAAAGAAAAGAAAAAATGTCTTTATGCATTAGTTGACAAAGATGCTTCAATGGAGTGATGGAGGCCCCACAAAAATGACACTGTTGATGGTTTTTTCTTCACCAGAATTATGCTTAGTAGATTACTTATCAGACCAAACACTTGTTTCACAAACTTAAATTAATAAGTTTAACTAACCAAAACCAGTCATGTCACGAAATAGTGCACACTGCACAGAGAGAGCCGTTGGAGCTGGGGGTGACCAGGACTTGTGCTCTTTACCAAAAATGTCAAAACATTAACGGGCAAATGAAAGACGTGTCTTTATCAAACCCTTCTTTTGATTGTTTAGCAACTTTGATGCTAGCTGCTGACCAAAAGGACCAAAATCCTAAATCAAAAAAAAGAAACTAAGTGACTTGAAATCTCAAGACAGTTCACGTTAATCTCTCTCGACTTTGTAAGAAGTACTACATACGTAACTGAAGTTGCTGTCCACTGAGTACACTTTCATAGCAATGCACGAGGGGAGGATACCCCTCCTTCGCCAAATCAAATCAAAGCACCCAAGAGAAGGGAGGCATCCGATGGAAAATCAAATCAAACCAAATATATTTGGGCAGACAACTTTAATGTGCTAAATCTTTGGTTTCTGATAGAACCTTGGATTAAGGATTCAAAATAGATAACATTGATTGAAACATGGGTCATAGCAGTTTCCTTGAACATATACCGTCATAAAAGAGAACAGATACTCCCTAAATAACACTAACTAACGAGAGCACATAAGTTCAAGTATGTGCCATGCACAGTTTTCTCAAAGATTAAGCTCAATTTGAGCCCCTTATTTATTTGCGACAACCTTGGTTCATTTTCCGACTATGGAAATGCACCAAACTATAATCATAGATTGACAAGATGAAGAAGGAGAGGTAAAATGCTAATTTTATTTCAATGATGTACAAATTACAGGATTATAACCTCCTGCAAGTTTCTTTTGATAGGTACAAACTAACAGGGTTAGAACTCAGTGGTCATCCAAAACTGCTGCCCTATACTAGTGGGGCACTAAAGCCCATAGGAGCTACAGTTACTGCTACATATAAATACTCAAGGGCTCGAGGCAAAAGGCATTGAAGATGTGCGCCGAAAAGTATATAAATACCTCTGAAAAGCAGAAGACCATGAGGCAAAATCTACCTAAGGAAAAAAGAGCTATCATCTAGACATAACCAGGCTTGTTAGTGGCTGCACAACTGAAGATGTAAATAGCGAATCTGTGATGTATTTGCAGTTATCATGATCAACTTTCATCGCCTTGGGAATCAACAACCTGTCGTAGCGACTGGGTCTGAGGACTTCTGATGGACTGTGACGCGTCTTTTGGGAAGGACTACCTCCACGCCTTCTCTTCTTAAGAGATTTCCAACTCAATTGTGCCAGCAAATCATCCTTGGAAAGGTCAGGAACAGCTTCCAATTTTTTTCGCTGATGATTCTCAGTGTCCAACAACGAAGCACTGCATCCAGATTCAGTTTTCCCTGATTGCTTGGCATCAGAAATTGCAGCTTGGGCTAATTTGTTCTCTCCAGAAGTGACCATGACTTGCTTTGGTTCCTTGTAAGCTGGTATAGACGCCAGAGTTTCTGGCCTTTGTTTGATATGCTCCCATTCATTCCCCACCCACTCTTGGGAAATCCTCAAATCAGCACAGCTAAAGAACGATTCTTGCTTTTCTCCTGCATAATCATTTTGAACAGAAAATTCAGAAAGCACCAGGAGAAAAAAAAATCGATAGAAATTATGGAGTATTATGGACTTGTTGGAAGTTGAATATAATATTAAAAATTAATTCCAGAAAAGTGAAGGTTCAAATCAAACCTGGAAAATAGATTTGAATCCTGTCTTCTGATTCTTTTCTAAGAACAATGCCCTCCCACCATGCATCATGCCACCAAGCATCAACAGCAGACCCAACATCAACAGCAGCCAATGATCCATGACCTTCTTTAGGTTGCAGAGCAGGGCGAACAATAGACCTTCCACAAACTCGAATCCCAAGTTGATCAGGAGCTGCAATCCTGGAGGCTAGAATCCACTCCTACACCATAAAAAATACATTAATAAAATGAAACAGGTTTATTTTACAAAAATATGACAATTTTTACTCCTTCAAATCTGACCATAATAAACAGCAGAATACACACCTCCAATTTGCTAGATTCGTCAGTGGCATCTTTGATATCTTGGTACCTCACTTTCACCTTATCATCTTTCTTCTTAATAATCAAGGCTCTAAACCAACAACCTCTAATCCCGCTGTCCTGAGAAAGCACTTCAACTTCACAACCAACTTTAAGATACCGAGGACAGTTTTGCTTAGCTTCTGCAGTAGGCAAAACAGCTGCACATTCCCTTTCTTTTAGAGTAAATTTTACACTTCCAATTTTGCAGTCAACCAGACTCTTTGGTGTCTCAGAGCCAATGAAACTCATCAATTTATTGCTGGTGTGTGTATCTGCATCCTTTGACCGGCGAAGCCTCTTCCTAGGTCTGGTACAAAAACCTTCACTTTCATCACCACCTTTCAAACCAAAAACAGGCTTAGACTTCGACCAATCTTTGGATGGAGAAGTAGTTGACATACAACAAAGTATCTCTTGTTTCCAGTAACCTTTGACTTGGGTGATATCAAAGGGTTTGACTTCATCAATTTCAAACTTCTTGCAGCACAGGAATGGATCCATTTTACTTTGTATAGAGTTGCTTAGAAACTTTTGAAGATGTTGGGGACTGAGGACCGTGGCCAATCCATCAAGGCATTCAATGTTGAGATCTTGAAGACAAAGAGAAAAGAAAATCTCTCTATCATTATAATTGTGAGGTAAATCAATACCAACCTCATCAGTTTTGTGAAACCATCGTACCACAGCCATCTTGTTCCCCTTGGAGTCCTCGTACATGTCTTCCAAGTGGGCAACAAGTCGCTTGCCTTCCTCAGCTAGAACATATACAAAGTCATGAACCTGCAGTGAGAAACATTAATCAAAAGGTTATGGCAACACAACCAAAAAAAAGGGTGCTTTAGGAAGAAACAATAATGAACACAATCACTCACAGAGATTTTGATGCCATTGCGGCAGAAAGACTGGTAATGCTTTCTTCTTTTTCTGCAAGTCCAAGAAGCACCTAACCACAAAAATTCAGTAGCATAATGACCAACCTTCTGCTTCTGAACATCCTGCATAAAAACAGGAACAACATATTGAAACAATTTACTAAACAAATAAAGGAGCACAATAAAAGATATGACATAATTGCATAATGGCACTGGCATCTTTCGTACCTTAAAATCCCCTCTGTAGTCATCCATTTTGTCCAAAGAACCAGCTAAATGCAATGATTCGTAGGGTGGTGAATCTGCAAGATCCCAAATATAATTAACAGTTACACCTGTGCTCTATGAACTATAAGCAATCTCGTGCAAAAAAAATCAAAGGACCAAAGGTGAGGAGAGATAGAAAGAGGTGCCATGAATTAGCCCACGAAGTGACATGTTTGTAGCAAATGAAAAAACACAAACATTGCACAAATGAAAATTCCAAAATTAAAAAAAAAAACCGTGAAAACAAAAAAAACAAGCAATAAGCAATATCTGAAGGATCTTCAATGGAGGGCAACACTGACCACAGAAGACATAATTGTGTGCGAAAATAATAAATTTGGTCATCAAAGATCACAACCTAGATATTGAGGGAATAAGGATCCGATGCTCTCAACCAGCTCTTTAAAATTGAATAATTATTCCTGCTGCCCAGATCAGAGTCACTTTGCAGAAACATGGCACCAGAAATACCAGATGATGATCACGATGCCCGTGTAAGGAGGAAGAACAGAAACAAATGCGTCAATAACAAAATGAACCGGCCAGCTAACAGCTAGATCGTGGAAGAGTGAATTAGACATTTTTACCCACACAAAAAACAAATCCCATGTCACAAGGCAATTTCCATATTTCTCCGCCAACGGATGGTGAAGAGAAAACAATGACAACTGACCGAGATTGCGAACGTATCCCCTAACAGATTAAAATTACAGGGATAAACCCCAAAAAGAAAACAAAAGTTTAAAAAAACTGATATTGCTTCAACCATCAGATTTAGTAAAAATGTGAAAATTAATACTTTTTTATATAGATGTGTAGAGGGAGGGCAGAAAAAAGAGCATCAATTTGTTCTGAAAAGGGAACTATAACGCATAAGAAGAAAGAACAAAAACCGAAGACTTTGCAACAGAAGAGGCGACCACACAAGGAAGACGTAAAATTTACCAATACCTTAAAGAACTTTAAACGCCACCGTGATTTTTCCCAGTTTTAGGATTGATATAGACAAAATGAAATGATTTCCCTACCATGAAGAAGAGAATAAAGGGCATCAAAGGAGCTGCCTTGGCAGGATATCTTACCATGAACGAAAAGAATTACTTCCCGGGAAAAAAAACTAAAGTAAACCATAAACTTTGAAACTCGGGAAGATTCATCTCTCTCCAATCTAAAGATAAAACTTTTGAAGAACAGGCCAAATAACAAAACAAGGACAAGACCCATCAACTCAAATTATAACCCCTTGAGTTGGGTAGAATCTCGGATCTGAAGATGACGAAAAATACTTCAAAAACTCTAAAACCCAAACGAAAACCAAGAGGAGGAACAACAAAAACGGTTCAAAAATCATTAAAAGATGCAAAATTCTTATTTATGTACCTGAAACAATGGAATTGAGCCAATCAACAACCTCCCGTCTTGACTTGAGCTTCAAAGGCAGTTCCGCAGACAACAAAAGTGGTCGAATTTTGAGTGCGTAATGATATGACATATGCCTCAAGCTCTTCTCCTTCCCTACAACAGCCAGATCTGATCTTCCATCCATCCTTTTCAGGTAATAGTGCACCTCCCTCCTCCCCTTATCGGTCGACACACTCACCTCCTCCCACCTCACATATCCCAACGAGGCCGTTGAAGCCGACGCAGACGGAGACAACAGCGGCGACACCCACCCCAATCGCTCCATGTCGGTAATTCGCCAACAAAAACCCAGTTCAGAAAAGAAAAGATGAAGGGGAAGAAGGTCTTCTCTCTCGCTGTCTTCAGCTTTATCCTATTCCTTGCGAATGTTTTTTTGAGAGGGATTTTGAAAGTTAAAAGAAGGAGCGAGGGTGCTAGGGTTTGGTAGATTAGGGTGAGGGAGATGGACGGTTGAGATTGCGTGCGCCGAGGAAAGGAGTAGGAAACCGCGCCCTTGGTGATTACATGTGGATTCCCCGAAATGCCCTTAGAGTAACTATTTGTTTTTTTTTTTTTAAATGTCGTCCTACGTGGAAGGGGACAAAGAACAAGTTGAAGATAAATTTGGGAGGGAAAAGAAATAGAAGTGGTGCCCGTAATTGCCGGTGTTTGAATAGTCCATCACGGCTTTGTCTATCCGCCAGCTGTCCAGAAAAAGAAATCACAATTTTTTATTTTAATGGAACCCAACTCTTTATTCCATTTTATTTTATTTATTTTTGTAAAATTTTTATTTTTTATTTCTATTATTTTCCATTTTATTTTATTTCTATTTTTTTAACAGTACTTTATTCCTGGCTATTTTTGCTAACGGAAAATGGGTTTGTTTCCACAAACAACATGATTGGCCTAGAACTGCGGTGAGAGCTATTTTGTAATTTAGCGTATCGACGTAGATTGTCTCGCTGCTCCTACGTCACCTACAAAGCGTTGAGAGGGGTCTCCGACGTAAAAGTTTCAACGATCAACTCAATATATATTATGAAAATAGGCGGAAAGGGAAACTATCGGGTGGAAGTAGGTAGTTGTGCGGACAAAGTTTTAGTACGCGTACGCGTGTATGTGTGTCTATGTTCATGAAGGGGTGATAGGGGGTATTTATAGCTTCGCCCTGTGGGTCACCCTGAACACATGTCGTTTGAGTTTGGTCACTCGTTATCGATACATGTCCCTTTATTCGATAATTTCCCTAGTATGTTATATGAGTAGTATACTTACCTGGTATAGCCGGTATACATAATCTTGGCTATTGACGGTGATATATACCAGAAAATATATACATCGGGACCTCTTTGATGGTGATAAAAGATCAAAAATACCCTTTAGGTGTATTGTTTGTATTATCACAACCCAATAGAAGTCTATTGACATATTCGTAATAAAAGCAATTGAGTTTTGTGAATTATGGTAGAAGAAAATTAAATTTTGTGAGTTTCTAATCTTGATTAATAAAAATAATTTATGAGTAAAGTGTAATACTCTAAATTTAGCTGGTTGGACGAATATTGTATGATTTTATAATGAGTATATAGCGAATTAGTTGTCCGTTGGTAATAAAGTATTGGTAATTTATTAGAGTTTTATATTCGAATCTCATATTGTTTTGTTTTTGACGTGTGGAGCCTTCTTTAAAATTCGAGAGGTCATTACTCTTAAAATTTTGAATTTCTTCATAATATTTTTAAAAAAAATTATAGTAGTACTTAGAGTCACATATAATTAGTTGTATCTGTCTCATCTAAATTTGTAGGTTTTGGACCATGACGCTTGAAGTTTTTATCTTATTTAGTCAATTTATCACATTCGGTTCTTTAAAAAAATTACTACCATATCTAGTCCATTCAAGAAAATCTTGGAATGAAATAGCTCACAGTCCTTCCATGTTTGTCATTTTGTTTTTTTGTGAAGACCTAATGAATGCTTCAAGGTTATTTATTCACTCTCACATCTCTTTAAAAAATGCATAAAAAAAAATAAAAGTCTTATAAAAGGGAAAAGGTTCAAAATTAACAAACGATAGAAAATAGATTCAAAACGCGATTTTCTTAAAAGAAAAACTTCGAAGAAAATTAATAGTAAGAATTAGTAAAATGTAATAAAAAATTATAAAAAGATGTTATATAATTATAAAAACAAGGGAAAAAAGAACATGTTGAGATTATTTATCTTTTTAATTTCCCTATTTCGGACTTGTTTCTAAATTTTGTTAAGTTTTTATGAACTTAAGTTAAAAGTGTTTTCCAAATTTTGATTTTCTTTTCCCTTTTTCGGACTTGTTAATTTTTTTAGGTAATGTTATTATTTTAATATTAAAAAGTTATTTATTAAAAACGGAAGAGAGTAGTGGATAGAAGTGACGTGACTCATACGGTCCCAGCTGACTAAGCGACAGCTAAGCCGGCCCAATTTGATTTCTTATTTTAATTTCTAGCATTCACAAAAGGAATCGTCAGCCGGTTGCCTCCTTCGCATGAAGTCGGTTTATTACCGGGAACTACTTTTTTTCTTGTTCAAACCGGTAACCACGTAGCCCTTGACTCTGTCTTCAGTATTCACGTGCCATTCACTCTTCCTAGTTCCTTCCATTAATATCTCTCATGGCACGTGCAGCCTCATGCCAAAGGCTCACAGCCGCCTCTGTCCTTAAAATGGAGAAAATATCCAAGAGGAGGGATTTTTTGATTTTTGAGTATTTTTAATTTTAACAAAGAATTTATATAAATTATTCTAAAAATTAACTTATCCATTTATTTACTCGTCAGCTCGTTGACGTTTAGACAAAGTGATGACATCCATGATTGCTTTCCTTACAAACAAAAATAAGTACTCCATCTCTTAATTTAAAATAAATAATGGTACTTTTATCTCAGTATTTGACTAAAAGAAAATTATAATTTATACGTCTGAGAAAAAATAAGAGGTAAAATTATCTCAAATAGTGAGTCATTCGACCTCCTTAATATGCGTGCTCAAATAGTAAAAAATAGTTAACAAAACTAGGAGGGAGTAATAGTTAGTAGAGTGTCTCGGTTAGAGTTTTTTTTAACAAAAATGACTAAGTTGAACAAATAAAGGTGATATAAGGACCAAACTTCTCATAAAATAAAAATGGCAAATAATGAGCACCGGAAGATGTTTTATTCCAAAAAAAATTACTCTCTGTCCTTCAATGTTTGTCTTCCTCGCATTTCAATATTCAGTAGAGAACGCATATCGAGAAAGCCGGATGAGGCACTATTTGACCCCAAAAAAATCCGAAATTTTTTGTGAACGTACGTTAATCCTTAACGTACTTTCCAGAAAAAATTAGGAGCAAAATTGTCTCAAATAGTGAGTCTACCGACCGTTTTAAGATACGTGTCGAAACAGTAAAAACAAAAGTTAAAGGACGGAGGGAGTATAATTTTACCGCTAATTACCACCGGGATGTTTTTCATTAATAGAGGGTCGTAGTTGACAAGACTCAAATGTTATTAGTATTATTTAAAAAAAATAGAGACATTAAAGGGTTAAAAAAATACTGAGATGCGAAAATTTTAAATCACAAAGAGGTCTGGGCTGGACCCATTCATTTGGGCTCTTACGATCGGCGACCTGGAGTTTCAATACCCAAATATGTCGGGCTGCAGTTGGAAAGGGGAGCACCTCTATGTGATGGTGGGCTGTTTTATTTCAGGCAATGGAAATGGACATACATAGCAGACCGTACCTTACACTTCGGAGTATTTATTTATTTATTATTCTATAGTTTAACGGAGGCATGGACTACGGGCCAAGGTTATTTTGCACGTAGTCTAAGTGTAGTGCAAGTTATTTTAGGTCGTTTGGTTGCCCTTACCACTTACTATTCGTAATCTCTTGTATTTTTATTGGAATGCTCAAGTGATTCATTTTTAGAGTCTCTTTAGTGTTCGTTGATCAAAATCCTAACCCTAAACTCGGGAAAGAATCCCACTTCGTTGTCTCTCTCTTTCTTTGAAGCTAGAAAGAAGCACCAAGGGTTTGTTGTCTCACTCACTCACAAGATCTGTTGGAAGCAACTTTTAGATTTCTTCTTGTTCTGCCATTTGAGCGAAAGATTGAGCATTAGATCAATAGAGTGCACTAGTGTAAATTCCCGCGCGATGCCGCCGGGGAAATGTTGGACTGTCTTTTTTTTAGAAAGAAGAATGGAAAAACAAACTTGGCAGTGGGATTTATGGAGTTGGTAATATTAGAAGGAGAAGAACTTTGCAAATGTGATAAACAATGATGGGAAAATCAATTAATTGCATAATAAAGAAGTGAATAACAGGAATAAATGAAGCGAGAAGGAGATCTCTGATTTACAAAATTTCGTGTATAAAGAGATATTTATATATGTGAAACTGGTTTTAGTTTGCGAGTGTTGAAATTCAATCAACGTCTGTATGCCATCAGTCGTCCTTCAAGTGCACTCTCTAACTACGTTGTAAGTTGTAAGTTATCTTTTTTTTCTTTTTTTTTTAAAGCTTGTAAGTTGTAAGACGGCTAATCAAATGCTGCAGCTGAGCTGCTACCGGGCGATGTAACCAGAGAGTGAGTTAGCAGCCAGCTCAAAAATTCCAACCAACCTCTCCTCGTCTTCTCCGCCCATCCCTCCTCCCTATTTCCCCCTTTCTTCCTATTCCCTCCGCTCCATTTCTCGTCATCGTCCTCCTCCTCATTCTCTCAATTTCCTCCAAAGAGAACGCAACACAACACAACAATGGCTTCCTCTCCATCCGCTTTCCTCTCCAACAACACCATTTCTTTCTCCTCCTCCCTCTTCTCCTCGTCCCTCCCTTTCCCCTCCGCATTCCCTCCCACTCGCCGCCTCTCCTACCGAAGAAACGTCTCGTTCCGCGTCCAAGCCAAGATCCGCGAAATCTTCATGCCCGCCCTCAGCTCCACCATGACAGAAGGCAAGATCGTCTCCTGGATTAAATCAGAAGGCGATGTCCTTTCCAAAGGAGAAAGCGTCGTCGTTGTGGAGTCCGACAAAGCCGACATGGACGTCGAGACCTTCTACGACGGCATCCTCGCCGCCATTGTTGTCCCTGAAGGTGAATCCGCCCCCGTCGGCGCTCCAATTGGAATCTTAGCCGAGACAGAAGCTGAAATTGAAGAAGCAAAAGCCAGAGCCGCTTCGAAATCAGCTGGTTCCGTTTCACCACCCTCTGCTACCACTCCCACTCCTGCCACGCCTGCTCCAGCAATTGCCCAGCCGTCGCCTCCTCCTCCTCCTCCAACGAATGGGCCGAGGAAGACGGTGGTGACGCCATTTGCCAAGAAGTTAGCGAAGCAGCATAAAGTGGATATTAATAAGGTGGTTGGGACGGGGCCTTACGGGAGGATAACTCCAGCTGATGTGGAGGCTGCTGCGGGCATTACAGTTTCGAAGAAGAGTGTGGTTGCAGCACCGGCGCAAGTGGCAGCAGCTGCTCCTGCTTCTACCTCTAAATCTTCTGCAGCACTTCCTCCTCCACTGCCGGGGTCTACAGTGGTACCATTTACTTCAATGCAATCAGCTGTCTCGAAGAATATGCTTCAAAGTCTTTCAGTGCCAACTTTCCGGGTTGGGTATCCAGTGACTACAGATGCTCTTGATGCAATATATGAGAAGGTACATTGTGCTATTGTAGAATTTGATAAGTTTGTTGTATTTTGAATGCTGATTCGAGGACTTAATTAGGAATTGTAGTTGAAATGTGAGCTTAATTTAGTTGGTGCGGGCATTGTGTTATTTGATAGGTGAAACCCAAGGGGGTGACAATGACTGCCTTGTTGGCGAAGGCTGCGGCAATGGCACTTGCTCAGCACCCAGTAGTGAATGCCACCTGTAAAGACGGAAAGAGTTTTACTTACAATAGCAACATTAACATTGCAGTAGCAGTAGCAATTAATGGTGGTTTGATAACCCCTGTTCTTCAGGATGCTGATAAGGTATGACTGTAAAATAAGTTCGTATGCTTGTTTGAGTCTTGACTTTTTAGTGGCTTCTAGATGCTAACTTGTTTTCATGGTGTAGTTGGACCTGTATTTGCTCTCTCAAAAGTGGAAAGAGTTGGTTGAGAAAGCCAGAGCAAAGCAACTTCAGCCACATGAGTTCAATTCAGGTTTCTCTTATAGGAGATGTCACTTCTCATTTTTCTGTTTTTTTTATGCTGATTGAGGCCCTTGGATTTGGATTGTAATAGTTTATGTAGAAAGTCATTTAAACTATTTTCTTGGGCAGGTACTTTCACTCTATCTAACTTAGGGATGTTTGGGGTAGATAGATTTGATGCTATTCTTCCTCCAGGCCAGGTGAGTGATGATGAATAATTTCTTCTCTCATGTTAATGATGGAAGCTGGTCGTGGTTTTTAGCCATTTGCTCATATGCTGATTGAATGATCAGGGGGCTATAATGGCCGTTGGAGCATCGAAGCCAACAGTGGTGGCTGATGCAGAGGGATTTTTCAGTGTGAAAAGCAAAATGCTGGTTAGTTTGCTTCCTTCCTTTGTTAATATCTGTATGATAAACTGTACGTATGAAAACTAAAAATCACTATACCAAGCCTTTTATGATTGAAATTAACTAGGAAATCTAAGCTCAATTTGGGTTAATAGAACCACTAGACTTTCAACGCTATTCTCTTTACTTCCTATGTTGGCACAAGAGGTGGTGGACCGCCTTCATCCACACATGAAATCACCATTTTGACACTCTTGAAGATGATCATTTCTTATACTGTTAGATCTAAAAATACTTCTTCTAGAGATGGTTATATTTGACAAACCTGTTGGTTACTTTGTATGTGAATGATGGGGGACAATCTCATGGGATGGGCTAGAGCTAGTTTAAGTTTGATGAGTTTATGAGGTGTCAGGTAATATGGTATATTCTCTAACTTGACCTGATGTGCTTTGATGGGCGGCAGGGGAGGTTATCAGAACCAACACAAGTAGTTGTATCAGTTAAGGTTTATGGGCATATTTAAAAGTAAACTATAAATTGCCTGGTTAATTTTAAAGTTTTTATGAGTTAAGGACAATTATTTTTATGAAACAGATCTGTTTTAAAAAATGATGGTGTGGGGTTTTAAAAGTCAAAATCTTAATTTGTATCAACTAGCAACACTTGTCCTATTGCTCTGCTATGTGTACCTTGTTAAAGGTCACAAAACTGTAGTCATAGAGTTATACCTGTGGTTCTACCTTTATACCTTACAATATTGATTCTTGTCCCCAAAAAAATTGCCAACCTCATGTTGAGGAAATGAGTCTTAAACTGCCATGGACTTTAGTAAATTCCACGGATTATTTTGTGGCCCTTGGCTCCAGGACTTTGGTTGAGTATATAGTCGATAACTTGCTCCGATTATGGGCCTTGTTTTGCTATTTTATGTTATCTCCAATCACGGGGCTTGTTTTTTTGCTATTTTATGGTATCAGATCATCTAGGCATGGCCTTAGCTGGGAACACTTAACGAAGCTCTCTAGCATGATAAATATCTGCGTGGGAGATCCTAATTGAATTGTTCTTTCCAATTCAGGTGAATGTAACTGCTGATCACCGAATCATCTATGGTGCTGACTTAGCTGCCTTCCTCCAGACATTTGCAAAGATCATTCAGAACCCAGAAAGCCTAACATTGTAGAGAATGTTGGCTTTTTTTATTCAGTGAATGCAGATTACACAACTTGCATAGCCTCTAATGGTTTGGTTGTCGATGTGATGGTGTGCCTATTGAGCAAGATCACCTTTGCTGAGGATCCTGGTTTGAGTCTTTCCTTTAACATCATCGAACGGCTCTTTTGATGTTATTTTTGTGCTGCATTTCATTGTGTTTAGATTTTGTAAGGGTTTCACCCCCATTTAAGGTGGTCTTTACTAGACTTTAGAAACGGAAATAAACATTAAGGTTGCGGGTTTATGGCAGAAGCCATTTCGCCAACAAAAAAAAAAAACTAAGTTTTTTTACCACCAATGTATTTTTTGAGGTTTTTCTTTCTATAAAAGCTTGGCTCTTAGTGATGATGATATATGCATATCCTTTTGCCAATGCGCTCTGCCGTGCGGGGAGGGAAAATGTGAACAATTTAATCAGCAGATTATTTGTCAAGAACATAGTTTAACAACTTTAGCTATATTGTGTTAGCTGTAACTTAATTAGAACTCCTAAGTTATACATGCAAAGAAATTCCGATCACTTTCTTGCGACAGGACTGTTTATATACACCTCCCGTAGTCTAACCGGAGAATTCTTTCTAACTAGCTGCAGCAAGAAAGCAAAGCTAACACAATAGAACTACTGATTATATAACCAATGAACTGCTGTGGGAATTACAGCAGCATATGTAGTAGAAACTGGAAGTTAGTTAAATTGCTTGCAACTGGTCCAATCACCAGTCCGAGCTGATATTCTTGAAAAAAATGAGTCGACTTGACTTCTCATCGATTGCCCCCTACCAGGTAAAGTTACCAGTCTAAACTGATGTCCCTTGAAATGTACAGGTTGTCGATGTACTCGATAACTGGGATTGAAGCTTGGATAAATCTCTTCATTTTCTTATCTGCCGTCTGATCTGTAGTGACAGTGATGACAAAAATTATACTAGCATTCAGGAGATAACACTCTGAATCGTAAGTAACACCTGATCTCTTAAAAGATCCCCTAACCGAACATAACTTACCTGTTTCGTTGAGATTGACTAGAAGTTGGTTCCTGGATGGAAGAGCATACATCCCAGCATAAACAGCAGCCCTGATCGCCCATGCGTGGAATGGTGCACAAACTTGTGTATATGCTGATGTAGCTGCATCCCTTAAAGAGTAATCACTAAAAAAGAAAAGTAAAAAACGGTTTCTTACATCATTAGATTCGCATAATCGTCAAAAAAATAGGTTTTTTGTTCATGAGGAGGGATAAGAAATACATACTCAGCCGCCAAGAATTGTTCAAACAAAGCTCTGATGAGGTCAAGACCTTGCCTCACTCGTCGTAGATTACGAGTATGACTCCCCGGTGTTCTCACGGTGCCATTCGCAACATCTTCGTCAATTATATCCGGCAAACAATCGTATGTCTTTGATGCTTCTTCAAGATCACGGACCTAATCACAAATCGGAATCCAGATTTTTATCATCTAAGAATGCATCAATTTGAATTCACCCTTTTTTTTGGGCCCACCATACTTGAACGGGAGAGATCGGAAGGAAAAAAAATTATATATATACGAGCAAAGAAGACGGACCTTATTGGCATACTCGGACTCTGCGAATTTGAAAGCAAAACCGAGGCAGCTGAAGAGAACAGAGACTAAAGAGCAGGCGTCACAGAATGTATCCAATGCGATATCTCTTCGTTTTCCGTTATTATTACAATTTTCGGCATCTTCATCGTTTACAATCGACAAATCCCCCTTCTTTTTCTTCCTTCTTTCTAAACTATTCGCTAGATCCTCAAATGCCTCCGCCACCAGCAACAGTGGGGTTTTCGCCTGCACCTTTCCTGCTGCCATATTGGTGCAGCGCAGCCGCTTCTCCGCCTTCTTAAACCTTCAATCAATTGCAAACAAGAAACAAAAAAATCGGTGTTCTTGTGTTATAATGAGTTTTGTCGTTTTGAATTCGTCCCAATTTGAATGAATTTTGGAGAAAAAAAGTGATCAAGGGAATTTTGTTTGAAAATTGCGGAGAGAAAAAGATTTCAATTCTCCATTTTAGATTGGGAAAGGAAAAAGAAAGAGGGGCGAGGGTTCGCTAGAGATGCGGACTGCCTAGGAAAAAAAAATCTTAAGAGAGAACAATAACTGAAAAGTCTATCTCCATTCCCGCGTTTCTGGTCAATTCTGTTTTGATTATAATTTGATGATTAAGTAATGACAGATTAATTGTTGACGGCAAAAGGCGGTTTTAATTTTTGGGTCAACTTCATTTCGGCCCATGTTTATAATCTTGAACATGGCCCTTTAGCCCATGATTAATACTTCTCCTCTCTTTGCTCAAAAACGTTAACCAATGTCTCGCATTCGAGTCTTGTGAAATAGAGCAAATCATAATAGAAAGAGTCATTCTTATTTTTTATCTGATAATATTCAAATAAAATTAATGTCTTACCCGGAAGTGATTGAAGGACACCTAGAGAGACTAAAAAACACTCGGACTTGTTTATTCTTATAACGTATGAATGAAAAACCAATATCGTGGGTAAGTATTACGAGACTTATTCACGCTTAATTCAAGTCTCAAGTTCGAAAATGATAATGGAGAAAATCATGCTGAGAAACCATTCTCTTTCAAAACGAGATCCGTCTATTCAAACGAGATTCGTCTCCTAGCTAATAGGGATGAAAAAAGCATGCGAATAAACTGAACAAATTATACAAAAGATCTAGACTGTACTATTATTTCTCCCTGCTGGTTATTCAAATTACAATATTTCTCCTCTACAAGCTAGCAAAACAACTTTTGTTTCCCCTAACTAAAAAGGCAAGAAGAAAATGAGAGTAATTAAACCTTGTTTACAAGCTCAACTCCTCCACTTTCTTGAGACTCACTCCCTTCTGTTCTTCTAACCTGAATTGGCTTAAAAGTATACACCTTGGCACAAAACAAGTAGTAAACAAGATTAACCACTTGCAACAAAGTAATCAGCCAGTAAAAATACTCCAATTTCCCCTTGTTCAAACTATCATCAGGTAGCCAATTGGACCCATCATGCCCTGCACTAAATTTGTGCACCAAAGTAACCAAAAGGGTACTCGTGTAATTCCCAACTGAAATTGCAGTCCAAAACAATGCCATAGCAGTGCTCCTCATGCTTTCTGGTGCTTGATCATAGAAGAATTCCAAATGCCCGATTGACATAAAAGCTTCAGCAATTCCATGGAGAGAGTACTGAGGCACAAGCCAGAACACAGAGGTAGTAACAGGGTCATGACCTAAAGCTGCTTGCTTTCTCTTAACCTCAACAAATCCACCCACTAGCGTAGCGAAAATCGATATGACGAACCCGATTCCCATCCTGTGCAGGAAACTAATCCCACGTTCGAGCCCTGTGATTTTACGAGCGAATGGTACGAAGATTCGGTCGTAGATGGCGATTGTGATGAGCATTGATGTCATTGTGAAGACTGACATTGACCCAGCTGGGATTTGGAAGGATTTGGTTAAGTGTCGGTCCATGGATTTGGCTTGTTGGAGTGAAAATGTGTTCTGTTGTGCATAAGCTGTGATTAGAAGAATTCCTGCTGCCCATATCGGTCCCATTCTGATCACAGATTTCAGTTCTTCTACTCTGTGTACTGTGTTTAATCTCCATAGATTTGGTGATTCGTCTGCTTTGATGTTGTCTTGTTCTGTTACAATTGCAGCCTTATCAAGAAACCTGCAATTTGATAAGCATAGTAAGTAGTTTAAGTATTAATGAAATGTTGAGAGACGTGAGTTGGTATATCAAAGTTTTCTTAACTTAGATCTCGGGAGAAACAAAAAAAATTATATCGAGAGTTAAAGCGCAACAATATTTATAAAGATTTGTCTAGTGCATTAAAAAAAAAAAGGACAATATGAAAGAGGTAAAATAAGATTTTTCTATCTTATTAATGTTATTAATCTAGAGTCGAACAGCTGATATGGATTAATGTTCCGAGCCGAATGATTAATAAGGTGCCAATTGGGACAGGTGGGTCAAAAAAGAAGAAGAGATGAATGAGACAATATTGGAGATGGGGTGATGGGCGAACATGTCTCTATTGCTAGCTAGGTGGTGGTGGTGGTGGGCGATGATAGTGATGGGATAGGGAAGAAGGACAAGCAATTTGTTAGAATTTGTTGCTATGCTGGAAAAAAAGTGAGCTCAATTATAGGAACATATGCATGTGGGCATACATAAGATTTGGGAGTATATCTGGCCCCTATACACCAAAATCAAACCTAAGAAGAAAAATAAAAAGAAAAATCTCTACCATTTTTCACAATAAAAAATACTAATTTTTTTCTTCCCGCAATTAAGCTGACGGAAACATAGAAATTTGATGGTTACACGTGGTAAATGTTTTAAATTTCACGTCTATAAAATATAAACAACATGGATAAACTATACATAATATGAATACTAATTAAACTATTGTTTCTTATATGTCATATTTATTAATGACCTCTTTATTTATTTATTTATTTATATATATATAAAATCGAGATCTTTTTTTGTCACAAGTTAAAAAACTCGAACCGATGTCACTTAATCCTCCTTATTTTTGCAGGGAATATCATAGTGTTGTATAGTTATATTGTTAACTGATAGTATTAAATAAATATGAACTACCAATAACTATACAATTCTATGGTATTATATATACTAATTCAATTTAATTAACAAAACTTAATTAGTGTAAAAATACCAGGGTTTAGCTAATAAGAAGAAATTAAAGGATACTATCGGATGGTCTTAAAAATATATATATATTTAAAAGGTTAGAATTAGTATGGGTGAAGAGGTACTTACGTCATCTGTTTAGTGTGAACAAGTTCTCCGCCCAAGGAAATGGGTCCATCCAGCTTGTCATTCTGGTACAGAAGCTCAGGATCCGAAACCATTTCCAAATTTCTCTTCTTGAATGCAGCCACCGACACTTGTATCAACCTGGTAAACGGGCTACCCGCCGGATCCAAGTTCCGGTAAAGCGGGTATCCACCAACAAATGTAATAATTGATAGAAACATGGCAACGGTTGGAACTCCGAGTCCCCATCCCCATCCAATGTTGTCCTGAATATACACCAGCACTGTAACAGCTAAAAGGATTGATACTCCCATCACAAAATAGTACCAATTGAAGTATTTCCATGTTTTTGCCGATTGATTTGGATCTGTTTCGTCAAATTGGTCCGCCCCGAATGCCACCACACAGGGTCGGATCCCGCCGGACCCTAAGGCTCCGAGGAGGAGGGATCCGTATAAGATCGCTAGCTGCCGGGTGTCTGCTTCTTGACAAACTTGACCAACGTTGCATGGAGGTGGCCTTAAGTGGGGAAGTATAGCCGATAGTGTCAAGCTTGTCATACCCTAATAATAATTAGCAATGAATTTGGGTCAACTTTAGTATAAAAAATATTAAAATAATACTTAAATCAATACTAGGTTTGTTTAAGGTTGAAATCTTTTCTCTTTCATCTTTTTTGGTCCAGATCCAACCCAATAACTTAAATTATAATATTAATTAAGAGCACAAGCCGTATGAATAGGTTGTGATAAGAAACTCAATTTCAAAGAGACTCTCAAAAATAATGTTTGCGAGTGAGTTTAAGTTGTGGGAGAGGGAGCTAGAGATAATATTACGAGTTGGTAAATGATGGAAGCGATGGTTATGGTCCAGAAGCGGCCGGCGTAGGCGTCGGCGAAGAAAGCTCCGAGCAACGGTGTCAAGCTAGAAGTGCCGCCGAAGTTGGTGAGAGTGTTGGCTGCTTTGGTTAGAGGCATGTGAAGCTCAGTTGTTAAGTAGCTAATCATATTAGTATTGAATCCAACCACAGCCAACTTCTCACAAGCCTCGTTTGCTACAAAGAAATTAATTAAAAGTTACAAAATAATTAATAAGCAAATTTGCTAAATATGGTAAGAGAGCGTAAAAAAACGAAAACTTACCAAATATGAAAGGCATTGTTATCAATCCACCTTTTTGCCTTTTGGTTGCATTTGCATGCCACCCTTTCTCATTTTTCTTTGGGTTTTCCATCTCGTGATTCGTTTTGTGTTGGTTTAGTGTTTTAAGAGTGGCACCCTAAAGACCCTATTTATAGGCATCAACTTTGTCGTATATTTTTTTGGTGTTGATGTCATCGTAATTGTCATAATTAAATATATTCTACCATTTCTTTTGTAAAAAAAGGAAAAAAGAAACACTAGAATATACTCTCTTTTTTTCAAAAAATAATAAACAATTGACAATGAAATATGAATGAACAAAGCTAGGGAAATTTTGTATTTTTGCACAATAACTTGCTAGACCATGTTTAGTGGAGTGATCATGTTTGCTTAATTTTCTACCACATTTATTATCATACTTATCACTATGTCATTTTAGGTTCATCTTCTAGCTAGTAGTGTCAAGTCAAATTGATTAAGAATTCAAAAATCGTTATCGATGAGTGATTTGTGTGAAAAAATTTACATTTTCGTCTCCTAAATAAAAAATTGTCGATCCAACATGTTATATATCTGTTAAATAAATATTTGTTTAGAGTATTTTACGGCTTAATTAATGAGCAAATCCTATATAAAGAGGAGTGATATTATTCTATTGTAAGTTTAAGAATATAACTGAGAAAATGTTGGAGATTTCAACTGTAGTTAGTAATCATCACAAATATGATTGTCATGAGGCAAAATGAGGTCACAAATATAAAATGTGAACATACACGAAAGCAATAATTAAAGTGAACAAAAATTAAAATGATGCAAGGATGTAAAATTTTATCACCTTTCTGTACAATATTGCTCGGATTACGTCTCTGTGGCAGAGAATTAGAGGAATGATGGCCGGCGAGCCAACCACGCCACGCGTCCAATTGTACAGAAAAAAAGTGCCCGGAAGGAGATAGTGGGGGTGGGCTGACTGGGCCCATTGAACTAACTCACCGGAGCCTAGTACATTGTCCTTAAATTGAATTTTCCTTCTAACATGGGTTGTCATTTACATTTATCATTTTTTTCTGATAAGGGCCGACGACCAAACCACGCCATGCGCACAACAATATTTTTTTTAATTGTTCTACAGTTTATAACAATGGAGTCCGTAAATAATTTTAATTTTCAGTATAACTTGAAAATAATAATTAAAAAAAACTGAAACAAATCCAATAATCTTGGACCAATACTTGTGAAAGCAATGCATTTGAGCAATGCGTTCTTCTGGAAGGCACGCGTAGCCGGCGGTAGCCCTAGTGAAAGGAGTGACCCATTGATAATCCATAACCAACCCCCAGGGCATTCTAGTCTTTTAAGGACTTAAAACTATACGCCCAGATTCCTCTTCCCACAATCTCAGAAGACCAGATTCCATTTACCCGGTACCGCCCACGTCATGCTGCCCAGGTGGTCAACATCAACGAAGGGGTCCCCGCCCACCGGATCAACACGCCCCGCCGACCCATTCCCGGAATACAAGCCTCTCAAGCTACCAGGACTCTACACCTATAAATACCCCCCCCCCCCCCCCTTAAGGCAAAGAAGGGGGAGAAGAAGAAGAAACTAGCTCATACTTTGCCAAAATTTACTCTCAACTTTGCTTATCTTACTCTCACCCAGAGTTTTGAAACCCGGACCGAACCGGGGTTGAACCGCCCGGGTCGACGTTAAAATGAGGATTTCGGGCTGGTTCAGTCTTTGAACCGGACCTGCAAGTGACCCGGGTTCAACCGGTCGACCCGGCCAGTTTTTACAAAACCGGCGACCCGGTCGACTCGCTATCGACCCGATTGGGTCGATCTCAAACCAAAACGACGCCGTTTTGTATTTTTTTTAAATTTTTAAATTTTTTTTTTCAATATGGAAAATTTGATGGGCCGGCCCATTACAGGCATGGGCCGGCCCGTTATAGACACCAGTTCAATCCGGTTCAATCATCTAAGCTCGAACGGTTCGCTGAATGAACGGTTCACACTGTACCAATGGGTCAATCCGGTCGAACCTCGGTTGAATCCGGTTCAACGGGTCAACCGGGTCGATTTTTAAAACACTGCTCTCACCATGAATACTAACTTGACTATCCGGCCCTCCGGTCGGAGTATTTACGTCGGGGCCCTCCGGCACCTTGTAGGTACAGTAGCAGTGTGGACGCCTGCCCATTCTGAAAGGTTAAAATTACAGAATTATCCTTACCCCGGTTCTAAAATTATCACCCCTAATTCCATATCCTTCACTAATAATAATTGTGACAAAATCAGAAAATTATAGCATGTCTTTGTAATTCCTCCGTGCTAGTGGGCTTCCAAATTCGTGTCAAAATAAAGTTTAAAACATAGGCCATTCTATCAAAAAGCCCCCCCCCCCCACAAAAAAAAGAAAAAAGAAAAAAACTGGATAGGGTTTTCTTGTATGCAATTTTTTCAAAGGAACCTTTTCCATTTCATTTTTTAATGAAAAACTAATGAAATGGAACCGCAGGATATAACCTCAAAGTTTCAGAAATTATGTTTTGAAGATAGCTTAGTCTTGACAAATCTCACTCATTGATCAAACTTTCTTGCCCAATTTGAGAGTCGACTTCTACTCTAGCCTTTTCCAAGACATTAGGGTTGTTCAGTAAATTACAAAAGGCCCACTCTAATGATGAAGAAGATGTTTCTGTTCCGGCAACTAATATTACCTGTGGATAATAAAATTGGAGTAGATAGATAGTTTCAGACTTCAATATTCAATTCTGTCATGAAGTGAATTTAGAGGGCGATTCTTTTTTTAAGGTTTGTGCGTAAAATTGTTGTAGAAAACATAAATAAAATTAAAACCTAACCCGAAGAGTACTCTAGCTATGAATATTCTATTAACTCAAACAGTTAAGAGCTAGTTGTACCATTGACTTATTGACCCAAAAATTCAAAATGTAGTGATAACTATGCAGCAACATTGATTCAAATCTAAATTACCAATCTTATATAAAAGAGTAGAAATGGATAACGGTAGAGATATTATAAAAAAAAAAATAGAAGAAGAAGAGAAGCGATTGAACTCACCAGAATAAGACCTTTGATGAGTTGGTCGGTATAGATCTCGGGTTGACACTTCTGCAGAGCAAGAACATAGCTGATCATGGTGTTTCTTTCCTTACCATCTCGATGCTCATCTACTAATCTTTGAAAGAACATGTCCATCTTTCTACTAAACCTCTTCAATTTCTTGAATGATAAATCAAACCGCTCCAAATTGGAAACAAATCACCGATTCTTGTCACCAAACATCACCCGCATGGACCTGATCACCATAATATGTCTTTCCGGCGACCATCCTCATCAAAATATTACAAGTCAGATCGAAAAACATTGTTCGCAACTCTACCTTATTGAATCCATTTCTTGAATTTTCTGAAACACGGCGGAGCCTTGATACTAAATTCTTGATCTCATCTTGTCGGATGGATCGAAACTGATTGAGCTTGTAGGTGAAAATATTTCGATGGTGCAAATGCGACGAAGGTTGCGCCAATGGTCGCCATAGTTTGTTGCGGCCATCATAGTGTTAGTGTAGTTGTAGGAAAGATACCTGCCGCTCGGGACTTGAATGCGGTCAGCCAAAACAACGTCGTTTTTGGTGAATTATTCTTCGATGGCGGATAGGGATGAAACAACAATTGTCAATCGGTTTCCTAATTTGAGAGAGAGAAGATCCGGTCCATACTTTTGTGTTAGATTGTGAATTGTTTTATCGAAAGGATGTTTGAGGAGATGAAGATGGCCTATGATGGGTAGGGAGGCAGATTTTTGAATTTGTTTCTTGAATTTTTTAACCTAAAGGTAGCAAGAATGAGAATGAAAGTGATGAGAAGTGCGCATGTGTATGTATGTATACTAAGGCATCCTCCATTTTTTGGACTTTGGAAGTTGGATTCATCTTTCTATGGTATTAATCAAAATATAAAAAATAAACATCATGACAAACGAGCAGATTTATTTTTATTTTTATTTAGATTCCATCTTCAATAATTCAATATTATTTAATATTTAAAATGTTTAATTAGTGTTCCCTTTGTTTTTCCCTTTACGATTAGTTGACTAATGGTTCAATTTTCAAATGATTTGGAACGTATATAGGTCAAAATATTAGAGTCGGGTTCCTAGCTAGTGGCGCACGCTAGTTGAATTTCGGAGAAGCTTTCCATTCTTTGTTATTCTAAGAAAAAACAACTCCAACCTTACCATCAGATGATCCGTAAGTTTCTTTTCCTTTTTTTAAATCGACAATGAGTAATTCTAAATTATTTGATAAAAATAAATTTTCTGTTAACATGATCCAAATTTAATGATTATCTTCCTCATTTCTAATTTTTTATCTTACGTATGAACAATAAATTATGCTTATACTAGATTGGCTCAGTATAGGACAGAATACTCTGTAATTTCTTTAGATTCAAACTTAAAATTTGCAACTTCTTATTCTAAGAATGAGAATGCTGAACCACTCGTGTTTACGAATCCTCATTTCTTTTTATTGTTAGGCTCCAACATACTAAGTAAAAAAAGAAGACAAAAAGCCCATGCGTTTAGATAGGTCCAAACTCAGTCCAGATTAAAAGCTTAGTGCTGGCCTTAGCCCATCTCCGACAAAAAAAAAAAACTTATAACAATACTAAAAGAACTTTAAAATTTTAAAATGTCAGGAAAACAAAACCCTAACACACACAAAGCCGCTGTTCCGCTCAAATCATTTTCTACTCTGCCTCCCGTTTCCTAATCCGTCTGCCGCCCCAGGTCTACTACTCTCAACTGGCGCCGCGCTCAAGACCACTTTCTCTCATCCGCCGCCGCCTCCTCCTCCCAATCCCAACACGACCTTCTCTGCTCGCCGCTGCTCAGGAGAGGACACCTTCCTCTCACCAAGGTATTTTATTTCTGAGTTGTTAAATTTATATGACGTTGGGAGTACACCTGTGGTTTTGATATTTTATTTGTTAATACGATAGGAAAAGGAGCTGAGAACATCATAATTATAATTTCTGTGTTTTTTGCTCTGATTTACAAAATTTCGTGTATAAACGTCTGTCTGTTTGCCATTAGTCCTTCTAGTGCCCTTTCTAACTATGTAGTTCAATCTTCAAAAGGACAGAAATTACGGGTCAGTGAATTTGATCTACCTCAGTGAGCTAATCACCATCCGATCCTTACATATCTCTTCTGGGAATTCTTCAATGGTTCTGCTGTATTTGAATTTTTGTTTTTTTTTTTTGCTTTTGTTTTACCTCCTTGTGCCTGAAGGAAAAAAGATGATGATTCTTCCCTTGTTCATACAAATTCGTTGGTACTATATTTTGATGAATGAACAGTTGTATTTTCTGTCTTTCTGTGGAAGCATAGGTCTCAGTAATCAGAATGCAGTCCACTGAAGCACCCAACTCGATGGAGATTCAAACAGCTGTTAGTGGGCAGGCATCTCAATCCGTGGTTTTGCCTGCAAAGCCCAAGTTTCAGCCTTTGAAGCCACACGAAATGGCTGATGGCCGTGTTCAGTTTCGTAAGGTCTCTGTCCCACCACATCGGTATTCTCCTCTCAAAAAAGCTTGGATGGAAATATATACTCCTGTATATGAGCAGATGAAGATCGATATCCGCATGAATCTCAAGGGTAGGAAGGTAGAATTGAAAACCAGACAAGACACGCCTGATGTTAGTAACCTACAGAAATGTGCAGATTTCGTGCACGCTTTCATGATGGGTTTTGATGTCATTGATGCCGTTGCACTCTTGCGGTTGGATGAGCTCTATGTAGACTCTTTTGAGATCAAGGATGTTAAAACCCTCAAAGGCGAGCACCAGTCCCGAGCCATTGGAAGACTGTCCGGTAAAGGTGGCAAAACAAAGTTTGCCATTGAAAATGCTACCAAGACCCGGATTGTGATTGCTGATACCAAGATTCATATATTAGGATCGTTTCAGAATATCAAAGTCGCAAGAGATTCTCTCTGCAGCCTCATTTTAGGGTCCCCAGCAGGAAAGGTGTACTCAAAACTCAGGCAAGTTACTGCTAGATTGGCTGAGAGGTTCTGATCATTTTTGTGTTGTGGCAACAACGAATGTAACTTGGTGAAATTTTGTTGGGCACCTTCCATGAGTGTCAAAGAGTTATTTACTATGGAAGAGATGAAACCTTTTCTTTTTCCTTTTCATTTTTTCGCTAATTTACTTGCAACAATCACCTTTATGAATCTAAGCCAACACACATGAAGCCCATTTGTTGTACTAGATGGCCCATCCCAATTTTGATCTTGACTTTGATCACCAGCTTTTATGAGCCTATGCGAAGAATCCAATTTGTCAATGGGGGTGCTGGTGGACTACATTCATCCGTGCCATTCTCATGTCAATGTGTAATTCCTCAAAATAGAGTTTAGGTGAAATTTAAAACACTTTTTTTTTTCTCCCTGATGTTAGGATGAAAGGGTCTTTAACTCCTATAATAATCCAAGCAAATAATTTATTAAAAAGAAAAATAAACTAATGGAGTAGGGGGGGAGCATAGTGAGAACCTCTTGATGTTGTTATACATCACCTAAAAAAAAATCTCTTTTTTATGCACAATAAAAGCAAAGCATCACCTCTAACTTAAATTCTATAAGTTGGATATCTTCCAAACACACGTTTGAATATTCATTAACAAAACGTTTCTCCTTTTTCCTCACCAAGTTAGGTGCGATTGCATGAATCAAGCAACATTTACTTAGTCAAGCGAGTTGGTTGTTTGAATGATTATTTATTAAGCTTCTTGATAGGAGTAAGTGTATGTATATGGGTAAGCTAAACCTAATTAGCACGTTGCTTAGTCCTTGGGTTAGAGGATCTTCCTTGATTAGCTAATCAAAAATATTAAATCATAATAATAATAAAGTAAGAAAAAAGCTAGCCGTAAATGCTTTAATCAGATATCAATTTTATTAAAGTATTGTTGAATTTTAAAGAAAATGAATTTCTACATTGGTCCAAAATGATGTTGTGTGTTTTTAAAATTGTAATTTTAACATTTTCTTTATATTTAAACAAAATTAGTAAAACGTTATAAAAATTGGAGGAGAATTTTGATGTAGAAATTAATGAAAAAAATTCAAAAGAGAAAGAGTAATGATATTTTGACAAAAAGGTTGAGCAGAATACTTGGGTGGAATACTGTATTTGTACAAATACTGATACTTTCTTCATTTATTTACAAAAGTGCCATTAATGTTAAATATGACTCATCTTCTTCACTTACAATCCACACTTGTCTCCTTCCTCCAAAACTCCAAAACCTAAACCTAGATTGCCAAATCCAGCATAGTGCACGCGAGATCAAGCAGGCGAGATCGCCGTGACCACCCCGCCACCGTTCACCCCGCCGTCGTTCACCACCACCGCTCTCCAAGGCTTGCATTTCTGGTGAGTTTGTTTCTAATTTTTTGTCCACGATTTTTGCTTCCCTTGAATCCCATTGCTGTATTCTGACAAAAAAAATGTAATGAATCTTGACTTTTATATGACTTGAATTTACTGTCTTATAAATTTGTTTTGAACTATTTTTATATTTTTCTTTTATAAATATTTTTAATAAGATGATAGGTTTATTTAATTGATAGTTGAATTTATATTTAATTTATTGAATTATGCCATTGCTTTACGAAATTAGGATTAAAATAATTTATGTACAGCAATGTGATGAAGGGAACGGTGGGATCATGTTGGGATTATTTATGTACAGCAATGTGTGTGTATATATTTATTAGAAAGTAGGAAAAGTTCAATAAAATTATTATGCCATTGCGTTTGGTTTAGTATGTATGTCTGTTAAGGTTAACAAAAGGAACGGTGGGATCATGTTGTAATGATGTACTTCTTGGGCTTAATAGGCTTGTCTGTTAAGGCTTTAGAATAGTGTGGTATACTGATTTCCGCAACTTTATTTTTTCAAACGTAATTAATCATGCGTACATTCATAGTCTTTGTTCTGATCTAATCTGGATTCTCTCTTGGCTTTGTTGATACAAATGTAGTCTTTGAGAGTTAATTATTTACATATAATGCATTGATGAAATGCTAGGAGTTATTACCTTGTAAGTAGGCATCATAGAAGAGGAGTTTTTAACTGTTTTGGAAGTCATCTATGGAGTACTTAGTTGTGCCTTTAATTTTGGTTCCAAATAAAGAATAGAAACTTGTTTTGTCTTTATGCTACACTAGAAGTGCAGGGAAAACCTCTCTAGAGAAGGATAATATTGTGGTTTCTCTTATAGGCAAGTCCTTTGTTGTTTAGTGTTTTATTTAATTTTATTTATTTGAGATTAGGGTGCTAGGGATATTTGGGACAGAGAACTGTTTTCATCTCTTAAGATGCTCGTCAGAAATAGAAATTTAATTTCTTTGTTTTGATGGCATTATGTGGAGAGAAAAAAGAAAGTTAGAGTGCTTGTGGATCTCCATGACACGAACAACTCTTTTGTTCACTTAAGATAAATTTTTTGATAATTTTTTTTCAGAAATCTACATTCAGGAGTTGATACTTGGTTCTTGTGGTTATGTTCTGCTTTTAAGATTTTTTTTCTTTAAACAAAATTTATATGAACACTTCTTAAGTTAGTCATTACATGTTCAGCTTTTACATGGATCTTCACATCTGTTTTTTCTTAATGATTTCTCCTTGTTTTCTGATTTTAGTAATAGGAAGCAACTCTCATCTTTCTTTTTCAAATGGTGTTGCATCTTTGCTGGAGGAGGTATCAACATCTGTGAATTTGCAGCAGCTGAATTTGGGGAAGGAGTCAATTACATCTCCATCACATGATAAACATGGAGTAGTTTTTGAAATGTCATTCTACGACAGCTTCTTTCTATCGTACCTTATCACCTATGTATTGTTAATGGAATGGTTAAAACTTGAACTACTTGCGAATGTCGAAACTGTTTGAGATAAGCCATTCTACGGCAGCTGATCACATTGCATTTCATCATGTTTTATTGTCCATTTACTAGTTATTTTGGACAATAAATCTACTGATGTATCCCTTTATTTCCCACATCTTATCAGGTCTGGTTTGGAGGCAGCATTGAGGAATTTGTGCAGAAGAGAGTTGGAGCTGACTACTCGAGTTTAGGCCTGGGTCTTGGCCTAGACATGTTCGTATCTGACGCAGTGCGCATACCAGAATCGTCTTGGCCTAGACCTCGGCCAAGACTCCTTCGCGATCAGACAGTAGTTTGAAGCGTTTGAACCACTTTCAGAGTTGGACTCTTACAGCTGGCACGTAGCAGCTGTCCTGCAATTTTAGAGGGATCTGAAGACAATCTTATGTAGAATCCCGCATGGGATCTCCCTCTTTATTTAAATTGCGATTTAGTTTCCTTTTTTAAGAACAATTAATTGTAATAATCTTTTAGGAGATTATTTAGGAGATTGAGTTGGAGAAGGACAGAGGAGTTTTAGCTTACTTATAGCTGAACTCGTCCTCCCCTTCCTCTCTCTCTCTCTACGCTCTCTTCTTCTTCCCCAATTCGACACTTTTATACTATTGCTCCGGATTTAATTCTTTGAATCTCGGATTTAATTTATTTATGCAATCAAGTATTCTTATTATTCATTCATGAGTATGAGTAGCTAAACACTTGTTCTTGGTAAGGGTTGATGAGCTTAGTTCTTATGCATTCGTGAGATCAAACCATGCTTAATAATCTCTTTATTCGTATTTATTTATTTCTTGAACTTAATCTATCGCTTACTCACTAGAGACAAGAGTTGGCCATTCTTGTACCCTAGTAGAGAAGAGTTACAACCAACCTAGAAGGAGAGGGAGTACCCGTCGGCTAGGCGAAGTAGGTGACTAGTCTCGCGCCAGACTAGAAGAAATAAGTAATCTAGGTCAAGACCAGCTTGACAACCTAGGGTTTCCGTGGGGAAACACCTTGACCTAGGTACTGTCTTCTCCTGTACCATTGAAGAGGTGAGCAACCATTCAAGACAGCAGTCAAACAGATAAACCCTTTAACCAGCAAGGTGTCCCTTGGCTAGGATTATCAGGAGAGGGAGTACCCGCTAGGTAATTTGAAGAGGAGGGAAGACAGGAGTGAACAGGAGTACCTCCACTCTATAGCAGTGCTATGAACGAAGAGATGAACATCCTTGAGTCAATGATCGAAGCATAAGAACAGAAGCTCTCCTATCGCCCTTACCGGGAATTCTTTCTTTTCTGATATTTCACTGTCTTGACCCGTGTCTTGGCCTAGACTCTGCCCAAGACTGTTTTGAATTATTTTATTTCTTTCTGTTTTTGTCTTTATTTTCATATTCAACCAACCAAATTCAGTGACGAGGAAATCAACCAAGAACTACATTTCCTAGAGGTCTCTGTGGACGATCCTCTTACCACAATCTACAAATCCTTGTAGTAAAGTGATAAGTTGTATTTCTACCCCCTTTTCCATACATATTTCACTCTTATATTTGACGTGTTCGACGCGCGATCAGCAGCTTCAAAACTGCATCTATGTTGCTACTTAATATACAACTAAATGGAAATTATAATAGTACATTTGAATTACACCCACAAATTAAACTATGTTTGAATGCAGCATAATTTAACAATATTTGAATATAGTACATTTAATATACATCTAAGTTTGAATGCAGCATAAAATAAACTATACAAAAGTTTGGTAACAAGAATCAACCACAAATTAACAATATTTGTCATTTCTGATCGAGAAATACAGAACAAAAAATGGAAAAAAGTCATTTACATTAAATTTAAAGCATCTCTTCTACATTGTAATTAACGATTCAAATCTAGCGACCAATAATAAACCAAAAAATAATACAAACCAGACATATACATATCATTTTTACTACCTTATATACTTGATTGACTACCTCTTTCACACACCTAAGCTCATCTAACATACTTGTTTCACTACCAATGCTTATATCACCCCTCCTTCCTTCGTTCTCAAGTGTTACCCTTGCAATTTCAGCTTGTAAATCTGCATTTCTTTCGGCCAACTCTTTCTCACGATCCCTCAACTCCATTATCACTTCACGAACCCAACCTGTTACTGGTTTATCTTCCCAAAGGAAGAAGCCACAACCGCCATATTCATCTAGTCAGCACTCAATTCCAACAATCATAATAAACCAGCATTTACAGCCCCAAAAATCAGCACTTACAGCCCCAAAAATCACTAACAGTCATATTCATCACTTATCATAAAATGAATCAATTTATCATATTCATCACTTCAGCACTCAATTCCAACCAAATACTATCCAGAGTCAATAATTTAAGGCATGCGTGGATTGAATTTTTTTCCAATATGAGAACACTCAATTCAAATGAACATTACTGAAAGCAAAAAATGAGAAACTCAGGTTGAAAGAAAACTTATCATGATGTTGTGAAAACAGGGGGAAAATACCAATTTAGTTCTGGCTATTTCACCATGCATCTCCCGTTATCCTCAGTCACCACTAAAAACAATATACTGACATTTGTAATGTCTAATACTATTAGACTTGGCATCCTTGTATGTCTGTTTGCCCCTGCTGTTTGCACATTGCATTGTCTAAATTAAATTGCTTTTCTTTTCAGCACACACTTTCAGCACACAACCCAAATAAATTCAAAACGACATCCTACCAAAATAGATTAACATTCCGTAGCAAAAATGGAAAAGGAAAGAAACCCTAAATTAGGACAAAACCCAAATCCCCAAATTTTGAAATTAGGGATTGAAAAATAAATAGAGATTTATCAAACAAACCAGAGAGACGAGTGTCGAGCGAGAGAGAGCCGGAGCGACTGAGACTGCGACCGTCGATCGACCGTAGGGGTGCTGGATGGTCGTGGCCGAGAGAGAAGGAGAGCGTGCGAGTGTGAAGGGAAGGAGAGCGTGCGACCGTAGGGGTGTTGGATGGCCGTGGCCGAGAGAGAAGAAGAGCATGCGAGAGAGCCGGACGACTGAGGTTTTGTTTGGGTGTACCGTATTTGTACTGAGAGATGAAGGGAAGAGAGGGGGCAATTTTGTAATTTTCAATCAAGGGCAATTTTGTAACCACAGTATTCTGCCCAAGTATTCTGCTCAACTTTTCTGTCAAAATATCATTACTCAAAGAGAAAACATAAAAAATGTCCAAATTGTACCTTCTAGAAAATTATAAGGTTTGTGTTGAGGTATACGAATCAAAATCTCATATCGGAAAGATAAAAGAAATAAAAAGTACATATAAGAAGAATTGATCTTTTTAATAAAATGAAGTTTTTTGTAAAACTCGTGCGGGTTTAAACCTGAAGCAGACAATATCATATCGTATCACTCGTAACAATTGAATATTGATAGAAAAGCATGTCATTTAAGTGTTGATTCTTGAGAGTTGAGGGTATAAACTTTTCCTTTCTTTTCTTTTATAGAGAAAAAACTAGACCGGAAGTCAGGGGCGGAGTAGCGTGTAAAAACTATAAACAAATCGAATGAATAATTAGTCCCGAAATAGTCAGGAACGTGTGAGCCCATTAACTTTATTCGTATTTCGTACCACTCTTTCCTTATGGAACAAGGATAAAGTATAAAGTACTTTTATGATTAATTTTACTTCTACTTTCGGTCCACGTCATCTACGTAGAGTTTAACATTACCGCCTTTTTTTCTATTCTAACTGAATATCATTTAATTTGAAAACATTATCACGTGTTCTTAATAATTCTTATTTTCGATAGATCATAATACACAAAAAAATTACATTTTTATAATTATATAGTAAAAACTCATGTATTATAAATTTTAACCAAATGGAAAAAATCCTGACATAAGTTTATAGGTGTTTTGCATCTCGATAATTCAAGGGTAGTTATTCACTTTTATCTTCAAGGTGCGCAGATCCAAATCCTGTCACGGGCAAAACTGGATCCGAAAGTTACAAATGAAATAGATCCAAATCATGTCTGGGCTAACAACATCCATCAAACTAGTTTCGAAAAAACGGGTGAGAAATATGAGATCCGTCTTCAGCATCAAAAGAACCAAGTAATGTCTGCCGTGTAGTCACGGATTGTTAATTTTAAATTCTACTTCTACTTGTATATTTCTTTAACAAAAAAAAATGAATTTTAAGGATTTACAGAAAAAAATTAAAATGAGTGCCCAACGGCGTCGTTTCATCCCCACGTGGTTTCCACTCGCCACGAAAAGTCCGAGAACTCGGACGAGTCGAAACAAACATTAGAATACTCGAACAACCCATCGTCATACGCCACGTACCCGCCGTTACCGTTAAAGTTGTTGGCTACCACGTCATCAAACCCAAAAGCCTCATAATTCGGGATCTGATCCTCAAATCCCCACAACTCACCGATCTCGGCCGAGTCACCCGAGTCAACTCGCACCAACTCAGCCGCCTCCTCGCTCTTGTCAGCCGCCCCCACCGCGGACGAATTCACCGAAGGAGGCAAGCCCAACTCATCATCGGAAGCTTCTAGAAGGAACCCGAGTTCCTGCTGTGAGTCGCCGGAATCTGACGTCAAGTCCACCACCGGCACCGACCGAGAGGAGAAGGACGGAGATATCTCGTTCTCGAAACTCTTCATAACCGAGTCGAGATCCAGAATCGCCGTGTCAGGATCCGACTCGTCGAAAAACCCCAACAAATCCTCCCTAATTTTTTTCATCTCCGGCATGTCAGACTCACCGGACTCATCCCTGGCTCGTTTCTTGCAACTCATCCCTTCCATAATAATAAAATAATTTATATATTATTGCTATCAGTTTAGAAATTAGGAATGCAGAGAGATAGGAGAGGATAATTAAAATCTGCTGCTTGTGTTTATGTGGCGAGATGAGGCATACATTGGAGGAAGATTATATAGGAGACATTGTAGAGAGAGAAAATGAAGAGAGAGAAAGTGAGTGATGATGATGGGACAGAGGTAGGCGCGTGGGGGAGAAAAGCATTGGCAATCACGTACGTCCTGTGTGGATAGTTTCTTTCTTTTCTTTTCTTGTTTTCTACTTTTGGGTAAGGGTAGAGAAGTACATATTTTATATTTATTCTTTTCATCTCAACGCATTTATATGGATCGTTTGATTAGTAGTAAGTAGGGGTGTACAAGAACCGATCCGGACTGAAAACCAGACCGAAATCGGACCGGATTGAAAAGTTTTGGTTCGGTCCGGTTCTCTATCCCTCAAATCCGGGAATCGGCTCGAAGAACCGGTAGAACCGGAAATATATATTTATATATAAATATATATATATATATATGCATAATAATATCAAAATATTCATTTGGTTCAATGGTTAACTCATCACTTATTATATTAAAGGGGAGAGGTTCAAACCCTCTTGGCTTCACTTTTTTTGTATTTATGTATAAAAATAAATTTTAAGTAAAAAAAAAAAATTTCCGAACCAGAACCGAAACCAACCCGGTCCGGACCGGAAGTCTACGGGCCGGGCCGGTTCTGGCCTGAATAGGAACCGGTCCGATCCGGTTCTAGCCCAAAAACCGGACCGAACCGGCCCTAGTAGTAAGTTTGTTCATTTCATATTTACGGTCCTCTTTTGAGATTTTAGTTTGGGATCAGATCTGGTTTAGTTTTTTCAAGATTAGTCTTAATTTTTTGCTAAACTCATAATATCTTTTGTAGACCAAAAAAACAAAAACTGGAAAATAGCTTGGGATAAAAAAATCCATAACAAATAACTTGAGGCCAAGGATTTAGAGAGAGGGAGATCCTTCAGATCCCAGGGGTTTCTATTTTTCACGGATGTGTTACTGTTTTATTTAAATTAAATTTGTTTGGAACTTAGGTTGAGGTCCGGCCCGAATGGGACCCACAAACTTAGTCAATCACGGCCTTTGCCTTCCTCGTGTTTTCGCTGAAATATAAAATTAAAATGCAAACTAAAACCTGTTTTTGCAAGTTTTGGCTGCCTGACTCGATCCAAACAAGAAATCAATTTATGCTTAAAGTCAAAACTAGTTTTATTGACATGTAAGTAATTTTGTACTACTTTCATACTTAAAGAACAAATATCTACAGTAGGATATCATACTGAGATAATCATCTCGTTTGAAATTTAATAATACTAAAATAAATAATTTTTTTATTAGAAGAAAAAAAGGAGAATATTCGAAAAAAATAAATTCTTTTATATGTAATGAATATTTCCTCCGGATTTTATTAACTGTTAATTTTTTTCTTTTAAAAAGTAAGAAACGACAGTTAAAAAAATTAGGAGGAAATATTTACCAGCATAACCCACCAAAAGTATTTGTGATTGAGATGTCTCAGAAAACTATGATTATTTTTAAATTTTAATTTGTTTTTTACGGCATTTTTGTGTGTGTGTGAACGAGTGATAATTAATTGGAGCCAACAAAAATGCTAGGATGGTTATGCTAGGATGGCAAAATTAAAGTATGTTTTTTTTTTTGAGAAAAAATTAAAGTATGCTAGGATGGTTATGGGTCTGCTTTTGTGATAAGGACATATACTAAGGGCATTTTAGTAAATAAAATGAGGATTTGACTAGATGGTGGGTCATGGTGGAATGGAAATTGCTAAGAAGGATTTGACGAGATGATTGAACGGGAAGTTGTGGGCAGACGGCATTTGTTTGGAAATTTTGTTTTGGACCGAGGGATAATGTTGTTGATGATGATAGGCATTATACCTTTCTGATAAAATTTGAAAAAAATAAAAGAAAATTGAGGTTATCTCACTAATTATTTTTTACGACTATTCATGTACGGTATCCTCTATCAATTAAAATTAATTTCGTTTGAACACTATTACGTTTTCAAAAATAATAAATTTTTTAAAATAATTTTACTTTATTCTCAAAATTCAAATTTAATATCAAAAAAATATTCAGCCGGATAATAATCACCACCACCATTGCTAATTATTTTAAAACACGCAACACACATTTATAACCTTTTCTAAAATGTCCACTAAATCTTGCCGGATATGAAAGGATTTTTATAACTTTATGTTACACGTTTTTTCTTGTGGGACAGTAAGATAGATTTTTTTTTTAATTATTGTTACCTTCCCTCTAGAAGTATAAATAGAAAAACTCGAATTTAAAATCTCATTTTTTATTATTATTTACAAAAATTATTAGTGAATTACAAACTCATTAGTATATGTAAGTACTCAATTCAGGTTTATTTTGTTCTATTATAGTGCAACGATAAATTCGTTAAACTCAAGAATAGCGTATAATTTCGTAAGACTCAATCCTTATCCTACATTTGTTGTTTCTTTGTTGTTTTTTTATGTTGTAAATCGCTCCCCACTATTTGAATAATTATATTTAAGCCGAAAACATAATTCAACTCCAAATAAGCTCATAATAACGCAGAGGGTGAGGTACATATCCAATATATCTAAACTGGCAACACCTTATCCAATAGATTAGCGACACGTTTATGTCTATTGTTGCAAGATCATAGACACTAATGTATGGTTTCCCATTTCCGTCGTTGGTGTGCTTATTCAACGGCCAGGACTAGTCCCCTTATCGCACAAAGTATTTTTGTATCCGGCATGAATTATACAATGTTTTTCTAGACAAACTATTTTATTTAATTATAATAAAAAAGATGAAGTTACTAAGTTGGACACTTCAATTTAAAAGACTAAGCCTTCTTTATCTCGTAAAATATACAAATTTAAAATGCATCATTACTTATTAGTAGGTAGGAACGAATAAATCGATAAATAAACTCAAATATCTGTTATTTCGAATTGATTTTTTGGTTGTTTTTGACCACCAAATCAAGTTAAAATTTGAATATGTTAATTAGATTTTTTTTATTGGTTAAAAATAATAAATACAGTTTTTTTTTAGGAAATAAATATACCAAACTTAAATATCCGTTGGGAGTTGGGACCGACTCCCGAGTTTTCTTCAAAACAGGTACGGTATTTCAGATGGTTTAAATAATTAAATTACTTACAATAATTTAAAAATATAGTATCCAATTATTGTTGGCCACGTAATTATAGTAATACCATGAATTATATCCAGTCCGAATTACTCCCTCTGTCCCTCAATGAATGTCTTCCTCGCATCCCAATATTCAGTAGGAAACACATATCTAGGAGGCCGGATGAGGAACTATTTGACCCAAAAAAATTCGAATTTTTTTTTAAACGTACGTTAATCCTTAACGTACTTCCCAGAAAAAATTAGGGGCAAAATTGTCTCAAATAGGTCGTCTGCCGGCCATTTTAAGATACGTGCCGAAACAGTAAAAGCAAAAGCTAAAACGACAATCATTGAGGGACGGAGGGAGTATATGACTTCCTCACAACCCAATATTCAGTAGGGAGCGCATATTAAGGAAGCCGGATGACTCACTATTTGACCCTAAAAAATCCCGTACTTTTTTCTGAACGTTAACGTACTTTCGAGAAAAAAATAGGGGCAAAATTGTCTCAAATAGTGACTGTTCCGGCCGCCATGAGATACGTGCTGGAACAGTAAAAATAAAACTCAAAAATTAAAACGTCATATATTTCGGAGGGAGTATTAGTTATGACGCAGTTGGAGGATGGCATGGAGCACGTGATGGATGACACGTGATCTTCTAACTACTAACACGTAGGCGCCACCTCCACCTGCCAGTCCTGGAGTGGACCGATTGGGGCAAATACTCCGATCCATCCGCCTCATGGAAAATCTGCCCGAGAACTGCCCTAGTGGTCGACAGCCAGATCCACTCTTTCCATCCATTCGATTTTCTGATCGTGCCCAGCCCTTCCGTATTGTCGGAAAATCACTCAATCATTTAGCTGTTGCCAAGACACGACTTTGGGCCCCACCATGGTACAAACACGGGAACTATTTTTCTATATTTCCTCGTATTTACATGTTTAATCATGTAAATTCGTGAAATAAATGACTAAAATTATTACGAAATTTAATTTGTAACCGACGATGTAAGTTTGTTGTCGCCTTTAAACTTTTTCTTAGTAGATGTTAATCAAAAGTGACGAGTGGAGTGGTGGTTGGTGATGAGTTAGAAGGGGCGATGATAGAGTAAGAAGTGACGATCGGTGGTGTCCTTTACTGATAACAACCCTTTTATGGGTGTGTTTTGGATTGAATCTTACACAGATTATAATGGTCAAAATTATTTTCGATAAAATTTTTAAATTTGATATTTTTGGCATAAATTATTTTGATATTTAGATCATATTTTAAAACAAACATGATCCGTTAGAAAGTTATTAAATCAGTTGTTATATATTATATTATATTATTTTTGAAAAATAGGTATTTCCTGATGTGCTTTGGATTTTTTTCATGGTGGGGTTAGATGATCTTTTGAGAAATCAAGGGTTGAACAGTTCCACAAAACAAAACTACAAATGGGATTCTATCTAATCTTCCCTTCGGTTGGAAATGAGAAAGACCAGGTACTCAAAGTCCAGCCGTGATTATCGTACACGCAAACCACAACATTAAAATGGTGCTAAACATATACTCCCTCTATTTTTTTTATTTGACATTTTAGTCCAAAAATTAGTGTGCAGAATTAACTGACGCTTTTGTTATTTGTGCCGTTTTCATTTTTTTAATATTATTTTTGACATAGACCCACCTGAAAAGGTTGATTTTTTTTTAAAATATTATTTTCTGACGCAGTCCTACCATAAAGTTTATTTTTTATTTTTTTAATCTTATTTCTGATACGGACTCACATGACAAAAACTGTTTTTTTTAATAATATTATTTTCTAATACGGACCTACTTTTTTTTAAGACGTAGTAAGCCCGCGTCAAATAGAAAAACAGAGGGAGTAAAAATCAGCCGACAATTTCTATAAAAAAACATTGAAGACGGTGGGATCGCAAATTTGAGAGCAACCCCAGATAAGGCCGGCAAATCAACCACTAATCACTTATCAAGTTATTATTTCATTCTTCTTTTAGCAGATATATATATATATATATATATATAAATACAAGTAATCAAGGAGACTCGACTAAAATTAACTTGTTGAGCAAATAAGTTGAAAAATTATTAATATTTTGTTACAATTTAATTAAAATAAATACCTTTGATAATATAAGTTTTATACTTTATATAAATTAATTATAATATAGTTTGATTATTAAATTTATTATTTTAGTGTCTAACAAAATAAATTACAAATATATAAGAAGAAAATGGTAGAATTGTAAATTGCTGGCTGACACGCTTTTCACGCCGAGGCTTATCAGCTTATGCCGTGTTCAAAATTTCAAATTCAAAAGCCATCTCTCTAGCCATCTCGTAGACTATTGCTGGAAAGTCAATCGATAGAATTAAAAGAGGTGGATTATTAGAATTATGCCTCAGTGTTCCCAAAAAGAAATGGAAAAAAAAAGGCCGACCTTACGTTACTAGTAAAGCCATGGCTAGTGCACACGTTCAACACACGGTGGACGAAATGAAAAATTACCGTAATGTCATGTCATATTTTAAAATAAACTCAAGTGAGTTAATTATATATTAATGAGATTTATACGAACATCAACATTAAATAATTATAGAGTATTAATAGTAGACTCTACAATATTAATTATGTAAATTCAACGTAAAGTATAACATGATAGTTCGAAAGTACACGGGTATTTATTTGGATACAATAATGATTCTAGTGTGCTCGTGATGTAATAGCTCACATCTACCCTACCATTGTCACCGGATAATTATTCATATTATTCTATAATTTTTTTTTAAATATTTTATTTAATTAGAAGATCTTCTATTTTTTTTTCTAATTTGAGACTTTTCTAATACTCCCTCCGTCCCTGATTATTGGACGTTTTAGCCTAAAAACGTCGTTTTTATGTAACTGACGTCATTGCCATTTCAGTCCACTTTGTTAGTGTTCTCACAAAAATGCCCTCAAACGACCCGTCGTTTTCATGCTGAGCTACGCGTCATACAGGGCAAAAAAGGGAAAGGAAAAAATTGAAGGACGAAATTTGAAATTTGCAACCGGACATGGCAGTAGACATGTCAGAAATTTAAGTCCCTTTTATCTTTCCTCCTCCGATTTTAAACGGACAATAAAACACGTTTGGGCGATGATCTCACGAAGGTGACCATAGATTCGTGCTGGAAATGACGAGACGAGCAGAACGCAGGTGGTGGCGGCCTGATCGGAGTCCGGACGCGCCGGCGCGGGGAGCGCGTGGCCGGAGCTACGGCAGCTTCGGCTGCGCTTGGCGGCGCGTCCGGCCTCCGATCAGGCCGCCACCACCTGCGTTCTGCTCGTCTCGACCTTACGCTCCTTTATGTGACGGAGGTGAGAACGTGAAACAACGAAAGAGCCTCGTATTTTTCCAAACAGAGGGAGAAAGAAAGAAAAGAGAGAGAGAGAAAGTGACAGAAAAAAAGGAAGACGAACGAATGGGAATATGACACGTGGCATGGGACACTGACAGACGCAGGGAATTTCTTAATCGGAGTGATTCACTCCCTCGCGTCCAATATTCAAGGACAGAGGGAGTAATAGGCAACGACACGCTGAATCCCATCCGTCCACGTGTTAGCCTTTTCTTTTCTGTTGGTTTCAAATTTGATTCCATACCTAATTTATTTTTTATTAGGGACTTGACGGAGGTTTCTCTTATTTTGAAAGATATAAAATATTCCACGTTCTTTCCCTCATCGTCACTTACGCTCTCTCACCAACATTGACATTTCCATCAGAACGACAAGGGCAGCGAATTCACATTTTCTTCATGACTTGCTTAGTTCTCAAGAAAACGGATGTCACAATCCAATTTGTATAAGGACGACCCAACGATGGTGGGACATAAACCTACCCCTTCTTTAACATTTTTGCCAATCAAGAAAATTTACAAAAAAAAAAGTTAAGTGGTGTGTTACATATGTTTACTAATTTTTTTATACTAAAAGTATACGTATTGTTAAATTCACGTTCACTTAATACCTATTTATTTAAATAAAAATAATATTTTACATTGATTTATCACAATTTTATTAGTGAAATAGTTGGTATCTCAAATATTATTCTTAAATAAATAGTTGTTAAATAAATATAAAAAAGACATAAATACATTTAAATAAATAAAAACTATTGAAAGTGTTAATACTTGTTAGGACTTGGAGATTTGAGATCTAAAATAAAATATACACCCATAGGTTTTCCAAATACGTATCTTTAATCTTTATAGATATATACATAGTTAATAAAAATGTATGTCTTAAGTTAAAAAAAATATCTCACATTGATTTTTTTATTTGGGCAAATAGATTAATAATACCTCCGCGCGACTTGACTTTTTGAAGATAAATAAAATCTATATTCGGTCGCATCTTTCTATTTAATTGTTGTAATCATTCAAGAGATTGCTATTAACTAAACATCAAATAAAATTATTGCAATAAAAAATATAAATTACCATCAGTTTGAACCACAAATATATCTTGAAGCTTATAAAATTATGAAGAAAAAAAACTATTTTAAAATCTAATTAATTCACAAATCAGATCGGTCAGTCGGGCACATTTTTTTTTTAATATATAACGACGGTCCATCGCTTATCACCGAGCTGACTGTTTTTAATATTCTTAAGCAGCAGCCTAAATAGGCGACTCACATAATTGCATAAGGACTTCCCAACAATATCTTTTGACCGCATAATTTGCCATTTATTTTGTTGACATCCACTTACACCTCGTCAACTGAACCAGAAGATTCTCAGTTTTATATTCAGTTTCGACAATGTTGTGCAATCATTTCCTCGTTGATAATACAAGCGATTTGAATTTTCATTAAATATTGGCTTCAAAGTGTAATAATCCTAAGTTAAAAGCAAGGGATCGAAGCGTATATTAAAGGGACCGAGGGTCGTTGGGTGAACCATATGGCCAATAGGTGAGGGAGTGAAAACCGCGCGGTACTGTTACTTTGTATATTTTATTATATGTGTTGATTTAATGGTGAATAAGGTTAATTATTTATAATAATTTAATGGTGAAAATTTTAATGATTTAATGCTTAACATAAAAGATTGATTCTAGCGCACATAAAATTAACGTCTTCTTTTGTTTTTCCTTCTTCTTACGAGATTTAAAAAATATATACTATATCTGAATATTTCATTGGATATGAAATTTTCTTCTTTTTTTTCTCTTTTCGAAAGGATTCCGTATGAAGGCTGCGAAGCAGATGTTAAATGCCAGAATCATATCTTGCATAATATAAAACGGGCTAAAAGGCATAGACGGCAACTATTCTCACAGAAAGAGAACAAAAATGATAGACACACAGTGGCCAGAAACTAAAGGAAAGGAAAGGACAGAAATGATGTAGTATAATATAAAGATTACAATGCTAATTAGTGATAAACATGGCATGAGTGACATGGGAGCATCAAAATCCCTACAGGATTTGTTCTGTTAGTCCCCACCACATTTGCTATCTCATGAATCACGACAGAAACTAGACACCTTCAACATGATGTCGTGTTTGGTTAAACCTCTCAAATACGCAAAACGACATAAATATATATAGCTTAAATCTCCAACTCCTGTCGGTGTGCTTATTTCCTCATTTGTTCCTGCACTTGGCCTTTTCTTTTACTATTATATCTAAATTCTAAGCTTAGAGATTCCAACGAGTAATGAGGTTTTATCAGCCACTCTCGGAATTTGATGTGTATAATATTTAAGATGCAGTTTATTTTCTAAAAAATAACATTGTTATGCTCCTAATAAACCTCAAGTAGAAGTTTTTTCTTCTTCTTTGTTTACTCGAGGAAGATTAGGAGGATTCTTGGATTAATCTTATACAAATTCTAACAACATATTGACTTTTATGGCATCTAGAATGTAATACAACGTAAACACTGTTTTTCTTACGAAAGACTTCTCAAAACTTTGTAATATTCATAGCCGGCCTCATGATAGTCAATCTCCCTGTTAACTTCGCAAGAATTATATACTCTGCCTCCCTTTTTTTTTAGTTTTTTCATAATAATTTCTAAAATTTTATTATTTTCACATTAATCATTTATATTGCCCCCAAAATTTTAATTTTTTCAATAAAAGTCCTTAAAGGTCTATTTCTTTTGTTTTAATTTTTCATATTTGATTTCTAAAAGAATAAATTCTCCTATAATAGCCCTTAAAATTCTATTGTTTTTACTTCAATCCTCGTATTGATTCCTAAAACTTCAAATCCTCCAATAATAGTTCTCAAAGTTCTATTATTTTTACTTCAATTCTTTATATTTGTTTCTAAAAATTCTAAATTCTCTCATAATAGTCCTCTAAATTTTATTATTTTTACTTTAATCTTTCATATTTATTTCACTAAATAAATATTTATTTCCAATTTTTTAGTTTAATAAATATAATTTCAATAGTTGTTATCGATACTTATGTCCTAAAGTATTTATCCTATGTTTCTTTGAAAAAATAATTATTGCATTCGTTTTAAATTGTATATAATTTGAAGACAAATATTTTAGGACAGATGAAGTATATGCCGTTAATTATTTAATATTTTTTAGTCTTACGTTCGGTACATTTTCCACATTTTTTTCTGAAAGTACAAGATAAATCGGACTCCTTTCTTAAAAAGATTAATCGTAAAGAAAGAAATTAATTGTGGAATTTTTCATAGCTGACAACATTTTGTTTGATATTTTCTTAGTCACTTATGGAAGATTCGGAAGATAGTTTTAATCAACGTTACAAATTATAATACGACGTTGACTAAGAATAATCAATGTTACAAATTTAGTTGATCACTTCTTTTAACATTTTGTGTTGTTGTGCCATTCGCACTTGGATTTCTCACATGCAAATATTCCCTAGCTGAACAGGGAATTTGGGCTTTCTAGATAGGACCAAAGCATGGGCTTCTGCATCGGTCCAACAAGGAAAGGACTTTTTTGTGGTATCGAAACTTCGACGTTTTATTGGGCCGTGCCGGCGAATTGCCTTGGTGGAAAACAAAAAAACCCGAAATTGAAAAGGAATTTTATTCAACCGGAATTGGTCAATTTTTTCCCGACCGGTGGCTTGTTTTTAAATATTTTATGCAAAAAATAAAAAATAAAAAAATAAATACATTTAACAAAAACAAAAAAAAAATGGGGTCCGAGTCTGGTCCCAAACCCGGACGATTTAGCCGGGCCGGGACCGGAACCAGAAATTGGTCCCGTTTTTATACGGGACCGGTCGGGTCCAGACTCAGATTTTCCGGGTCTATCCGAGTTCGGACCAGGTCTAGTCCCGCAGATCTGGATTGACACCTCTAATTGTTACATACACAAGCTTACATATTCCCGCCATAGTGGATGTTAGGTAATTCTGTTGCTGGAAATCTTATAATTTTTGAAAATTTCATTAGACATATGCAGATCATTTCTTTTGATAATCTTCATTTGTGTTGGTCAATTCATTTGTGTTGGTCAATTTGTTGAGGTGCAGCAGCAGGCTCTTGCGGCAATTAGAGGGAAAAATATATATTTCGCTTCCAGAACTCAAGTACAGATTTCAACATGCAATTTAGAATAAAACAAAATAACATAACTTTCATGCTGGAATGAAATAATTACTTGTTTTGAAAAGGTTAGAAAAAATATTCATGGAGATAAAAATAAATAAAAAAGAAAAAAGAAAAAAGAATGGAAAAAAGGAAGCAATTACAACCTAAATTTTAGCAGCAAAAAACAATTCCAAACGTAAAAGTTTTTATAATTTAATCTTGGAAACCTAAAAAAATAAAATATAATATAAACAAGGAATTCTTTCCATAAGCTTAGGGAAAAAAGGGAAACAGTTCCTCTCCATGATCATTGAGTAAAATTTAGATTTATTGTTTAGAACTCCCTCCGAAATTTTTTAACTATTGTTTTCCTACGAATTTTTACTGTTTATAATACTTGTCATTTTATATTTTTCGAGGTATATATTCTGTGCAAATGATAATTTTTTTATGCATCAACCCAATTTGATGATGGTGTGGTAATTTGAGTAAAAATTAGGTGTAAAAATAAAACAATGTGGAATAAAATGAGATTAAAAATCATTGTTTTAAATTTATTACTATTTCAAAATGACATTTAAAAAGTTCGAGAGAAAGTATATAAATATGTGGATGTACCTATGCAACAATAAGTTATCATATAAATATTTATCAATGATTGAGTGAATGGTAAATAAATAAATAAATAAATGTATGATATCGATGACACGAACATTTTGTTGTTATATGGTAAAACAAGTACATTACATGTAATAATGTGGCTGACGCAGCACTTGCCTAAGAAATACTTGAGACTGAATGATAAATAAATAAATAAATATATGATATCGATGACACGAACATTTTGTTGTTATGTGGTGAAAAATAGTACATTACATGTAATAATGTGGTTGGCGCAACACTTGCCTAAGAAGTACTTGAGACTGAATGATAAATAAATAAATAAATGTATGATATCGATGACAAGAACATTTTGTTATGTGGTGAAAAAAAGTACATTACATGTAATAATGTGGCTGATGCAACACTTGCCTAAGAAGTACTTGAAACTGAATGATAAATAAATGTATGATATCGATGACACGAACATTTTGTTGTTATGTGGTGAAAAAAAGTACATTACATGTAATAATGTGGCTGATGCAACACTTGCCTAAGAAGTACTTGAGACTGAATGATAAATAAATGTATGATATCGATGACACGAACATTTTGTTGTTATGTTGTGAAAAAAAGTACATTACATGTAATAATGTGGCTGGCGCAACACTTGCCTAAGAAGTACTTAAGACTAAATGATAAATAAATAAATAAACGTATGATATCGATGACACAAATATTTTGTTGTTATGTGGTGAAAAAAAGTACATTACATGTAATAATGTGGTTGGTGCAACACTTGCCTAAGAAGTACTTGAGATTGAATGATAAATAAATAAATAAACGTATGATATCGATGACATGAACATTTTGTTATTATGCGGTGAAAAAAAGTACATTAGATGTAATAATGTGGCTGATGCAACACTTGCCTAAGAAGTACTTGAGACTCAATGATAAACAAATAAATAAATAAATGTATGATATCGATGACACGAACATTTTGTTGTTATGTGGTGAAAAAAATGTGTACTTAAATTTAATATGTGTGCACGAATACAATTTTAAACAGAAAATAGACTATAAGTTTAAGATAGAGAAAAAAGTTTAAATCTAAGTTGAAAAATTGAATAGAACAGCTAATTAAACACCAAAATTAATTAGAAAAAGATACTTTTTCTGGAATTTTTTAACCGTCATTCTAATTTTGAGCACACATATTAAAGAGAGTTTGATGACTCACTGTTTGAGATAATTTGTTTTTAACTTTTTCGAATTTATTAGCACACCATTCATGTAAAGACAAAAAAAGTAGAGTAGGAAAAGATAATTACATTGCAAAAACAAGAGCATGATAGTTATTTTTCCAATGAAAATGTAAGAAAAGTGAGATCTCGACAAATAATTGTGTGTTTTTTTAAATAACTTAAAATGACAGTTAAAAAGCTTCTAAAGGAGTAGCACGTACAAAAGAAACAAAAGTGTGTGACCACTGATCAATCTTTGATTAGTGGTGTCAAGAGCCATGGAAAGGATAAAAAAGCATGAGAAAGATGGCACGTAGAAGATCAGCAGCACACTAATTAAAACTAAAAGGAGTAGATGAGAGTAGGGATGACAATTTGGCGGGTATGAGCTGGTATGGGTAAATACCCAATTCATACCCAAAACTAAATATCCATTATTGCTCATACCCAATATACCCAATACCCAATTGGGTATATAATGGATATCCAATTCACCAAATTATTTTATTTTTTTATAATTAAAGAAAATTTCACCATTTAGGTTCGTTTTCACCGATTAGGTTCGTTTTTTACCATTTTGGCTCGTTTTTTACCGTTTTTTCTCATTGTTTTCATTTTGCCTCGTTTTTTTTACTATTTTTCTCATTTTTTATTGTTTTAGCTCTTTTTTTCATTTGACTCGTTTTTTTTCTTCATTTTGGCTCGTTTTTTTTATCATTTTGTTTCGTTTTTTTTGCATATTTAATAAATAATTAGAGAAGTTGAATAAATGAAATAGCAGTCCTGCTATATAATTCTGCACCCATCATATTTACCATATAAAATGAAGTTTTCTGCCATTTCTTGATGTCGTCAGTTTGTATAAATGTTGGCTAGAATGCAGAAGTTTATCAGCATTCCAAGGACATGAATGGCCATAAAAACCCAACCATAGCTAGCATCTTCATTAGACACTGCTCAAGCCACATTACTTGAAGATGACATTTCTCAAAATAATTATGGAAGCCACAATATTTAAACTAATTATAGATTTCAAAACATCCAAGACGCAAAAGGTGAACTTGGAAAACATATTTTTCAAGATTAGTAGAAATCAAACATAATTTTCGAGCCAGCTTTATCCATTTTGGACTCAAACATTTTGACTTAATTTCAAAACATACAAAGTTGCAGAAAGTGAACTCGGATATTATACTATCATTAGCTTTCACTTTGAAACAAGTTAAAATAACTGTCATTAAGACTCTTATAGATGTCAGAATAGAGAGCTGTAATTCTTACAAGATACGGTGAAAAATGTAGATGATAACATGACTACTATCAGAAGCAATAGGGAAAACAAACAATTCTAGTAGAAACATTTAACAGGAGCACTAAACTCATATCACCCTAAAATGACTTCTAGGCAACATTACAGAGCAATTACACACTCATGGCCCATCTTTGAGTGTAAGTCTAAGGATGTCTATATGTAGAACAGAGTTTGTGTTGTTGAGGTTTGTTTTAGTTTGTTTTGGTTAAAAACGTAACTTACACAGATCGTAAATGTTTCTCAATACATGTAAACCACACTGGAGCATCATGTGTGTTATGCTCCTAATAAACCTCAAGTAGATGTTTTTTTTCTTCTTTGTTTACTCGAGGAAGATTAGGAGGATTCTTCGATTAATCTTATACAAATTCCGGTCCAACAAGGAAAGGATTTTTTTGTTGTATCGAAACTTCGACGTTTTATTGGGCCGGGCCGGCGAATTGCCTTGGTGGAAAACAAAAAAACCCGAAATTGAAAAGGAATAAAACATATTTTATTCAACCGGAATTGGTCAATTTTTTTCCGACCGGTGGCTTGTTTTTAAATATTTTATAAGGAATTAAATTCAATAAATAAGCTCAATTGACAAACCAAAAATAAATTAATCAGCTTGAAACATTCTTCTGGGTTTTTGTTCCCTTGATAAATGTTAAGATTAAAAAAAAGTACAACAAGGGATATGAAATCCCCTCACGACGCAGGATCCGCGTTCAGATCGAATTCGAAACCCGAATTCTTCCGGACGAACCCATCCGCTTCATTCTCTCCGCCTAACTCGGCGTCGCCGCTAAAATCCTCGATTCGAAACGACGGACTACGTCTTTTCTCGAAATACTTGACGGCCACGTGTATTCTCTTCAGTATCGCAAAGAACTCCTCCACCTCCTCCTCCGTCGTCACCGCCTCTTCTTCTGCTACTCCGTCATCTCTCACTCTCTTCCTCCCCATTTCTCCGCCATCTCTCCGTTCCTTCCTCTTCTCCGGTTCCATCGATCAATCAGTTTTTTTCCCCTCTTTTCAAAATCGCCGTGTCGTATTATTACTTTAAATTGATGTTTTTAGTCGTTTAGGTCTGCGGGCTTTTATAGAGAACTGGCTTTGGATGGACGGTTGTGATGGAGCGAGGAATATGATGACGTCAGCGTGGTATCGTCAGCTGATACTCGTGGCATGCAACGTGTGAGGTTAGTGGCTGGCACTAGGAAGAAAGCAAGAAACTCATGAACTCATTTGTTGTTTACTCACGTGGTCAATCAATGTGATTTTTGTAAATACTAGTAATATTTTTAAATCTTTTTTCATCCAAGAATTCAATAATACAACCCAAAAAGTATTTATATTCCTTTTAGTAAATATAGACCCATGCGTTGTAGAATGGGCCTAAAGTTGGAGCCTTATCTAATACTTTTGTGGACAAGTGGGCTAAAGGAATACGTCATCGCATTATGCTGCTGCCCTCCCTTGGGCCGAGATCGGTTCGTTGGGCAGGCAAGTGAGAAGCAGGCCCACATCACCCACGCATGACCTCACTTTCTGTTACTGGAATTTCACGGTTGGCTTTGTTCTCTTGGCGCACTACTTAAAATTAACAAAGTGACGTGTCTAAGTATTAAAGCGTATCAAATAATTCATTTCTTTAAAACTTGACAGTATGATTATTCAATATCTCACACAATGGGAAGGTTGTAGTTTTCCCTTGAAACGACAAGGGTGGAGGGTAGTGCGGCGTCGTATACTTCATCAACTTACGTATCACCGCGAATGAAGCTTTAATTATTTATTATAAATACTTTTGGCAGAATAATTATCTGATAATTAATTAATCTAATAATTAGACTGCATGGATCGAACATGGCGACAAAATCAGTTTTGGCTTATTAAACTCAGGAACTTGTCTAGTACTATTAATTATACTATATGATCTCGGATGCATCCTCATTTCTGCGTCTTATATGCTACTGTTGAATAGTGACACAAAAATCTCCAGTATTTTCTGGTATATGCTACCGTCACTTTTTATAATATTTAAATTTTGTTGGATGTTATTTGAAAATTATTTTATTCAATCTTGTCTGAAATTTTAAAATTATACTGAGTTCTGATTTTAAATAAATAAATTATATGTTATATTACGAGTATAAATAATTTAGGTAAACTATATAAAAAAATTTATAGTTATAAAATATTCAAAAGCTTTCAACCTAAACTCTATAATTTTTAAAAGTTACCGTTTCAATTTACTTACCCTTAAAGAATTCAAAAAATTATGCAAATAAGAAGAGGAGACAAGGCATTAATTGAATTGGATTGTTCAGCGGTTCTTGTACGCTGAATGCTTTGTATTTGTACAGAGATGGGGATCCAAAGCCAAGCATCCATTTAATGATGCAAAGCAAAATTCCAAAGATCTCATTCCATCTCGTGAATATTTTTCAATTATTTTTTCCCGGCCTGGATCTTCTGATTAAGTTTTTCCACCTTTTTATTTATTCATTTTTTTTATAATACCCGTAAAATATAAGTAAGTCAGATCATATAGTTTTTGTTTTTTTATAAGAGAGATAAATTCCGAATTTGTATCCGAATTTTTACTAAATTTTTTGTTATTTATGTTATTATTGTGCCGTTGTAGGATTTGTGTTTCAATCGTTTCTAGGTTTATTTTGCTCCGTGTCTGAGAATACTATTAATCGGTTGGCCAAAATTTATTAACATGAGTGGTTCGATATTGTTATTTTTAAAATAAAGATCAAATCTCAATTTTTATATACGGAATTATTATTTATTTAAATATTTCCTATTCTTTATGAAGAGAAATTAATTATAACCCAATAAACCCAAATTCTAAATTTACTAGAACATCTTCTCAAAAAATAATTTATTAGAACATGGCTAATTTTATTTGCAACTCATGAGTTCAAGCTTATCAAGATTTTTTTTTAACTAAGTGCATTGGATAGCACAATTTTTTAATTAATTAGGTCATAAAAACGATATGCATCAACCTAACTGAACTACAACTTCATTTGCGTTTTCATGTGCAATTTGATTTTTTTTTATAGGTATGAATAAATTCTTATGTACTACCAAAAAAAGAAAATCCTATGTGAGTAATTATGAACAACTCCTATTTAGTGAATATAAGTGACGTGTAACCATATACTCCTACTACTAACTATGGAGTATATTACTGTCGCCCATCCATCATGCAACCATAGCAAGCACAAGGTCCACAAGTATAACCATATGGTACTTCGATGTACTTACAATTTTCTTTACTGTTAGCAACTTAGCATAGGATAAAATCCAATCAACATCTTCAATTAGAAAACCATCTTTTTCTCTCTTTTTTCCTGGAAAAAAGAAACACTCAATGCAAAGCAGCAAAAGAATCCTAACAATTCATTAAATTGAGGCAGATTGTGCTGAGAAAAATATGGGATTGATCAATGAAGCGTTGGCCATTTCTTGGCATTCATTATCAAAGGCCATCTTCTATCCTTCCACCTCACCACCACTTCTCTATCCTTCCACGTTTGGTCAGACAAGGGAAAGTTATAGTGTCATGTAGTGTTCTGTCTCGCCATCAATCTGCTAAATTCAAATTATAAAATCTAGAATTATATACTATAGTTACTTATTTAAAAATGATCAGTTTTCTTTTTATAAAAAAAATAGATTTCATACATCTATCTACCCTTGTAATTTGGCATACGAATATGATTATGTATTTATCAATTAATCTGAGTGATTTAACTGAGTTGGAAGCTTTGCTTTTTCACGCTCATGCTTGCAAGATATTTCTTTATTTTTCCTACCATGATCATCAATCATACCTACAATGGGGCCACAACCTGTGGGGAAACTAGAAAAATGTGACCTACATGCGAAGGGCAATGGCCCTACACACCATCATCATCACATGCCACATATCACGGCCGTTCATGCCTTCTCTACATTTCCCCCTTGGTCCTTCCTCCCACATGTGACTCACTCACTCTCACACACCTCTTTCATGGCCTCCTCCTCCTCTCCCTTTTAAACCACACTCTCCTGCTTCGTTAGTGCTCACTGATTAGTGCTTAGGACAACTAAAGATGCTTCCTTTCACTTCTTTTCTTCCTCTTTTGGTATTATTATCATGTGGTAGCTTTGTAATAAGCTCATCTTCTAGTTCCACCACTCATCTTACCAAAATCGGCAATGGCTACCGTCTGATCTCTGTAGAAGAAACCCATGATGGTGGCATTGTGGGTTATCTCAAAGTCAATCAGAAGAACTCAATCTACGGCCCTGATATCCCTCTTTTGCAACTCTATGCCAAGTAAGCATGCATTTTTCAGTTGTTTAATGTACTTTTGCTGTGAAAAGATTCAATCTTTTTCATTTGTTTTTGCTATAACTCTAAAATGATACGAACTTTATGAAGGCATGAGACGCAGGATCGTTTAAGGGTCCGCATCACGGATGCAGAGAAGCAGCGGTGGGAGGTGCCGTACAATTTGTTGCCCAGAGAGCAAGCACCGGCTTTGAAGCAAACAATTGGGAAGTCTAGAAAGACTTTGATAGCAGTTGGTCAAGAATACGCAGGTACTGAGCTAATCTTCAGCTACACAGCAAACCCATTTACTTTTGCTGTGAAAAGGAAATCAAATGGGCAGACCCTTTTCAATTCAAGCTCTGAGGATTCAGACCCATTTAGTGAAATGGTGTTTAAAGATCAGTATTTGGAAATTTCCACAAAATTACCAAAAGATGCTTCATTGTATGGTCTTGGTGAGAACACTCAACCACATGGAATCAAATTATACCCTGGAGATCCATACACTCTTTACACCACAGACATCTCAGCCATTAATCTTAATGCTGATCTTTATGGGTCTCATCCTATGTACATGGATCTTCGGAATGTGAATGGGAAGGCCTATGCTCATGCGGTTCTGTTGTTGAATAGTAATGGCATGGATGTGTTCTACAGAGGAACTTCTTTGACATACAAAGTCATTGGGGGTGTTTTTGATTTTTACTTCTTTGCTGGGTCCTCTCCTTTGGCCGTCGTCGACCAGTATACCTCCTTCATTGGCAGACCAGCTCCTATGCCTTACTGGGCTTTTGGTATGATTCATTCTCTTTCACTCATTAATCATGCTTTGGTATTTTCTCTGTTGGATATGGTTTATAACTTTTATGTCAATTGTTATTAGTCTTGGGATATTTGACCATTGCACAAAAAAGAGGAAAAAGTTAGTTTTTCTTATCTTATTTTGTTGCCTTAGGGAAGTGGTTTCAGTTCTATGATTGTTGAATTTGTTCAACAGTTAGCTTGATCTTCTGAGAAAATGGTTGGAGTGACCTATTCACAAATTTGATAAGTTGTAACCATAATCAAGTCATTCTCAAGCTACACTATGTTCATAATTAGGTTGGCAGAGTTGGATGAGTATAGTTTGAGCGCGTTAATCGCGTCATTTAGTATGACTGACTAGGTTGTGTGTCGTTATGCAGTAGCATATACTTTATTTAGGGCATAGAAGATGGACATCCATTTTATTTTCAACAAAAGAAAATAGACCAATGCTGTGTATCCAGTTCACAAAACAAATACTTCACTCACTTTGTACCATTGGTTAAAATAAGTACTCCACCAAACTGGAGTACTCGGTTGCACAAGACACAGTTCACGCGGTCAAAATAAAGTATTTTATTTTAAATCAATATAAATTAGCTGGGTGAATATCGCACCTCTAAGTGTTTCTGAAAAAAATGAAACAATTGTGCTGTGGAGAAGGCTGGTGGTGATGTTTAGGGGATCGGGATTTTGACTGTTGTTGATTGGTCTGCAATATGGGCATATTTTGACTGCTTGTGTGACTAAGTTGTTGTTTTTTTATGCACATATCATATGCTGGTTGTTATAAGATTAGGAATTTAGGATGTTATTGTTCTTTTTTAAATCTAGGCTGGTGATGGTTGGTCCAGCACTTGGTTTACTTTATTAACAGGCTTAATGCTCACATCTATCAACCTATTTTGTAATTATCCCGGAACAACTTTTTATTCCTCAAAAGCTCTTCCTTTCTTGCTCTTTCTTCTGTCTCTTTTGAGAAATATTTGTTTATTTATTTTCTTGGGGAGGTGACTAAAGGGGACTTGCTGTGTCTTGGTCCACTTTTCAAATGGACAAGGCTCAATCAGTTATCTACTGCATTTTATCAGCTTAATTTTGGAAGCCAAAAATCTTGACTCGTGCATACTTTTTGGCAAAAATAGCTAGTGGGTTCTCTAAAAAGTATTAATCTTTGTACCTCCATGCTGATAATAAAAGATTACTCCTTCCCATGATATGGAATTTAATATTAGATCTCCCATCTTATAAATTATATTACTTCCTTCTTGCCTGGTAATTTGTTTGTCTAATGGATCCATTTCTTGCTCTATTAATTTTTTCCCATCTCATTGGCCTCATGATTTACTTCTTACAATCCTTGACATCACTACAATAAATACCTTTTGGCTGGCCACATAATTTGGTATACTAGATCTGCAATTTCCATTACCATTTGTGTTATGGGCCTTCGCTGGCCATGTTTGGTTTCCATGTCTTGTAAGGGAAATACTACACTTAACCATATCTTTGAACTGTCGTTGTTTCCTTTGCAATATGACATTAAATGGTGTTGGTGGATGGACCACTGAGATCATGACATGTAGTTGGCCCTTATTTCTTGTGGTACGTGTGATATTACCTGCCGCTGCTAGTAGTGCCCCAATATCTTGTTGTCTTTTGTTGCTTGGTGATCATAGTGAGCTGAACTTAGCTTTTAAGTGACTGGCCATTTGCAAAACTAGATTTAATTTTTCAACAGGTTTTCGGGTGTCTCTTCATGAGGATGCCATGGTTTGTCTGTGGTAATTGCTTGGGAAAAGGCTTGTCAAAATTGGTTAACATTTTACATAAACTGGTCAACAGTGTTTCCTCAAAACCAAAATAAAATAAAAAATAATAAAGAGAGAAATAAGTCAATAGCATGAAGAATCATTGCAACAGCCAACCAAAAACAGCAGGGGAATTGTGTAGTTATGGGGGCTGTAGGGTTTGGTTTGCAGCGATTTGAATTTTGATTCATTGCAAGTGGTTTTTACTTGGAGGTTCTATTGTCTTGCTCCTTAAACGGGCAGATCCTTTTGCTTTTGCATCTATCCTCTCAAAATATACATTCTAAGAGAACTTTTTGTCCTAAGTTTTTAATGGACAGTATGCTATATATGCACATAAATCCCACTTCCAATTGTTACATGTTTGAAAATGGCTCTCTCTGAATTGGGACTGATCAGTTCTAATAATCTTTTTGCTTCTTATATTACAGGATTCCACCAGTGCAGATGGGGTTACCATAACCTGTCTGTCGTAGAAGACGTTGTTGCTAACTACCAGAAGGCTAAGATCCCACTTGATGTGATCTGGAATGATGATGATCATATGGATGTCCACAAGGACTTCACCCTCAACCCTAAGAACTACCCTCGGCCAAAGCTTCTGGCTTTCCTTGAGAAAATACATAACATTGGTATGAAGTACATTGTTATTATTGATCCTGGAATTGGTGTTAATACTAGTTATGGTGTTTATGAAAGAGGCCTTGCTAATGATGTATTTATCAAGTATGAGGGTAAGCCGTACTTGGCTCAAGTTTGGCCAGGAGCTGTCAACTTTCCTGATTTTCTCAATCCAAAAACTGTTGAATGGTGGGGTGATGAAGTTCGTCGCTTCCATGAACTTGTCCCTGTTGATGGCTTGTGGATTGACATGAACGAGGCTTCAAATTTTTGTTCTGGGCTGTGCACAATCCCAAAGGGCAAGGTTTGTCCAAGTGGGACTGGCCCAGGATGGATATGTTGCTTGGATTGCAAAAATATAACGAACACTAGATGGGACGATCCACCTTACAAGATAAATGCTTCGGGATTGCAGGTGCCAGTAGGATACAAAACTATAGCCACTAGTGCAGTTCATTATAACGGCGTTATGGAATATGATGCTCATAGTCTCTACGGATTCTCACAATCAGTTGCAACTCACAAGGCTCTTCAAGGCCTTGAGGGGAAAAGGCCTTTCATATTATCTCGTTCCACCTATGTTGGATCAGGGAAATATGCTGCTCATTGGACTGGTGATAACAAGGGCACTTGGGAGGACTTGAAGTATTCTATTTCTACTATGCTAAATTTTGGCATTTTTGGGGTGCCAATGGTCGGTTCAGACATTTGTGGGTTCTACCCTGCACCCACCGAAGAGCTCTGCAACCGTTGGATTGAGGTTGGGGCTTTCTACCCCTTCTCGAGGGACCATGCCAACTTCTACTCCCCAAGACAGGAGCTTTATCAGTGGAAATCTGTAGCTGAGTCAGCTAGAAATGCACTCGGTATGAGGTATAAGCTTCTTCCATATCTGTACACATTGAGCTATGAGGCTCATACCAGTGGAGCCCCTATTGCCAGGCCGCTGTTCTTCTCATTCCCAGAGTACACAGATTGCTATGGGTTGAGCACTCAGTTCTTGCTAGGAAGCAGTCTCATGGTTTCTCCAGTGCTCGACAAAGCAAAAACAAAGGTCAACGCACTGTTTCCTCCTGGTTCTTGGTACAGTGTGTTCGACATGACACAGACCATAATATCGAAAGGTAAACATGTGACCCTTGATGCACCTTTGCATGTGGTTAATGTGCATTTATATCAGAACACCATCCTTCCTATGCAGCAGGGTGGACTGATCTCTAAGGATGCTAGAACTACACCTTTTAGCCTCGTTGTCACTTTCCCGGCTGGGGCTAGTGATGCAGAAGCTAAAGGTAACCTTTACCTTGACAATGATGAGCTTCCAGAAATGATACTCGGAAGTGGGTCTTCATCATACATCAATTTCTATGCAACGGTCAGTCACGGGAAAGTGAAGGTGTGGTCACAAGTTCAGGAGAGCAAGTTTGCTTTAGAGAAGGGTTTGATTATCGATAAGGTAACAGTGTTGGGATTGGGTGGAAATGGTGAACCATCTGCTGTCGAGGTGGACGGGAAGCCTATTACCAACGTACAGTTGAGTTCATTGGAACAGAAGTACCATCCAGAGGGTCTAGAAGTTGAAGAACATTATAAGAAGAAGAGTGTGATGGTGGAGGTTAAGGGTCTTGGAATTCCTGTCGGGAAAAACTTCGCCTTGTCCTGGAATATGGGTCTCACCGGTTGAGGATGACTGAGAAAAGTTTCCTGCTTCCACTTCAGATTACTTAAATTCTAGAAGTTACTTTACATTTTGTATCCTTGATTCTGTCTTCTGTTACTGTCAGGTTTCCTGAAGGAAAGGAGATGAGCTAAGAAACGCTTATCCTTTTTCCAGGGGAACAAATTAAGAGCAGCATTAGAGTAAAAAATTGCATTCTTAGAGCATTGGCATTGATATTGTGGTTCAGGAATCAAAATGCAGTAAATGCAAGATCCGTTTCCTTTTATGTTTTTATTACTGTTAGTAGCTTCACTCCTTGGATCTGAATCAGGTTCGTATCGTTGCACCATTCGAATGTTCATCAGGAGCATCACTGCCTTGACTTTCTTAACTAGCATTTCCAGCAAGTACTCAATCTGAGAAGAATTCAGAAGTAACAAGACAGCACTACTAGTACTAGGATAATGTCTAAGATCAAACACGTTATTCGTCAATCTTTTAAGGACATGAATATCATTAATAACATGAAAGCTAAACAGGAACCTTTTGTTACAGTTACGGTATTTAGGGTTTCTATACGAGTGGTTCTTCCTCCTTCTCCAGCATCATCATTATACATGAACTGCCTCCCAAAAAAACAACTGGACTAACCAATTAATAACAACAACCTGTAAAGACGGCCCACAACGAAGATGGGCTTATGCATAAAAGCCAGCCCATGAAAGACGCAGATTTTGGAATTTTTGAAAGCTGATTTGCCTGTCCCAAGAAGTTTAACATTACAAGACTACAAGTCTCTTAAGTACTAGTAGTACAACTCTAATCCCTCACTACTTTTTTATATTCTTATCCACATGACATCGTGAGCTCACTTGATGCCAAAATATGCTAGGTGAGATAAAAATATAGAGAATAGTTAATTTTAAGAAATTAAGAAAGATCAATTTAAAAAACATAAGGAGCGTAGTGGTGCAACGTGAAATATAGGAACTTATGTGCTCTAAAAGTTTAAACAGTGACTCCTGAGATGGTTAGGGCATTAGACAAATAAAATTCTCAAAGGTTTTCAAAGTAGAATAATAGTGTAGTCAACAGACAAGAGGACGCCATGGCTGTCCGTGTTGTCATACGTTACAGTTTTCTCGGCCCTTAAAAACCGAAACTTTACTGAGGTGTCAGCTTATTACCCAACAAATTGAAGTATGCACTGCAGTGAAGTGAGGGCGGGCGCATCGATGGATTCTTCCATGGTTTCACCTAATCCTTGTCCCGCATCGTTTCCCGTTCGGATGTTCTCTCAATCAACTCTCTCAAATTGAAGTATGCACTGCACTGCAGTGTGCAGTGTTTTCTGTTCTTTTTTTCCAGAAAATAAATTATTTTGGTATTTAATTATTTATCACTGGTGCAGTGCAGTGAGCTGTCCTGTCCCGTCCCGTTGCATTCTACTCCATCGAGCTTAAAAAACCAGTACAGTAAAAAACCGTACACAAGTTAAAAAAAAGGAAAAGAAAAAATCTGGCACTCTTTGCGCAATTACAAAAGCACACCCTCCATCGAGCTTATCATCATAAATGATATCAACAGCTGGCTCACACTCGGACACGTGTCGCGCCCTCCTTCGGCGTAAGACCGGGAAAGTAGGCAATTTGGCGGGATATTGAGGTCACTGGGGCCCACGTCGGCGGCTCTGGCGGGAAACCGAAGCGACCTCCTTCTCCTAGTCCTCGGTCCACTCCCACTAGTACTAACCAAACCCAGTAGCCAGTAGCCAGTAGCCAGTACCACCCAAGCCATCTTTTTAGTTGCGTCACCCACTCTCTTTAGTACGACTACCAGTCTACCACCATCTAACTTCTTTTTAACTATTCTTATTTTCAATCATGTTTTACAATTTTTTTATCCCAACGTGTAATTCAAACTTTTAGTAGTACATCAAATTTGTAGTATTATTTATATTATGTACGATACTCTGAAGTCTGAATGAAAAAAAATTATTTTACAATTAATCATGTTGGTAATTAGGAGGTAGTGATTTGAAAGTCGTGTCTCACCAAAAATGGTAGATGATGTGTATCTACCCAGAAGAAATTGGTATGTATGATATGCATGTCTGGTGTGAATGCATTGCATGGGATGGGATGAAGATGGGCTGGGCTGGGCCACAACATTGCTGAAAATTTAATTAGGATCACGTGGTGTGGATGCATGTGTGTGTTATGTACTGCTCATAATTTAACATGGTCACGTGACTTGCAGGCGTGGTGACTGTTGATAATTTATTAGAAAATCTAGAAAGACACATCATCATTCATCATTCATCATTCATCATCATCATCACCATACATACAAATTACTCCATGCATTCATTCTGTTTTGTTAAATAAACTAAATTAAATTAAATAATTGAATCCTACTCCATTATTTTATACATCTTCTAACTCTGTATTTTGTCTAAAAATAGCGGTACAGATTTATTAAAAAAAGGAAATACTACTACTAGTAGTAAATAAATTAAAAACAAGAAACTTAGGATTCTTGTTTGGTCGTGGGATGAGACAATGAATGGTGCTCTCCTCTGCTGGAGTGTTATGGGCCGTTGGATTTCATATTTTCAACTATAAGAACATAGACACGTGCCGGCCGTGTGCTACTCAAAAGATTTGCTTCTTCCATTTTCAAAATAAAACACTAGTATTATACTATTATTATTTTGAACGATACGATGCGTGTTGAATAAGGAACAGCCAAGCAAAAATGACTATTCAACTTTCCACAGATTCCATGAATTTTCAAAGAAAAGAGATGCTGCTACTTCACTTGACTCACAACTATCCCTAGACTAGGATCCACGTCAGACCCTACCATTCCTTCTTAAATTAAAAAAATGCCGTGAGCGTGACTTGATTAATTAATTTATTTTATTTTAAAAAAACAAATAACTTTTTATTTTTCATTTTAATTGAGTTATATAGGATAATTATCAAATTATGCATTTTTAAAATTTTAAAAAAATCTACTAACATTTAGACTAACTCAAAGATAAACCTCATCCTAACTAATTTGATCTAATCAAAAGGAGAGTTTCACTTGAAACAGTAGAAGGGAGGAGGAGTTCTTCAAATACTCCCTCCGGTTTTTATTAACTGTCGCTTTGACTTTAAGCACGCATATTAAGGAAGCTGGATGACTCACTGTTTGATCCCAAAAAATTCTGAATTTTTTTTCAGACGTACGTTAATTCTTTTGGTACGTTCGACAAAAATTACGGAATTTTTTGGGGTCAAATAGTGAGTTATTCAATTTTTTTAATATGCGTGTCCAAAATCAAAACGACGGTTAATAAAAACCGGAAGGAGTACATAACTAAAATCACACTCTTTATTTTTTTCAAATGATTATATTTTTAATTTTTATTATAGAGATCGAATCTGCGTTAATCAGTTAACCACACTCTTTAACATCACGTGTGGGAAACAAGATTTAAAATAAAATGGAAGTAGTGTGTCATGTGTGGCTCTAATTTCATGGGAAACTCGTGGGTTAGATACTGTTGCAAACTTTGGACGCAACCCACACTTATGACTGACTAGTGGAGTGGGCTGGGTACAACATCGGCTACGCCTGTCGGAAGCTTAACAGTCCGTTCCTACCGTACGTCGTCTGGCACCACCCGTTGCTAATTAAAACGTTTTTTCATGTATAGATTATTTATTAAACCGTTCAAGTAATCTGGTTTTCTCTAATTCATATAAAATAAAAATTTAAGAGTTCTATCAATTTTGACCCTTGAGACCGGTTCGTCAGTTTCTCGATCGAGCTAACCGAGATTGCCCGGGTTGCACAATATTGTTTTAAACCGGGTGTAATTTATAAATACAGTAATGAAATATTTTCACAAAAATGTGAATCCGGCGAATATTCAAAAGATTAGGAAAAGAGAAGTCTGATTTCAAAAATAAAAAAAGTCTTGTCAATCTAATAAAAATTCCACAATTTAAACCACCGTGAATATCTCTTACGAATCAAATTAAGGTAAACGAATCAGGAAAAATGCTGTAAAATACTTTTTTTTCCTTTTTTCTCACAAAAGCAAAAATAGAAAATAGAAAAGCAAAACAGTCAGTAAAATTTTCTTACCATTCAAGTAAAAAAAAACTTCCAAAATTTAGAAAGAAGATTATCATCAGTGGCAACAGCTGTAAAAATCATCAACTACAGCCCTTATCTCGTCACTAAAAATTAGCAGTACAAGTTAAGAGAAACTGTCCTCAGATACGATACAGAATCGCGGCGCTACATACGTTTCCCGAAATAAAGCAGCAAAACGTATCACGCGCCTCACTCAGCGCGTGCATCTTATTCGCTACTTAAAACGCAGTGATAATGACTCACCCACCCCTACCACCAAATCCTGCACACGCAATTTATACCGTAGGATGAGATGTGAGAAACACGTGCCAGCTTATCAGGTAAGGATGGAATGGTTTTTATATGGTATGATGTGCATAACATGACATGGTATGATAAGATGGATGGATGGGTCATGCTTGACAGCATGGCCACTAGTGTCCCACTTTCCTAATATTTTAATTTAATTGGTGGAAAAAATGTTTTTTTATATAAATATTAATATATTAGTACTATATATTTTTTCTTCACCTCCTCTCTTCAATGCTCTGTTTTGACCGCTTAGGAAAAGGTGAAAAAGCTGTGAATGGCATAAAATAAAGAAACGGAGCAGAGCAGTGCGTGTGGAGAGAGAGCAATAGAGAGAGAAGGAGAAAAGGTATGATTTTTATTTTTTGAGTCCTTTTTTTAATGTTTGGTGTGTTTTACATTTATGATGTTTTTATAAGGATTTGTGATTTGGGGCAGGATTTGTTTGGTGGGTTTGGTTAGTTTTCAGTGTAAACACTAGTGGTGTACTGGTTTTGTGTGTGAAAAAACTAAAAAGCTTGTAACTTTGTGACAATTAACTGATGTTTGTCTGGTTATGGGTAGAGAAATCTTAACCATAGATTTGTAATCTCTTCATCTGGAGGAGGGTGTGTTTTTTTATATATATTCATCTGTTTTCTCATCCTATTTCCCTTTCGGTTCTGTGTTGATAAAGGAGCAAGAAGAAGAAGCTATAGAGCTTTTCTTATTTTGTCATTGAGGGAGTAGATTTATGTCGGCTGGGTTTGATTTGGCTGTGATTGGGGCTCCGTTGTTGCAGCTCTGGCTATTATCATCATCTTCCTCAACTTCTTCTTCAACTTCTTCTTCCACAACAAAGGCTCTTCCTCTGTGTTTTGGTGTTTTCTTCTGCTCTGTCTGCTGGCGGCTTCTCTGCTGGAAACAGCAGAGGTTGAATCTGGGTTCACAAGCTCTTTCGATGCGTTTGAGGCCAAAAAGGTGTGTAGGTTTTTGTTGTTTCGTCTCATTTTGATAAACCCATGTGTCATCTTTTGCTGATTTTTGTGCTCTTAGTCAGATGGGTTTTCCAGGGTTTTGATGGTTTCTGTTTTGTTCTTATTTTCAGGACTTGTTCTGGTGTAGAGTGTTTTGGGGCTTTTCACATAGAGAGATTCTTCGATCTGTTCTTGTTCTTGAGAGGGGCTCTCACTTGATACCACCTTAGAACATAGTTAGCTCCCTTTTAGCTCCCCTGTTTGTTTATTCCTCCTCATTAGATTTTACCCACAGTTTTGTTTGCAAGTTTTTGTTGGCTGTTATTGAGGGGGTTTTTGCGAGGTTTTAGCCTTTGTCTTCATGATGATTGAGTCTAAGAATCTGCTTCTGAACCACACTAAACCCTGCAAGAAAACCAAAGATACCAAAGGAAACTTTACTCGGATGTCCAAAGTAAGAAAAATCCGAGTCATCTGCCATGACCCCTATGCTACCGAGTCTGATTCGAGTGATGATGAATCAGATAGAATTCGTAATCCCTCTAGTATGAAACGTTTTGTGAGAGAAATCAGTCTTCCTTTAGTTATCAGCCCTCAGTTAAAAGCTCCCGAGTCTGAGAGCTCCTGTCAAGACAGCAACAACAGTGACAAAACCCCCACTAAGAAGAGAAGGGTATTGAGTAAAACTTCCACTGATAGACCCACTATTGCAACAAGGATAGGCCCGAAGAGACCTGCTGGTGTTCGGCAAAGGAAATGGGGCAAATGGGCTGCTGAGATAAGGAATCCAATGACTAAAGTGAGGACTTGGCTGGGTACTTTTGACACCCTTGAAGAGGCAGCCAAGGCCTACGAGGATAAGAAGCGGGAGTATGATGAGGCTATGGCAGCCTTGGAGATAAGCGAAAACCAATCTTGTGCTGCAGCTGCTGCGCAATCTCATAGTAGCAGCAAGTGCAACCCTGCATCTGTTTCTTCCGATGATACTGAAAGTGTGGTATCACATACATCGCCATCCTCAGTCTTTGAAATGGGAGCATCTGCTGTGTCGAACGCTACTGGTGAGTGTTCTGATTTGATTGAAGATGGATATCTTGATGATTTTACCGGCGTTCATTTTCTCAAAGAAGGATATCTTGATGTGGCTGTTGAATTGGGCACCTCTGCTGTGTCCAATGTTACTGGTGACTGTGGTGAGTTGGTCAAAGGAGAAGGGTACTTTGATGATGCAGCTGTTGCAGATCTTGAAATACCTGATGTGGGATGTATAGACAGTCATTTGATGTCTTGTCCTAATGATTCCAATCTGGAGTTGGGATTTGATTTCGATAGCCTTATTAATGAGTTTGGGCAGTTTTGTGGAGATAACTGTGGCATCGATGATTTTTCGATCGGTGGATTAGAGAGTGAAGCACCAAGTGAGTTGCCTGATTATGACTTTGATTTTGGCAATGAGGAGTTCTCTTACCTGGATGATTTTCAACAACAACCCCTCAATATAGCGTGCCTATAAGTTTTGCAGCTAGGATAATTTATTATGTTATTATGCTGTTCGTTTTATTTATAGCCTGGAGAGATCTCAAGGAGTGTAATATAGCTTCTTGGGAATGGTTTTGTGAGCAACTTCAGTTTTTCTGCTTTGTTGAGAGGCGTTCGGAGGATGAAACTCATTTTACAGGGGAAAGAGAGTTCCTTGGGTTTTCTTGTGCTGCTAGAGCCGTCCAAGGGATTCTCCACTGTCCTTGAGAGTTTTGAGTGTTGTTGCTAGACTACTACTACTACTACTACTTAAGTGCCTAAGTTATTGAATGGAACCTTTTATTATTTCGCACATTTGAGACTTGGACATTTTGCATCTTTGTAGTTCGGATTGCATTGATTTGTTTATAAATGTTTTGCTGATATATTCGAATGGAAGGTCTCTTTCCTTTTGAGATCTTCAACGTCTCGATCATGGGTCTTCTTGCGAGTAGAGGATTTTTAAGAAATACAAGTGTCCTCCTTTTACAACTTTGCATTTATATAGTACTCCACATATTAAGTTGTTAACAATGTCTTTAGTCCTAACTCCTAAGTAAAACCGTGTAGAATTGCAAGTGCTACTACTGTTTTTTAATGTTTTCACCCACTAACTCATTTTGGGTTTTACAAATTCTATCTTCTATTCATATGTTTTAGAATCTCAAAAAAAAGAAAAATCTTGTAAAGTTGTCTTTAGACTGAGGAATCAATTACAGTTTACAAGAATAGTAGTGGAATACTATAATACTACTAGTTGTCTTGATCAATCAAGAAAAATCAAATTGATTAAATATAATCCCAGATAAAGAGGGCATTTTGTTTGCTGCAAGATTGATTAGAATGGATCTTGGATTGGAGTGATGAATCTTGGTTGCCAAGCTCAAGCACTACAAGAACTGAAGAAGTAACAGTGTGCACTATGCATACATGTTGCAAGTTCAAGAAGTCAAACTTGTCATCCTATGTTCCTGGCTGTTGCACCAACCTTCCATGGCCGGTTTTAGTAAACTATGAAACTATTTGTTTATTTTTGTTTCTAATTGCAAATATTTGGTCAAAAAATAGACTTTTTATTTTTTTGTCTGGTTAAACAATCGGTTAGATGGTGACATTAATTTAACCTCCTGACCTTTTAAACAGTATTTGGTAGCTCAGTAGATTAGTAGTATGCATACTCACTTAGTCACTTTCCAAGAAAAATTAGTAAATATCGGTTAGTCTAGAAACGAGTACTTAAAGTTTGATAAAACCTGAATATTATTGTTCTCCGAAATAAATAAAAAAAAAGTATTTAAGAAGATGGATAAACCTATTTTATAAAATTTAATTTGTTGGTAATTTGCCGAATTGAACTAATATATTAAATATTCGAGTTACATTACCGAACTTTTTATTTATTTTAAGTCCTTGTTTTTTTAATATAATATGTATATTTGAGCATCCGAATTATCAAATACTCAATCCAATATTTTTAAAACATTATTGGAATAGAAATTTGTTTTTAGAAAAATTCATTATAATTTCTCATTCAAATTTTTTATTTTTTGAAATCTAGTTATGAGATTTGTGGATATTTAAAATCATTTGAATATTACTAGGATTGATATCTGCTTTATCAAAATTCATTATAAGTGATCCAAAAAAAATTAATTATTAATTATGAGATTTATGGATATTTTTAATCATGGCATACAAGTTTAAATTTTTATTAAAATTTGAAAACTTTTGGTTTGAGCTAGTGAAAAGGACGTCTACTTAAGAAGAGACATATCCTAAGAGAATACCATTATTCAATAGTCAATTAGTATGTTATTGGTCTAATCTATTTGTGTTGATTTTTCTTTTACAAGTCTGGGCCCGGCTTAGAGTGCATTACAAGACATGGGACAAGGCGGCTCAACCCATCCCTTTCCTCCAAATCTTTAATAACAAGTAGTTTAACGAATTAATATATATCATTTTCATAATATTTGTTTATTTTTTAAATTCTATAATATTCGAATGATATATTCCACACTTAAATCCATAAAAAACAAAAAAGACGGTCGAAAAGATTGGAAAATAATTATTATTATAAAGTCATATTTTTTGTGTCATTAATGATGAGTGTATCCAAGATAACATGTGACCATTTCTCTCTAATCAAATGCATAATGTTATTACTTTATGATTATTGGTTGAGTTCTTGTCAATCCTTTTCTTGGGCTCATCATTTGTGTTTGTCAATCTGTTTTATTTATTTTATTTTATTTTCCCTTTGTTTTTCTGTTCGTATGCCACACAAATGAAAAGGCCAAAAAGCCCATAAGATAGAAGAAACTATTCATCGTAAGGGCCCAACCTAAGTAAGCCCAAGGAGTCCTTAGAGCACACACCATTGATTGAAATTGAATACATACATGATCATGATCACTGACATTGGAGTCCTGACAATTTCCACCATACTTTAAAATTATACCTATGGATTGTGATAGATTAATTTACATGATGGACTAATTCATACTTGTTTTTATTACATTTTTACATATTAAAATATTTTTATTCACGTCATTTTTTACATACACGCAATTGTGGATAAAACGATTTAAACTTGAGACTTTATCTTTCTCATTTTGTCACTCGTTAACATCGGATACATAAACATATGAGGAATAATTTTTTTAGTACTTAAAGTAATTAATCGTTTATTTAGAAAGAAAAAAAGAAATTAAGAAGATTCAAGTAGGAACTTTTATTTTCATCTTATGATGATGAACATTGTTTATTAATTATTTGCTAGGTATCTCTATGACACCGTATAGATATAACAAATAGAAGAAGCTGATGTATCTCTAATTGGATTTTTAGAGGAATCCTTTTTCTTGGAAGCTCTTGACGCAGTCATCAAACATCTCTTCAAGTGTTTTGAAAGGAGGGAAACCCAGCTTGGCAAGCTTAGATGTATCCATACTGTGCGGAATGTTGTCTCCTTCTTGGCTGCTCAACCTATACATATCACCATCAAATTAGATCAATAGTGATGTGATGGATCAATAATGAAGAAATTCTCAACTAAACGTAACATCCATTTTTCGTATGCCAGAAAAAAAATCACATTGGAAGATTCGTCATCTTTTAGGACCGGACATTATTTAAATGAAATTAAACTAATAACTAAATGTGAAGATGTTTTTACTTACTTGTTTTCATATGGATAAGAAGGGTATTTGGCCTTGAGCATGTCAATGATCTGTGTCCAATGAGCTACTTTACTCGAACATATAAACCTGCCGGATGCTCTACTATCCTCCATTGCCAAAATATGTGCACCCACCACATCATCTATGTGCACAAAACCAATTCTAGTGTTGGGACAATGGCCTCGCAACCCTAACAATCAAGTGGTACAAAAATAAAACAAAATAAAAATTGAAACAAAATAATAGCTTAGGTCCCAAAAAAATGAGTTCAAAAAATCAAAAATCTAGTCTCCAATTTTATTTTTATTTTGTGCAACAAAAAAATACAATCGTTATCTAACTTATTGATTATCTATTGATGGTAAAATACTAGTATGAGCTCGAGTTGGAGTCCTCTGCCTAAATAAAAACTAAAAAAAATGGTGAAGCACCTGTAATTGTGGCCAGTATAAGCAGCAGGGTACTAGTGGGCTTTGGCGCAAGAAGTGGCCCAACAACATATGATGGGTTTACCACCACTAGATCCAATCCACTCTCCTTGGCCGCCCTCCACGCCTCTTTCTCCCCTATAGTCTTCGCATATGGGTACCATAGCTGCCAAAAAAACAACAACATTATCAATTTATGTTACTTTCCTTTACCAAAAATAAATAAATGTTACTTCTGCAAAACAAGAAGGGTTAGAGTCCTTTAGTGGCGTTGTGTTAACATTCCTTGATTGAGTTACGATTTTGACTTAGTGAGCACAAATTCAAACTTTTTAAAAAGAAGAATTATTAATTCGAGTATCATAACATGCAAATTAAATTTATGTTAAAAATAATAATAAAGCGGAGTTTATACATTGTAGAGTTTGCAGTAATCGGGATCACTCCAATGAGACTCGTTAAGAGGAGAAAGTTGCTCAGCGTCGCCGCGGTATCTAACGGCCGAGGAAGAAGATGTGAGCACAACCCGTTTGACACTTCTTGATTTGGCACAAGATTTGAGCACGTTCAAGGTTCCCCTCACACAAGGTTCTACCAATGTTGCCTGCACCAATTCGTATTTGTAAAAATACTTACCGAATGAATGTTAAAATGAGACGTTGGAAGAATAAATAAATACCTGAATGTTATCGTCATAAGGAACTAGAACGGGTGAAGCAGAATGGAAAACTCCATCAACACCGTTGATTGCTTCATCAAAGCTTCCTTCGGCCATCAGATCAGCTTTCACTAGCTTCAACCTTTCCTTCGCTCCATTCAGTTCCAGCAAAAACCCCACCTTTTCTACGTCTCCTATTACCAAATTAGAAACATGGCATTTTGCAAATCAATTAGTTTTCTTCTGATCTCGGTCGGGTATTGTGGATGATGAAAGGAAAGAAATGTACCCGGGTCGCGGACTGTAGCACGGACGGTGTGGCCTTGTTCGAGCAACGACTTGATCAAGTAACTAGCAATGAAGCCTGTTCCACCTGTTACGCAGTATTCCGGCATCTCTGTTTTTTCCTCTCTAATTAATTTGCTTATAATAATAAATCTTGATTGGTTTCAATTTCAATTTGTTGATTAATCTGCAGCTATATATAGTGGGAATTTTGATGATGTCCGTCCGATCATGCCATACCCATTTACGTTTTATTTTATTATTTTATTTGATCATATTATATGATAGTTAATTTATTTATTTTTTCCCTCGAGTGTGCAAGCTTGAATGTGGTGGAAAACAGGTGACTCATCCATTACCAGTGCCCACAACTGTTTCAATTAAACATATATTTTCTTCTATTTTCTTTTTCTAGCTATTCAACTAACTCGTTTTTCCTTACCAACTGTACTTTAAGTGCTTTTTTATCCTAAGTTTTGATGGTTTGTCTTTGTTATAATTAATCTGGGCTCACTATCATCATAAAGTAAATCGCAGCACGAGAGACTAGCGAAACTAGCTACCGCCTAAAATGTTATGGAGAAATCAAAGACCTAGGTCCTCAAGATTACGAACTAAGCTATGATATCTGGGAACAAAGTTACAATTTATAAGGAGGATGATGCGATAGATAATCTGCTGCAAAATTCGTCCCGTTGATGTCTTATGTTTTGAATCAACCCTAATAGAAAATGTCAATTTTTCATGTTTAATAGGTGATACTGATCCGTTCAATAAAATATTACATATTTAGTTGTAAAGCTTTCAGGTCCATATAACTATCGACTAATTGTGTGGTTGTAGCATGATTTTATAAGTTGAGCAATTCTTATAGATACGGTGATATGGAAAAACACAGCACGAGTGGTATATAAATTTGAGTATGGGCCACTGTTTCAAGCAATCAGTTTTACGGGCCAAACTGAAATTGTTGGACATGGACTAGAAGTTCTATTGGACAACAATCGTCCGGGTGTACAACTTGGGCCTGTCATGGCCGTATTTTCGCATGTTATTAGTGGGCTCCCACAACCACCAGCCCATACAATCAAAACTCGAATCGGGGAAACTAATTAATAAACCATTAAAAATACAATAATTAATATCTTAAACATAATTATAATACATGGTTGAAACTTGAAAGATTATAAATAATTAAAATAATATAATTTCAACAGGAAAGGGACCTTAACATTAATTAATAACTGTCATTTCATGTTGGACAGATTTAATTTAAATGGTTAAAAGATTATAATCCATGAAATAATATTATTATTATATGGTGGTTGGCAGCTGGTTGCTCAAACAGCTTATACAATTAGATTCATTTACTCTCATGAAAATGAAAGTGGTCCAATGAGCTTACTAATGTGTCAACTCCACAATCTAATGGTACGTCTTCACTCCACTGTCTTTTGTGGATAATCAAACATTTTTTTAATGCGGTACTATTTAACTCGATTAACTCCATTTTTAAACTTTAATACGATAAAATGTGGATAATCAAACCCGGAAAAAAATCTAGAACACTACACTATATTTAAAAAAACTTGAAAATGAATTTGAAGATGATATTGGTTTTTAGTGGCGGGCTCTAACATTACCAATAGTCAATGCTTACCTATGCTTAGTTGGATAAGTCCCAAGGGTTTGACTAATTTAGAACGCCAAATTGTCGTCATTCACATTCGTAGTTTTTTTGCTTTTAATTTAGTAATTGTCCAACTCTTTGCAAAAGTTCCTATGAATATAGAAAAAGTTGGAATTGTAAAATGCTAATTTTAATCTGAATTTGGCTAAGCATATATTTTAGAGTAAAATTTCGTGGTATAAAAGATATTTTTATTAATAATAAAAAGATTAAATCATTACAATCGATAACAGTTTGTTGTCAAATCGAGAAAAATATATTTATAAAATTTAGTATCATTAAAATCTTATATAAAAATTAAAAAAAAAATTAGAGTCGCAACTAGCAAAAAGAAAAAGCACACTTCCCGTTATATTATGTGTTCTTGTGCACCGAGTACATAACCACATACATCAAATATGTCATTAGACCTTATGTAACATGTATACACTAGTGATTAACCCTAATTTGATTTTAATTAGCGTAATAATTTGCACGGAGTATTTATTTGTGCGTATAAAAACATAAATGCACTTTAGAACAGCTGGGCCGGAAAGAAGATTCGAAGAACCGGAACCTACATCAATGCAAGTTTCGTGTTTATCAATTACTACTTTTTTTATAAACGTTTAAGAAAAAGAAGAAGAAAAAACATTTATTTTTTCTTGCAGAAATTCCTCGAGTCTTGAATGCCAGATCAGAAAGAAACAGTACATCTAACACTAATAGCAGTATAGCACGCCGCATTTATAAATGGCAGCATATATAAGAGTTAAAATTAGATCGGACCCCCACAATATATAGGACAGCTGTTCAAATCCGGTGATCGGTACTGTCTTGATCAACGGAGTAATTTCCCAAAAGTGTACCTAAACTGATAAAAGCCGATTTTCGTAAGTTAGTGGCAATAAAGCCTGGAATTTAATTATCAAAATTAATTTTGTTTGTAAGAGAGTGACTTATTGTGAGATAAAATAATATAATAAAATAGTAATTACTGCATTGTAGAAAAATCGAACCAACGATATTTTGTTGATCCAGTTGGGTCAACCGGAACCAGTTGATGGCATGACACTACTAATTAGCAAAACTTTCTATCGATGGAATGATCACATATGTAACAATCTAACTTCCACCTACCTAACTGCCAGCAGTGTCAATAAAAGTAAAGTGTGCAGCTCCAAACAATAAATCGAAAGAGATAAAAAATCTATGATCATGATCATGATCATGATGATCATATGATAATGACCATTTTCAATTCATAAGGTTTATAATTAAGTCATTACATTCATAAAATCTTGTATTTTCCTTTCTGTTTGTGAATTTAGTGAAATTTAAACTAATTTCAGTAAATATATCTTTATTAAATCATAAAAAATATAAGAAATTGCAATCAATATTTTTCTTTGTTGCGGACCCTAAAATTATTGTTAAATCTCTGTCCTCATTTTTCATAATTTTTTTTTACATCCGTTAAGTATTAGAGATTAGAGAGGTTAAATTTCTTTGTATATTGAGAAGCAAATACCATGAATAGGGAAAAGATAAATCTTCCAACTCGAACCGGTCGAACCTGTCGAACCGGATCTCTTTCTCTGCCTCATGGATCAGAGCAAGCAGCCTAGGCCCTATGTTCGTTTCCTCTCTTTTTGACTTTCTTTTCCGAAACTAATTCCCCGTGTCAGTGTGTTGCATTTAATGTGTGGTTGGGTCGTGCCAGCCAGACAGAAGTGTTTACAGTTGGAAAAAAAAAAGTCAAATGCTAAAATGCTAAAAATAGTTAGTAATATTGGAAAATGATAATTCATTTTAGTTACACTATATTAAAAAAAAATCTATAATTTATCGAATATTTTATTTAATTTTCTGTAGTTTAAAGCAAACAATGTTAATTTTATAGTTTCTTAAAATTTACAAGTTTAACATTTATAACGCTTAAGAAATTCAAATTATGTAGTAAAAAATAGATTTTTTTTATGAAATTTGATTAACTCATAAAGTGATTAGTGTGAATGCTTCAATTCTTTCACCCTTAGATAGAAAATGATTAAGTTCAATTATTGCATAGGAAGTAGTCAATGTTAGAAACACTTTACTTTTAGTAAATCCACCTTATCTAAACTTGATTATTGTCAAATTAGTGGGATTAGAAGTAATTGTACTTCGTACCAAACATATAGGCCAAAAATTATATTTTGATGACAAAAAATTAGGTAAGCTCACCTAACGGTTCATACATGGGTGACACAACAAGTGACTCCTTGTATCTTGAGCCAAATCAAATATCGAATCACTTGAACTTTTATATTAATGAGTTAATCAAGTTTTATCGTGGAGTAAATCTAGTAGTATAAATATACAATTACGATAATTTATGTTAAGTATAAATTATTCCCTCTGGATATTTTAGTTGTCCAATTTTGATAAAAAAAATGCTAAATAGTTGTATTAGTTCGATTTTCTAAGTGTTAGTTAGTATTTTTTTACACATTTTACATTTTCAATAATTATTTTAAAGCTTACGTCCAATGAGCGATATATATTTTTCATACTTCTAAAAATTGCAATCATTATCTCCCTTTATTCTAGGCTGAAATGGATTTTGGGTCCCTGCAGTCCAATTGATTGACTTGTTTCACCCCTCTGTTTTTTTTTTGAGTTATCTCCTCCCTCAACTTAATGGCAAAAAAATTATTTCATCACTCCTCCTGACGCCATCCACATTTTCCGTCTGTTTGCTGACGTGGCATGTCACGTCAACGCGTGCCACGACAGCAAACGGTACCGGGTCGAACTCGAAACGGGTCAAAAAACAGGCTGAATATTAAATGGTCCCTGCAGTCTAATTGATTGACTTATTTCAGCCCTCTGTTTTTAAAAAGTAGTATTACATCCTTCCACTGTAGTTTTATGTTGGATTTCAGCCCTCACCCTAACGCCATCCAATTTTTCCGTCCGTTTGCGTATGTGTCGTGCCATCGATTGCCAAACGGGTCGCAAAGATTTTTACTAACAAAATCTAACTATTACCTCCCATTTTAATAAATTTTAATGGAATAAATAATTTATGGGTGGGCTATTAGTACTTCTAATTATTAGTTATTATCAATTTGTCCATTAAAATTTAAATATATAAAACAAATGCGAATAAATAATTACAGTACTAATGGCCCACCCATAACTAAATTTATATATAATAAATATATGAAAAAACATATATTTCTTATTTGAAAACTTAAATATTAATAATTTTATAATAAAATTTAAATATTTAACAACATAATAATTAATAATTTAAAACAACCTCGAGTCGAGAGATGATCATATTGTTGGTGTTATTGTTGAAAAAGATAGGAGATAATAGTCAGAGTTTATTAAAATGTTAACATAGAAGCTGTCCAGCTCAGAACCATGACGTCGTGGGTTCGAGCCCCACTTCTGCTCTTTTGCTGGTGTTCTTGTTGAAAAACATGGAAGGTAATAGTCAGATTTTATTAAAATGTTTTCAAACGAACGGAAAAATTAGATGGCGTTAGGGTGAGGGCTGAAATCCAACATAAAACTACAGTGGAAGGATGTAATACTACTTTTTAAAAACAGAGGGCTGAAATAAGTCAATCAATTAGACTGCAGGGACCATTTTAAATTCAGCCTGTTTTCCGACCCGTTTCAAGTTCGACCCGGTACCGTTTGCTGACGTGGCATGCCACGTCAGCAAACAGACGGAAAATGTGGATGGCGTCAGGAGGAGGGATGAAATAAATTTTTTGCCATTAAATTGAGGGAGGAGATAACTCAAAAAAAAAAACAGAGGGGTGAAAAAAGTCAATCAATTGGACTGTAGGGACCCAAAATCCATTTCGACCTTTATTCTACTATTTTCAATCTAAACTAATCTTCACTTTGATATGTGAGATTATACTTATAAAAATAACTGAAAGAATTCGGAGGGAGTATTAATCAATGAAATTGATGAGATAATATTATATAATTATTCATGAAATTGTTGAGTAGAGGTTACTTACAATTGTTGAAGCTCTTTACAATTGACCTGGTTAATTTTTATCAGCCATGCCATTAAAAATACAGGTGGACTGATGCTGACAAGGATACCACTTTTACATTGATAACATGCAACACTCGCTCCCTTTTTCCACAATAAAAATATTCTTCAAATTTCCCGCTCTCCTTTTCCACTCCATCTCTCTTTTTTCCCTTTCTGCAGAAACAATCTTTCTTTTTTTATCAGATTCTGCAGAAACAATCTGTGTTTTTCAAGTCCAGTCATTATTACCAATGTCAGTGACAAAATAATTAATCACCCGATCATGGATAAAATGAAACTGATTGATAGTAGTAGTAATTAAAAAAGAAGAAAAAACAGAGTAGGTAAGAATAAAAAGCTGAGAAAAAAAATACAGATATACATACCGATTGGTGTTGTTGTTGTTTTTAATTAATTGCAACTGGAAACCAGAAAAAAAGAAAGAAGAAAAGAAGAAAACAATGACAATTGACAAAAGAAAACCAAGAAATTAATAACAAGTTAAGTGAGCGTTGAGTGACGTGAGTCCTCATTTAATCCTCTCATCTGCCTTCTTCATTGCCTCCCTGTCCTGTTTTCTCTTCCGCCTTTATATCTCCATCTTCCCCTTCCTCCTCCCCCCACCAACCCCTGCACTCACCACAACACAACAAACTCTATCACTATTCCTTTTCTTGAGAATCAAGAAACCAAGAAAACACCACGAAAAATGCCTCAAGTATTGCCAGATTTCTCAAACTCTGTCAAGCTCAAGTATGTGAAACTTGGGTATCAGTATCTTGTCAATCACATTCTATACCTCCTGTTGGTCCCTGTCATGATTGCGGTTTCAATCGAAGTTCTCCGATTAGGCCCGGATGAAATCTTGAATCTTTGGCGATCACTCCATTTCAATCTTGTACAAATCCTCTGCTCATCTTTCTTCATCATTTTCATCTCCACTGTCTATTTCATGTCCAAACCAAGAACCATCTTTCTTGTAGACTATGCTTGTTACAAGCCACCAGTTACCTGTAGAGTCCCATTCTCCACTTTCATGGAGCATTCAAGATTAATCTTTAAAGACAACCCAAAAGCTGTTCAATTCCAGATGAGGATTCTTGAAAGGTCTGGTCTTGGAGAAGAAACATGTCTGCCTCCTTCAATTCATTACATCCCACCAAAACCAACCATGGAAGGAGCAAGAAGAGAGGCAGAAGAGGTCATCTTCTCTGCTATGAATGCTCTGTTTTCAAAAACAGGGCTAAAACCTAAAGACATTGATATTTTAATCGTCAATTGCAGTCTTTTCTCTCCAACTCCATCTCTATCCGCCATGGTCATAAACAAGTTCAAGCTAAGGAGCAACATTAAAAGCTTCAATCTTTCAGGGATGGGTTGTTCTGCTGGATTGATTTCGATCGATTTAGCTCGGGATCTCCTCCAAGTGCATCCGAATTCAAATGCAGTTGTTGTCAGCACGGAGATCATAACACCTAACTACTACCGAGGACACGAGCGCGCCATGCTCCTCCCCAATTGCCTATTCCGAATGGGAGGAGCCGCCATCTTGTTATCCAACCGCCGCTCCCACCGCCGTGCAGCGAAGTACAAATTAATCCATGTCGTCAGAACCCACAAAGGAGGAGACGACAAAGCCTACCGATGCGTGTTCGAAGAAGAGGACAAAGAAGGGAAGACAGGAATCAATCTATCAAAAGATTTGATGGCAATAGCAGGGGAAGCTCTAAAATCAAACATTACAACAATTGGGCCATTAGTTCTTCCTGCATCAGAACAACTCCTATTCCTAGCCACTCTAATCGGCCGCAAAATCTTCAACCCCAAATGGAAACCTTACATCCCAGATTTCAAACAAGCATTTGAGCATTTCTGCATCCATGCCGGCGGCAGAGCTGTGATTGATGAACTGCAGAAGAATCTTCAGCTTTCTGCAGAGCATGTGGAGGCTTCGAGGATGACACTACACCGTTTCGGTAACACATCGTCTTCTTCGCTGTGGTACGAAATGAGCTATATAGAAGCGAAAGGAAGGATGAGGAGAGGAGACAGAGTATGGCAGATTGCTTTTGGAAGTGGGTTCAAGTGTAACAGCGCGGTTTGGAAATGCAACAGAACAATAAAGACTCCAATTTCAGATGGGCCATGGGCGGATTGCATTGATAGGTACCCAGTTCATATTCCAGAAATTGTCAAGCTCTGATTTTTTTGGGGAAATTATGGAATTTTCTTCAAGAAATGGTGGCTTCTCCTCTGTTTTTTTCTTGTGCTGCCTACTCTGTTTTCAGTTTCATACTGTATTACACTGTTATTATCTTTCTTTTTTCATAGTTTTCTTTATGAATTTGCATAGAGTATAGATACTGTATTACTGATATTTGTGTTAATTAATAGATTCCCGTACGTTGTTAGAAGAACAGGTGAAGATCCCCTGTTTATTTCGTCGGGACTAAGAAAAAAAATAATACTGCTGGAAATAAGAATACAATTTCCTTACTAGAACAACTGTATATTATTAATTTCCGTGAGTTGTTTCAAGTGTTTAATAAAGGAATTGCAGGTTTTGCGAGTGTTTATGTACTTATATTAATACACCTGAAATTCTGCTACTTCTTTTATTCTTCCCTTTTTGGGTAATTTCCCTATAATTTGGTAAACTCTTAATTAAGTAATGCTATAAATTATTAGAATTTGATTATTGGTGAGAGATACAAGCCTAAAGCCATCAATAACATTCGATAGATACATTTCGGTTTGAGTATCCTCTTTACTTCTTTTAAGAAAATATTAACAATTTTACGAGTTTTAGAGATTTTTTTTATTAAGATAATTTATTTCATTTATTAGAGTCGTAGTAAAGATGAATGGATTTTTGTCACTCTATAACAACCACAATTGGTAACAGAGTAATAGTATTAAGTATTATATCACTCTCCATAGTAAACAATAAATCAAATCACATTATATAGGCAAAACACATTGGGTTAAAGATTGTATTCAATACTAATTTATAACAAAATAGTACTATCACATCACGTTCGACAACAAAATAATAAATTTCCCTCGGCAGCAGATCCATGGGCTGGGCTATCTTGCGCCTCTTTACAAGGAATTGGGCCCAGTCTAGTAATAAAGTTTCTATAACCCAAGCTAGAGTAAAATAAAACTAGGACTAGGGCTTCTCTTCTATATGTTTGACATTAGCTTTGGTTATAAGCGGAGGTGAGATTTAAATATAAACTTGATTTTTTATTAATATTTTTATTACCGATCAGACAACTAATAAGTTACATACCCGTTCATAATATAAATTTATTTATGATATGCATTGTTTTTAAATAATATCAATGAAGTCTTAATGATGGATAATATTTTTTTGATTTTTTAATTAAATAATTAGGTACACTATTATTAAAAAGGATAAAAATCATCCATGTGATGTAAAAAATTTACAGACTTTAGCGAGAATCTAATTTACAACCAAACACATGCTCCTCGAGTCAATTCACAATCTAAATTTTTATAAAATTGAAGCCATCTTAAAGAAATGTTGCATCAAGCTATTCTTTGTTTATTTGATATCTCATTCATACAATAAGTGATGATAGAGTTGGTCAACTCAAAATGTGGCTATGATATACTAGTTGCTACCATAATAAATGGTCACCAACATTGGCGGTGTGAAGATAAGTGAATTAATTGATCTTTTTTTGTATGGTTGAAGAGTATACAAATTAATAGCCCTAAGTCTAACATTGTTTTCTCAACTAAAACATTAAGAGGGAATACCCTACATATTTGTTTGGCATCGACATGAAATCTTAATTAAAGGTTTTGTTTTCTTCTTCTCCAATTTTGAAGTTTGTACTAGAAGCAATTGTGAGATATGTGGTTCAGAATTTTCAGACTTAAAGTAGAATTTAATTATATGGGTTAATTAGTTCATAATAGAGCTTGATTGTCATTTAATGCAAATTGAGCCCTTCTAAATGATTTGAGGAGTTTGAAGGAAATTTTGTCTCTCTTATTCTGTAAATTTAGTAATACGAGATAAAACTGTGAAACATAAATTAACTAGTACTTAAATTGCTTAAATGTTAATAAAGCAGACATTTGGGCCTTAGCCCTTAGATTTAGCCTTTAGGGAGTCTAAGCCCAAAACTCAATTAAAATTACGATCCAAACTAGGCGCCCCCATTTCTAACAAATACTGTTTCTGAATTGTAACGCTATAGTATATTTTGGTGTCTAATTACGAGAACCTTAGTTTAGGAAGGACAAGGAATTGTTGTTGTTGTCGGCTTTTGAGGGTGAAGTCCACCGCCATCTATTATAGAGACTTCTTTCGAGCTGGAAAGAGACAAGTCGGTCCATTGGCTTCAACCGCGTGGCCAGCTAAGCCCTCTACGTTAAGGGCTAGATGGCACCATCTAGGCACCTACTCTTACGGTCTAGGCACCTTCTTCATATTCGTACATTCTACATATAAACGTGGGACCACACGAAAGTGGGGCCCGATTTAATGCTCCATCCATCCTTTGGTTGCATGACACATGGCACTTTCTCAATGTACACTTTTTTTAATCATATAAAAAAATTCTAAATTCTAAATTTATTAACTTTCATTCTATATTTTTAAATTTGCAATATACTAATTTTTATAGTTTTTTAAAAATTACTCCATTCGTCAAAAAAATAAACGTTGTTTTAGATAGTAAAAATCCTTAGAACAATGATATTTGATCTTATTTTATTCCATATTATTTCATTTTTACTCATAATTTTCACTTAAATTATCACATCATCATTAAATTGGGTTGATGCATAAAAAAAAATTATAACACCATTAATGAAAATTATGAGGAAAAATGAAACAAAAAAGGATGGATGGAGCATTAAATAAATTTAGAAGGGTAATATAGTTTTGTTCTTTTATGTATATATAATGCGGCGTTTTGAATCTTTTTTCGAGTTAGATTAATCCATACCCTATTATATTAGAGTTTGAAGATCGATTTAAGTAGTACGACATAGTTTTGAACTAAATATTTGAATTTAAGAATGTGAGGATCTAAAGCCCACCTACTCTCTGGAGTTTACTTAATAAAAGCCCTTTTACTCATTCATGCTAGGAAAGTTGAGGGAGTGGACCAAACAAACTAGAAATTAGATTATATAGGAGCAACACGAACCACTTTAAATTGACCAATTTGATTCATAATTATGTTCATTAAATTTAATACTATGATATCCAAATATCCATAATGCAATAACAAAACGATTAGTACTAGATTAGTAAGCTAAGCAGAATATTTTATTAAAATTACTTAGATTAATGTATTAATGCCTACTCCTTTTTTTTCTTCAAGTTGCAATCACACCAACCCGCATTACCTTTCAAGTTCAAACTTCAAAGGGAAGAACAGGAAAATACTGGTCAAATATTGAACCAAAAGTTTTAAAAAGAAGGTGAAATTAACAGAGTATAATAATGGTAGTCTTGGCAGCGTCACCAACCACCAATACTAACTTAATTTCAAATTAAAATAGAATCTAGTTGTATTACTAATTAATAACCCAATCTTTTACCCACGAGCATATAAATCAACCAGTAGGAAATTGTTCTAATTTAATTAAAAATCTCAGTTCATACAATTGTATGAAAATTTGTGAGTGAGAGTTTTATCGCCTTTCGGGATCCTATTTGAATTGTCAATACCTAATACAATAAACGAAGTACCAAATGATCTTCCTTTTACGTGCAGATGCGAGAATTAGTCATTGTATTGTTTGTGTATATTTATTTAAAAGTTTACCTTAAATGTATTGTGACATCGTTAATTAAAATAAGTTAAATAACTTTTTTTCTTAGTAGAATTTTTATTTGTAAAACCTTGGAGTCAACTTTTACAAGTTTATCGTTTGTTTCAAGTAAACTATTTAACCTACCACCATATAGTGGTGTACCACGCCATGACTATTGCCACGATCACCCGATCCATATGTTTGAATTTTTTTTACAGGCTACATATGTTTGATTAATTGTTTATGCATTCAAATTGTAGCTTGTTTAACTTTTAAAAAAACTAGTTTATTTGTTTTTTCATACCAAAGGTAAAATTTAACTCGTGCCGATATTTTACTATCAATAAATTCAATTTTTTTTAGTTGATACCAACCGAAAAAAATGACAATTAAATATAACTCAACCTTAATCGAATTTCAAAAGAACTAAACTTTATCATTAGCGAGTTCATCAAGAACATTAACTCCAATATAAATGGGTCTAATTCACGTAAGATTTGTTTCGAATTTAAGTATCTAACTCATAAACTAATCTAACTTCTTAGTTAAGGTAAAGATTAAATAAATGTAAAAATAATATTGTCATTTACCCAAAAAGAAAAAATACCAAAACTAGGAAATAAAGTTTTTTTTTGAGGGAAAAAAAAAAATACTAATAACAAGAATTAGGAAAAGGAAAAGAGTTTTGTTCCGAAAATGGTAGTTGAAACTTGAACCCGTTTTGTTATTCCGTCCCCATTCAAAGGTCAAAAACAATAATAAAAGTATTAGTTATAAACCCCTTCCCTCTATGGCACCATTTATAAATCCCTCCAAACGCGCCATTCTCAATTACACACAGAAGTAGAGAACTTCTTAGCTTTCGTCGTGAGAGGGAGAAAAAAGAAACCAGACAGAAATGGGCCCGAAGAACAGAGCAGCGACATTGCTGGATGAGTTGGTAGAGAAGGCAGGTGGCTGTGCGGTGATCGACGGTGGTTTTGCGACCCAGATCGAGAAACACGGCGCTGTCATCAACGATCCTCTTTGGAGCGCTCTTTGTTTGATCAAAGAACCTGATCTCATCAAAAGGGTATCTCCCGAATCCCATTCTCTTTTCACTTCATCTAATGGGTCTTTTCTTCCATTTTTCTGGAAAATGGTTTGATTTTGTTTTGAAATTTTGCAGGTTCACTTGGAATATTTAGAGGCAGGTGCAGACATTTTGGTTTCTTCTTCTTACCAGGTTCGTGCGTTTGTATGACCCATAAAGTTCACTGTTTTTTGTGTTACTAGCATAAGATTCTGAGCTTAAACCCAGATGAACATGGGTTTTGCCCTCCTGCTATAATATTTTTTAGAATGCAAAATCATGTTATTATTTGATGTTTGTGTGCTTTGATTAGTTTGGATTGTGTATATTGTTCTCATCCATGCTACATTTGCTTAATTTCTTCCTACTATATGCACATTGTAATGAATTCTGCCGTTTGTGAATAGATCGAGAGGAAAGTGGGACTAGAGTCCACAAGAGCTGGTTGAGTGCATAGTAGTCTCTTTATTGTTTACTTTGTTCTGTGTAAAACTACAAGTAAAGATCCAAAAGGATTCACAAATCAGTCAGTGTCGAGCAGCAGAATGAAGCTGTTTGATTTCTTGCAATAGAATTCTTCAGTTTTCTTGTTTTGGTTTGATCTCAGTATTTTCTGGTTCTACAGTGCTACTTTTTGTTTTGTTCCCTCATTATATCTTATTATAGATGCACTTCATGCTTGTAGGCTACAATTCCTGGATTTCTATCCAGGGGGCTTTCCTCAGAGGAAGCAGAGTCGTTACTGAAGAAGAGTGTTAAGTTGGCCATAGAAGCCCGGGATAAGTTCTGGAATGCTGCAGAAAGCAATCCTAGCCATAGTTATAATCGAGCTTTGGTTGCAGCCTCCATTGGAAGCTACGGAGCTTATCTTGCTGATGGCTCAGAGTACAGGTAACCTTTCAGAATAGTTCTTGCTGACGCTGCTAGATCACAAAGTTATAACAGTTCAAGATCTAGTATTGTCATTTTCACCTCTTTTTAATCCTGTGTTTGTTTTCAGTGGATCTTATGGGCCAGATGTGAATCTGGAGAAGCTAAAGGATTTTCATCGGCGCAGATTGCAAATTCTTGTGGAATCAGGTCCAGATTTGCTAGCCTTTGAGACAATTCCCAATAAGCTTGAAGCCCAGGTTTGTTCTTCTGTTACTTTGTTTTTGTTGAACAAATAATTGTTCTGCTGCTATATCAGTGGATTAGTTATTATTATGAGATAATTATTGCATATACTGATTGAGTCCTTTACCTGAAAATGTTGAAGAGGGTAAATTCTTCCCTGAAAAACAAGTAACATTAGTGTCATCTAAGGGCGCTTCACTCTCTTACATCTTGTTTAAATTGAACTGGCCTCGTTTGTTGTTTTCGGTTGACTTACTCATTTAGGTTTCTTTTGTGGATTTGATGTATTTTTGCCTTTACTCCCGCCAACAGCATTGTGATCAGGAGTTCTTATCTGGAAACAATTGAAGCTGAATCTAGTTAACAGTTTCACTGTGCTTGAATAGAATCTTGAGATCTTTAACAATCCCATGCCATGAAGTTGGTTCTGGTTTCATTAATACTTATTGGAGTTGGCGAGTCATAATGCATTCTTGTGTATTGACCGGTTGCCTTCTGGGCTAGTCAGAAATGGTTCTCTTCAAAAGTCCTTCTTCCACATCAAAGATTTTTTCTGCTAAGCCAAAATTTTCAACAGGTTTCACTATCCAATCTTACCTTTCTGTTTGACTTGTGGCATTATTGCAGTCTAGAATCACTAAAAAAGAACATCCTAATTAAACAAATCAGATTCTTGTGGCATTGTTTGTATGGTTTATTTATTGGCCAACTCTATCATGACTTTTGTTGGGTCATATACTACAATGTTGATCTCAATCTTAAAACCTAACACCTCTAAAGAATAAGGGCTTTATATTGTTTTGTAATCTGTTGATGGTCTCTGGAAAACTATTTGCAGGCATGTGTCGAATTGCTTGAAGAAGAAAACATAAACATTCCATCTTGGATTTGCTTCAGCTCTGTGGATGGTGAGAATGCCCCATCCGGAGAGTCCTTCGAGGACTGCCTGGAAGCGATAAACAAGAGTGGCAAAGTAAATGCTGTTGGAATTAATTGCGCGCCTCCTCATTTCATTGAAAACCTCATCTGTAAATTTAGAAAGGTGAGTGACTAGTAATGCTGCGATCGATTTTCCTAGAATTACGATCACACACTTCTTACTAAGTTGCGCTGCATCAATTTTTCTCCCCTCAGTTGACTCCGAAGTTGATAGTCGTTTATCCAAATAGCGGTGAAGTATGGGATGGCAGAGCTAAAAAATGGCTGGTGAGTCAGTGTATACATTTCCTTTAGTTTCTTGAAATTTGTCATCTTTAACAAACCCTAGCATTGCTTCCATCATCTAATCCCTCCATGGTTCGCATTGACAGCCATCGGCATGCTTTAACGATGATAAATTCGAGTTGGTTGCGGCAAGATGGCACGAGTTAGGAGCTAGCCTCATCGGTGGCTGTTGTCGGACAACACCTTCTACAATTCAAGCCATTTCGAAAGTTTTTAAATCAAGCTGCAAGTGTTAGACTGGCTTTCAGGAATAAGGCACACCTCATCAGTTTCTTATCGTCCGTAAATCTAAAGGCCTGTTTGGAATAGCTATTCAGCAAATTTTGCTTCCTCTAAAGCTGATATGAGGCTAAAATCAAAAACTGATGAGGGCCAAAATCATTTTTGGCAAAAACATCAAATTTGAAGATTCAGTTTTGACCATTAGATTAGCTGTGCTAGAAAACAAAAACTGTTTGGGATTCCCAATCAGACCCTAAGTAGTAGTCATCTGTTGTGGATTAGTTGATTATGATCATTAGGCCTGTAGTTGATTTATTTTTTTAATTTATATCCGTCCTTTATTCTTATTCTTAAAATTAATTCCAACGCATTCTTTCCACTTCATTTTGAATTCTTGAATATTTTATCTGAGCATTCATTGGTCTATAAAAGGAGTGGTTCTTTGAACATAATTTTTTTCCATTCCCCAAATTCAAATTTGAGAAAAGGAGGAAAGAAATTAACAAAAGAATGTTCTTCAATTGAAGGGAAAATATGTCCTTAACCTTATCCTTATCCTTATTCCAATTTCATGACCGGTTTTCTTAGGTTTAGATAGATCTCATGCCAGTCTTATACGTCTAAATTTTTGTGCTTCTAGTTTTCTTGACATGAAACAATATCAAAATTTTGTGAGATTTTTTTTTTTTCCTGGCTCTGCTGATCCAGTTGTCAATGTTATATAGTTTGGATTTTACTACTTTTTGCACCAGAAAATGTTGAAAACATCACATTTAAGGATTTTTGTATTCATATGCGACTTGTGAGAGGAAGAGAGGGACATGGGTGACCGGTGATGGGCATCAGTTAGGGTCATTCTCATAAAAACCAAAGGAATATTACTTACATTTCTCCGAAGAAAAATTAAGAAAAACTTATCCGGGTTTGATTTAAGTGAGCATTTTGATGAGAATTCCACATCATTTCATCGTTATCCACTATCACTACCCCTAATCCTAGGAAATTGCAAGGTAGTTTTGGTCGGGAAGAATTCTTAAAGTAAATCACTCTGTGTGTGAATCCATTAGGTTTAGGAAACTATCAAATCATAATTATAGAAATACTAAATCAAAATTTACTCTATTTGGTATGTAATTTTTTTCTATTATGGTATATTGAATATTGACCAAATTTTATTCGATATGATACGATTAGAAATTTTTCATGTATGATATTATCGTACCTACCGTTTTTTATATTATACTTTTTTTTTAAATATATCTATTAAGTAAATTAAAAAATAAAGACCAAACGTGGACACAAAACACACCAGTGACACTACCACCGCAAACCTAGTTTTTCCTCTCCTTTCTCGCCTCAAAATCCTATTTCCTTTGACTCTAAAACTGCAGCCACGTAACCAATCTCATCACCAATCAATTTAATTCAGAATTTGGTATTACTGTATACCGTACCTAAATTATTTTGATAATTAGACAATGGTACCGCACAATAGATAGTGTAGTACGGTACATAGATATTTTTGTTCGATATATCGAAATAGCGCGATACTGACCGATGAATACTCCTTCTTAGGGTTGTTCCTCAATAAGATTTAGTTGGTAACTTGGTATCCATAACAAGATTCGATTAAACTAATTCTAGTTGTTTCATAAACTTGTATAACTCGCTTAATTAACACTTAATCTGAAGCAATATACACAAAAATAACCATATGGTAGTATTTGGTTGTCACTCTTGTTTAACTCTAACATAACATAAATGTTATTTCAAATTCAATCTTAAATAGACTTTGTTTTTTCTCCTCAGTAAGATTTTACGCTAGTAACTCTTGCTACTTCTTCATAACCCTAAAAAGCATGACTATTTTTGTGCCAAAATAAGCCTTACATGTCGATGAAAAGGTGCCAAAACTGGACAGGAGATTGAAAGATGAAATCTGAAAAGGGACCGCAACCTAAAAGTCTGGCACAGTGTTGTAGTAGGGACCCTGAGGATGCAATCCAACAAAATGGTCTCACTCAAATTTGAAGTAAAAAAAAGGAAAAAAATATATGATTTTTTTTAAAATTTCAATCACAAGTATTTCAAAATTTTATTAGATTACAAACTAATTATACCGTTAATAAATCAGCTCGTTAAAAATAAAATAATTTTAATAAATAATTTATTTCGGCGATTAAATTTTACTTTAAGAAGTGAAAATATCAAACTGCTACGAGAGGTTAAAAGTTTAATTTGGGAAGAGAGAGAGCACTAATCATTTAGGCTCCACCAAACAATCCTCCTCGTTCTCATCCTTTACTATCTATGATCCCCCACATGAAATCCCTCGGAAACCAAGCAACCAATCAGAGCATAGAGAATAGGATGACCTTCACGGACTCAACCAATAAGAGCCCAGATTACGCTTTCTTGTGGGCCCAAAAGTGCAAAACCCACAAAAAGTGCACATCCAATAACTTTATATAAGGACACACCAAAAAAAAAACCATTTCCTCTCCACACTCAATTATTAAAACTCACTTTCTTGCTCAACAATCACTCATCACAAAATTCCATTGCATAGTACTCCTCACCAATCCATTGCTTACAACAAGCTTCACCTCATTCCCCAGTTCAGGTTTCAGTTACTAGAGTTGGGTAAGCGGCGAGAGATTAATTCGATCCTCGTTCGTTTCATTTCTTTTCGATTTATGGGTTTAATTTCTAGAGTTTGTTTATTATATTTTTTAGATTGGAGTACATGATTTCTAGCAAAGATTTAGCCAAAGCCGTTGGCGGCAAAACGGCGAGAGCATGTGACGGTTGTATAAAAAAGCGCGCGAGGTGGTATTGCACAGCAGACGATGCATTTCTATGCCAGTCCTGCGACTCGTCGGTTCACTCAGCGAACCCGCTGGCGCGCAGGCACGAGCGGGTTCGGTTAAAGACCGCCTCGCTGAAATCTTTGGACCTGGGCCCAAAGGAAGACTCCGGCCCATCATGGCACGGCGGTTTCACCAGAAAAGCTCGGACCCCACGGCACGGGAAACCAGCTTTTCTCCGTACTAAGAAGGAGGAAAAGGCGTCGGATGTTTTTCCTGTATTCCCGCTGGTGCCGGAAGTTGGATCTGACGACATATCGAACGAAGATACCAACGACGAGGAAGAGCACCTGCTCTATCGGGTTCCAATCTATGACCCGTTTGTTTCCGAATTGTGCACGTCGACGACACCGGATGACTGTGGCGGGTTTGAATTGAAAGCGGCGGCGAGGATCCGGAAACAGGAGGTGGATTGTTTACATGGGTTTCTCCAATCGGATAAGGATCTGGCGGAGTTTGCGGCGGATGTGGAGAGTTTGTTGGGGAAGGGATTAGAGAATGAGTCGTTCGGGATGGAGGAATTGGGGCTTATGGATTGCAGAGAAGAGGAGAGGGAAATTAATGGGAGAATCAAGGTTGAGGAGGAAGCGGAGGACGGTGGTCTGAGGGTGTATTGCGGCGGAGGCGGTGAGGAGGAGGAGCTTGATATTGGGAGAGACCAAGTAGCTCCATTTGAGTTCAGCTTCGAGTTTGACGAGTCGAGTGGTGCCACGTGTACGGTGGATGAGGGATGTGGAGAGAAGAAGTGCGGTGATCAGGAAATATGCAAGGATGAGGAGGAAAGGATTGGTGGGCCGAGGAAGAAGATGATATTGCTGAGGTTGGACTATGATGGCGTTATTGCTGCATGGGCTAGCAAAGGCTCTCCTTGGACCACCGGAAGTAGGCCCAATTTCGACCCGAATGAATCCTGGCCCGATTGCATGGTGAGTTGATTATTGAATTTGAGTTTTCTAACTATATTTTTGTCTGCGACTCAGAAATAAATCAAAATTTGAAATTTAGATATCCAATTACTTTAGAAAATTGCTTGGGATTCAATTGAACATTTTAGGAAAAGGAAGTGAGATTAATTTCGAGGGTTAGAGACTGTAAAGAAAGTTTCATTTGTTAAAAGAAGTATTATTTTATCTACGTACCTTTAGGTATGTTTATCTGTATTTCCTAGCGATTACGGCTTATGAAATTTATCTTTGACAAATAAAAATATTGGATATGGAACTAATAAAGCTTTGTTTATTTATTTTCAGGGGAGTCAATGGAATGAAGGATATGGGGTTGATGGGAGTGGGGTTGTGGTGGGACAGGGAGGAGGAGGAGGCGGCGGAATGGGTGACGGAGGGAGGGAGGCAAGGGTGTCAAGGTACAGAGAGAAGCGGCGGACAAGACTGTTTTCCAAGAAAATAAGATACGAGGTACGGAAATTGAATGCTGAGAAGAGGCCCAGAATGAAAGGGAGATTTGTCAAGAGAGCAGCTTTTGCAGCTTCTGCATTTTCTTTACTCAACAAATAACTCAGAATTGTCTTTTTTTCCGGGTCTGACTGTGTTTAAATAAGATTAATTTCTTGTGTATAAACGGCACATAGAATAATACTCGAAAAAACCCGAAAAACAAATAACTGGCCGTAATTACTACCTACACGTCCTTACTTAATATTTACTTCTTACTCTTATTTATTTTAGTTAAATTTTGTAATTTTCGATGAGCCTGTTACTTTTGCTTTGCTTGTCCCCTGCTTACTTTGTACATGTACACAGCAGTTGTAAACTGATGTGTACATTAATTGTTAGTTATCCAATTCGAACAAGTCAAATGAAATTTTGAGGCGTTCATGAGCTTATATACATGAGATTACCTTTGTTCTTTCTTGTTTCGTTTTAGTCGAAACGATATGGTGTCTAGCCTGACTATTCAGCATTTGATTTATTCGAACTTGAATAAAATAGGTCTCGTAGTGGAAGCAAAGCTCTCTCACAAAATATTTAAGGCAATTGTATTCCTCTGATTAGAACCGAAACCCCTAAGAACGCTAAAGTCCACACAGTCTCTTAAAATGTTAAAAAATATTGTAATTCAATAACGCTTTCTATAAAAATTGTAAAAAAAACTACATATCATGAATTTCACTCGTTTAACTTACATTTCTATCTATGATGGAAAGAAAAGAAGATATGACGCAATCTAGGATTTGAAACGGGTAAAGAAACCAAACAATTATTCTATTTATTGAACAAAATCAAAATCTACCGACCTGGTTTTATTTACATTGTTTATTTCCTTTGTACCAAAAATAATGATAAATCACACAATGAGTTGTGTTTCCGACCAACTCTTGCTTCAATGATTGCATTAGAAAATAAAAAATATCGTCAAAGGCTCAACTTAGAAAAAAGATCTTAAAATGTCTTTTTAATTTTCATCAAATATCTAGAAATATCCAAGGGGAGAACAACACTATAGGGAAAGATACAAGAAAGCTGCCCATCTATGTTCAACAAGTTGGTTTAGAAGAGGACGAACTAAAATGAGGAATCTCGATTGAGTATCGACAGCAAGTGGGCCAATGGCCCATGATCTTAAATTTACATTTCGGCCGTTCTGTAGGTCCAGGACTCCAGTGTGTATTACTTATTATTGTTTTATTTTAGATCTGTAGCAAAACGCAAGTGATATTAATTGACATTAATTTATTTGAGAGACTCATTACTTAAAATATACAAGTCAAATATTGATAGATTAACTAGTATGAAAAGTTTTCCTAATCTAAAGCACACATACCACTTTTTTTTTTTTTTACGTCTCGCGCTAGATCCATTTTCAAAATTAATTTATTATTTCGGTTAAAAAGAAATATAATCTAATAAATAAGGATAAACTCCGATCTTTGTTTCACATTATTAATCTAATAAATAAGGAAGCATAGTGCCTATTAAATTTACCTGTAAACCATTTGTTTTAAGTTTGTCTAAAATTTACTTCTCAATTTATCGCAAATTCAAATGTGGCGTGGTATTTGAGGAGTATATTATGATTTATGAATATCTCTGTGCCAAAATGTACTTTGACGTTTAACTTGAAGGGCCATAGGATGATGAGAGAGGCAAATGAGTGTTGTGTAGCCGCAAATGGAGGAGGAAGAAAATTCCAATAAATGTGATTCCATGGCAATGAAACTTGGAAGCATCCACAGACCCCAATCCTCTGACTCTGCATGATTTCAGAGCCACAGCCCTACGTGGAGTGAACTCACTGTCACAGTGATTTTTCAATTACAAATAAAAATGTGGAAAAATCTATGAGGGACTCTAAGAGCGCGTTTATTTCGGAGAATTATCTGTTTGACAATCTGTCAATTTTCTAAAATTAGAGAATTTTTTTTTCCAATAAAAAATTGAAAAACGTGTTTATTTCACACTAATTTCTAAATTTGGGCAAAAACGAAAACAATTGGGCCTTGCATCACAACCCAACTACCCAAATCCAACAGTCAAGCCTAACAACCAAGCCCAACAGATTGGGCCAGGAACAGTGCCAACCCATGATCAAAACGACGTCGTCCCAGCCAACTTCGTCTTCTTCGTTGCCGCTGGCACACGCTGCCGCTGGCGGACATTGCCGCTGCCCCACGCTGGCGCCGACGATATACCACAAGCGAATTAAATTGAAACCAGCAAGTAAATTGAAGAAAAAAAATTGAAACCAGCAAATCAGCAAGCAAATTGAAACCAGCAAATCAGCAAGCAAAATAATTGAAATAAAAGCAGCTATAGGGACTTGGTGGAATTTCGACAGGGACGGTGACGACGACATGCCACAAGCGGAAGAATTGAAGAAAAAAATTGAAACCAGCGTGAAGAAGAGATGAGGGTAAAGTTGCCATTAAAAAACTTTTATTAAAGTCTACTGTTTGAAAATTTGGAGAACCGAGTTTTCTAAACAGTGTAGAAAATTGGAGAATACCTTTTTTTCGTTCTCCAAATTTGTTCATCGATTTTCCAACAGAGAATTTTCATTTTTAAACAGAAAACGAAAACTATACCAAGTAAACACGTTTTTCAAAAAATTCTCCAATTTTCTAAAAACGGGAGAATTTCCTAATAGCTCCTAATTTACTCCAAGCTAGAAAACTATTATCTAATTCGTTGGGTCGAAGTTATAATAGATTCTTTCAATCTAATTTTTTTCATTCATTAACAAAACTCGAACTCTAAAAACGAGTACTACTTTTCTCTTTATAAGCTCAAAACTCGAGCTCCGGAGACTTGAACTCAAAGGCCTATAAATGTAGATTTCTAGGTTCACGGGGCTAGAAATTCGGACACAATCTAGCGACATTGATGGGTCCCACTTAACAAAACTTTCAACAGCGAAAAAATTAAGTTTCATCCTAAAACAAAACATGTATTTTAAATTGCACCGCCGATTCAAGGGCAAAATGTGAAATGTATATATGATATACCATTTGATTTGCCTTCCTCGGGTATGGAATTTACACCATGCCCCCAGTCATACAGCACATTTAACAAAAAAAAAGACAAAAACTGTTCTTAATTCACCAAAAAAGAAAAACCATTTTCAAGAGAGAGAACAAAACTAAAACCCTTACTTCTTTCCAATGAAACCCAACTCCAATTAAACCAATCCCAGAGTCAAGTCCAGCCCAGCCTCGTCATCTTTGCAAACCGGGTTCGGCCCAGCCCGGCCCGTCAAAGAACCCTCCACAGTTTCCAGCGAGAACAAACTCCCATCCTCCTCCCCAAATCCAATCCCATTCCCCATCACCTGATTCATCCACGACTCGTTCATGGGCCCAAAGCCCATCTCCCCCATCATCGTCGAGTTGGGCCTTGACACCGGTCTCTTGCCTCGGGCCTTGTCCAGACCTCGATCAGGGGAGGTGGGGTCTCTTGACACGTGTCGCACATCAAATGATTTGAGAGAAGTCAACATTTGCGGGGAGGGTGGTTGTTGATGATCAGAAGCAGAAGCAGAAGCAGATGAGGAAGCGGCGATTTCCGGAATGGGTGTGCCCTTGAACACAGCATCAACGGCGGCTTGACATTGGGCCCAGTTTCCGGCCCAGAGAAGGCCCACTGATCCATAAACCGGATTCACTATTCGACCACAAGCCTCATATAACAATGACCGAAATATCGCTACATGCAAACAAATTAAAATCGTCCTTAGATAGTAGAAAAAAAAATATTAGTTCTCCCGAGCATGCCAATTCACTATTTTGTAAAAAAAAATCACTTCCCGGCTACCGATTATTAATTTTGTAAAATGAAAGTTGACACGGTGAAAATAATAATCAGTAGTTACTTTTAGAAAAAGAAAAAAGAAGAAGTGGGGTGTTTGAAGACACGGCGGCGCGTGAGGGGTAAATTACCTGGTCGGAGATGAGGGGGCCCGGCTTCGATGAGGTTGATGAGGCCGGCGCGGCCGTAGAATTTGGCGAGGAAGAGGGTGGCATTGGCTTGGGAATCGGGGGGTTTGATCCACTGGAGGCAAGGGCGGATGGTGCAGTCGTCGCTGCAGCCTTTGCGGAGGACGCGGCAGCCATTGCAGCTCATTCTCATGGTTTTTGGGTTTATGAGTTTGGTGGATCCGAAAAGGAGTGAGGGTGAGGTGAGAGCTGATGAGGTATGAAATGAAACAGAGTGTTTTGAATTTATCTTGTTTTGGGCTAAAAATGTGAAAGATGGGTTGTGTCTTGTTTGGGAAAAAGACTTGTGTTTCTTTATGTAGTTGGTGCCTGCCCTGCATGCAATCCTTTATTACAATCTTGACCTTGACCAGCTATTCCTCCTTTCTTTCTCTCTTTCTTTTATTTTTATTTTTTTTCTTTTTATGACTAATTGGTTGTGTTTTGTTTGGCTGAAGCAATTCATCTATCCACCTAAAAAGTTTAAGACTCCGTTTTAAATTAATAATATTGTTTAAAATTTCTTAACGCAAATCAATTTATCATTAAATAATCTACTTTTTAAACTAAATAAATGATTCTCTTTCTAAAAATATAATTGATATCTCACATTTTATAGATATGCGTAAATTTGGAAAATAAATTATAGATCTCATTAAATTTTTCAAAATGACACTAATTTTAAAGTAAGAAATTTAAGATAAAACGGCGATGTATTTTGTAAAAATAGAGTAACAACTAAGAGTAAAACTGTCTTGCCAGACGAGAATCACGTGAGATTCTCGAAGTGTCAACTATACTTTCCAGATAATAATTTTGTCTTGAAGTTTTATTTCACACTTATTGTACATTAAAGTATTTGCTGGTATTCTTATAGTATCAACTCACATTTTACAACTCATTCGTATAAACGGTAAATTTACAACTAAAATTCATAGTAACGTAAGATCTTTTGTGAAATTTTGTTGTGAACTCTAATATATAGATATGAATAGAGTGTAAAATATAAATTACACATCATTCCAAAAATAAGCGTTGGATTTTGGTTAGAAATAATTCCTAGCCCAATTATTAAAAAGAGTCGAGGTCTAGCTTGAGTAGAGAGCATTGAACCGGTTCAATGCCCAAAGAGTACTATACAGTAGAAATTAAAATTTTCATATAATTTAGTTTTCATTGAATAATGGATCTATTGTTTTATGTATTGTGTTTCTTTTCTTTTACTTTTAATTACGTGTTCTTTTTTAATGGGATGTTTAAGGGTGAATTAATATTATTTACAACAGCATGTATGTTTTTTTTTGGGTCTAATTAGTAATTAATAATTAAAAGATGTTATTTTGCAACGTATAAAAACTGGAACTTAATTTTTGGTCACTTGTGTAACTTTTTTGCTGTTTTCATGATATTTAAACTACAATAATTTGTCGCTTACATAACTTCTTTTGTCGTTTACAAGATGTGAAATCTTGAAATGTTAATTGTTGATGCTTATGTGTCCACACTCCACACTAACAATCTTGCTAAATTTTGGTTAAAAAAATAGCGGTAGAGTCGAATTTCTCAGTGTTATCAGAACCGGACTGAACAATTAACCGTTTTCGAAAATTTGGTGGTTCAATCGGGTTGAACCGGGTTTGATCAGATTGTAGATACTGGTCCATCCGGAACCGTTTACACATTAAACCGGTAAATCTTAGAGGATAAAACCGGATAAAATCGGATTGAACCGGCTGCTTTTTACTGTAGCATTTTATAATATATCAAAAAATATTATTAAAATTGGAAAAGTCCAAAAACGACGTCGTTTTGTGACTTTTCAAAACGGCGTCATTTTGGTCCATATCAAAACAGCGCCGTTTTGGGTGCCAAAACAACATCGTTTTGATTTGGTCCTGATATGGGCCTGTGGGTCTTGTCAAAACGACGCCGTTTTGGGCCCATGGGCCGTGTCAAAACGACGCCGTTTTAACACTTCATCAAACCAGCCGGTTTGATAGAAAACCGAACGATTCGTGGGTCGCAAAAAACCAGCCGGGTCGTCCGGTCCGACCCGGGTCAGAGGTAAATCCGATCCGATAGCTGAATCGGACCGGAAAGGCGAAAACATCCGATTGAACCGGCCAAACCGACCGGTCCGATCCGGTTCTGATAACAAGGGAATTTCTAACGTATTGATCATAAAAGTTACTCCTAAAAGGCATAAACTATTTAGTAAACCAGACATAATTTATTAATTATTTTAGTATCGAATTTAAATTTCATTTTTATTTATAAAAAGAAATTAGTAGAAATCTAAAAAGGCTATACAGAAACAAAAATGAACCACTAACAAAAGTAACAATACTATACGGAAACAAAAATGAACCACTAATAATCACTTAAGAGGAAAAATGATAAATTTATCAAACAATTAGCTTCACGAAAAATATGAATAACACAAAATTGACAACCTGCGGTCCAAAATAGGTAATTTCGTGCCATAAAAATGGCATTAATTATGGTAAAATCAAAATGAAAAAAAAAAGTGGCAGTAGTCGGTGAAGGGAAGAGGGAGATCGAGGACAAAAGATTGGAGATGAGACATGCAAAAGAGAGGAGACGAGATTTGATTGGAATGAGGCACGTGTAAAGCACGGGCCTTTCAAAACATAAAAAATTAAGATTAAAACAACAAACACTACACTTTGATGCTCAAAACCAAACCTCCTGGCTCCTGCTTTTGTGGAGTCCATATATAGTACACGTGGATTAAAATATAAAACCAAAACCACGCCGTTTCTTCTATTTCTTTTCTTTTCTTTCTTTTTATGTCTTTGCGAAGAGACTGTGGGCGTAGAAAACATGAGAGAAATTGAAAAGCCAGTGGTTTTCTAAAACACTTCTTTTTCCATCTTTGTATTTCATTGTGTACCATTAATTGGGTCCACTCAAATTTAATTACCATCTACTCATTCGTACTATATATATATAATTCACTGGATTGTTAACATTTAGAAACAATCACAATATATTTTGTGCGTTTAAATTGTCCACCAATATTTCTAGAATCATACCGGATTGATTGGTTTAATCATGAAAACTGCGAATTCGTTAATTTTACAATATGGTTTGTCTAAAAATTATGTCCAAAAAAACCTGGGTTGAACCGATAAACGTCTAAAAATTATATTTGATAAGTAATGATTTATTTAGTGCTTATATTCTTTTTCAATAAATAAGAATGAAAGAAAGAACAGCCTTAATTATTCCAGAACCCCAGAAGATGTCGGACGCGCGGCAAGTGGGTTGGAAATCCTCTCCTCAAGGACGATATTGTTAATTAGTAATTCGATTTGGAAATGCGTACATTAATGAATTTTAATTAAGTGGAGTATGTAATTATAATCACGCATTGATTGATATTATAGTTACAACTACCCTCATTATTAGCCCTCCGATCCACTTACTAATTATTAACACCCAAAAACACGTAGACTTCACTTAATTAACCTTTTAATTTCCAAGATTAGATATTGCAAAATTTCCACATGACCTGCGGTAGTTGTGAGAGCGATGTATATAGTTAATTAGATGTTGATGCGTGACAGCATGAGTCCATAATGCGTATATTATTCCTTGCAAAACCTAAAAGAACACCAAATGTGGAAACTTTTCTTTCAACCCTCCGACGAGGAGTTGATGCGCTTGGGCATGGCCTGGTTTTCAAGTCAAAGAAGCAATTGCTAAATCATGGCAATTGGCAAACACCATTTTTGGAATCACCAAGCATTTCAAAGTTTATGTTGTTGTCATATTTTTGTGTCCTTCGAATTCGGTTCAAATAGATTCCCGAATATAAGAATCGAAGAATCTTGTAAAGTATGAATTAAATTACAATTTAATTCTTAATTAGTAAAATTTAAACTTATTTAATTATATTAATCAAGTACGTGCCTATGATACTACAATATGACTATACACAATGTTCACTATAACCATTTTTAGGTTACGTGCTCGATTTCGTGGGTGCAAAATCTGTTGAGCTGCTATTTCTGCCAAGTTCAATTTACTAATTAGATTAGTGTCGTTCACGTTCTTAGTGGTAAATTATTTATTTATATCTTTAATTTAGTTCTTGAGTTTAAGTTTAGGAAACATACATAAAATTTTCTAAAGTGTAAAATTTTCTATTTCGCCCCTTATAAATTTTAAAATTTGTGCAGTATAAACCATGTAATTTTCTAAAACTTGCAATTTTAATATCTTTAGTAATTAATTTTTTTTTGTAAGAAATTGAAAGAAAATTTGAAATATGACAAAGAACGTAACAGTCATGGTTGAGCCTTAGACAATAGGAAAAAAATAGTTTACATTATTTTTCTTAATTTGTTTCTGAATTGTTTCCTTTTTTTAATATTTTTTAATTAATTTAACTAATTTCTTAAAAACAATAGTGCAGGGAACTCCATAGTATTTGTTACATTTTGTCTCCAAGTTTTATGGGTTTTTTTTTCTGATTTTATAATTTTTTACTATTTTTAATTAATTTTAAAAAATTACTGATTTTTTTTTGAGATTGTGAATTTAAGGAAAATATAAAATTTATATTGCAAGTTTTAAAACTATACGGCAATGAAGGAAAAATTTAGGACTTTTTAATATAATTTGTCTTTAATTTTGTAAATGTAAAAAATTATGCTAAAAGTCACATCTTGTTTGAAGATTGGACAATACTCGTAAAAATTGATCTTTAATTTGAAAAAAAAAGCATAGAAGATGCATTATAAAATTGGGAAAAAATAGTGTAAATTCTTATACTTCATTTTATCGCCAACGAAACTTCAAAAATGTTTATGAATCAATGTCAAATTGATTCTTTATCCATATTTGGGACTAATTTAGCACCACTCGTGTTAATTATTGATCCCTCCAAGCTATTTTTGGCCTAGCTTCTTTTTGTGGTGATGAAAAAGAATCTCTCAATGCACACCTAACACTAGCTTATATATACACCAATTAAGATAAAAACCATGATCAAATTCAAGAGGGTTCGGAAGGGAAATGGAGATGGCCCAATTTGGTTTGCAAATTGACTTTGGACTGCCTACACTTATATGTGGGATTCTAGACTGTAAGTAGTATTGGATCGAGTCTCCTTCTAATTAGTTCCTATATTTTGCAATCAAAGTTAATTATCAAACCAGATAGAAACGACTTATTGATTCATAAAACAACTCCATAACTCGTCATATGTTTGACAAAATTATTTGGGTCATCGGGTCATTATAAAATCAGATAATTTTTTTGACATTAATTGATAATATTTTACGTCTATAATTTAATAGGTTAAACTAAACTTATTTGATGCTCGGTTCACCTACTCTTTACTTCAGCGGGTAATTCATTTTGATTTTAATAACTATACTTTGCAAAGACTCCTGCCATTTAAATGTTGTATATCAATTTTTTTATTTTTTAACCAAAGCACGCATATGCGTAGTTATTAATCTTATTGGATTGGTCAACTATGGGGTAAATAAAGTACTCATCAAACAATTTTACAATTTCTTCGTATCCAACGGATTGAACAGTTAATCTTATTAATCTAGCATTGATTCTTAAATGTATCCCACGTACAAACAATCAAACTCAAATATATCATTTTAAATAATGATGAAAAAATGGGGTTCAAATCCCAATTAAGAGTTAAAGTTTGGATGTGTTTACCACATCTCAAATGATATAGGAACAAAATAATTGATCCTTTGAAACACACATTTGATTTAACAGCACATTTTTTCAGACATGTTTTTGATTGTGATAGCGATAATAATGTAAATTTGTTACTCCCTCCTTCCCCAATTAAATGTCTTTCTCACATCCCAATATTCAGTAGGAAACGCATATCGAGGAGGCCGGATGAGGTACTATTTGACCCCAAAAAATTCCGTACTTTTTTTCGAACGTACGTTAATCCTTAACGTACTTCCGAGAAAAAATTCGGGGCAAAATTGTCTCAAATAGTGACTGTTCCGGCCGACTTAAGGTACGTTCCGAAACAGTAAAAGCAAAAGCTAAAACGACGTTTAATTGAGGAAGGAGGGAGTATCTTGTTGAACCCAATTAAGCCTTTCAATTTTAAAGAATACAATCGAGTCCAACGCAGAAGCTATTTATGTAGGCAATAATTTCTTACACAGCGAGTCACGTTAGGCCTTTGGTTGGCCCAATCTGCCCCATGTGCTGCTACATACGGATGACCCAGGGTGTATGTTACAGACCGCGAGGTACATTGGTCCACTCCATAAAAATTCACCTTATATTTTAGATTTGAACTTCATGCATCTATAACTCACTGACTTAATTGGGTCATACCAGATCATTCCACCATGTATAGAAATTACTCGGTAAAAGGTTAGTAATTTTTTTCAATCTCTTCGAATGTTTTTTTTTAAATCTTTTTTCGTCTTTGGGTATGAAGTTGATCTCGTGTGACGGTGATTGGGTAAATATGAGAACCACTGTGTAGTTAGCGGCTGCTGTTGGTGAATAGCATCAACATCAACTGCTAGTCTGCTACTGATCTGAAGCTGTACAAATTTTAATATACAGTGCATAAACTTGATTGGAAAGAATAGTTGTCGTTCAACAAAAAGGAATCCGGGCCCAATTATTTAAAGATATGGGCTCCATAAAGTTGGGCCACGATTGATGGGTTAGCTAAATGGCTAAATAGGTCATCATCTCACTCATCAATAGTGCGACCATTGATTGAGAAGTAATCAAATCTCATTAGACACCCAATTATTGAAAGATAAAAAATATGACATTTACTCATTTAGCCAGTCCATAAGATCTAAAATACATTTTTTTGTTGTCGGCTGTATTTTTAATTGAGTTTAATCTCATTTAAACACCATCGATTCTCCGAAAAGAAGTGATTCTCCTAACATAATTTACGTAATTTTCAAAATTTAAATTTAAAATCTTAATTAATGGTGGTCTTTTCAATGGCAAAATTATACTGTTATGACTATTATTATTATTATTTCTACTTTTTTATTTTTTCACAAATTTAAAATTGTAGTTTTTTTGTGTGTAAAACGTAAAATTTGTACCTCATGTATAATATAGAGGAGCAAAAATGGATGCATTGGTGGGCTAAATTGTCTTGAAGTATATAAGAGAGATTGCAAAGGAGGAAGGACTAGGAGAGTCAATTTGATTCCAAATCCAAATTGCAAGCGGACAAATTAACACGGCTTCAAGAACACTTACACTTACAGCTTTTCTTTTAAAACTTTCTTACGCCGCACAATACGTGGAGCTTTCTAACATTGGTTTCTCTGCAAAAATAAATTTACTTTTATGGTTTTCCCATAATATCACCCAAAATTACCAGAATACGAGAGAACGCTTTTGTTTGTTAACGCAAAATACAAAAACCATGCATACAAATGTAACATCTTTTTTTTTAAGAGTCATCCGTTAGACTCGAGTCGGTCGAATTTCGAAGGGAGAAATTTTTCCCTCATAAATGTATGAAATCGAAACATTTAATTAAATTAGAACAATTACGTATTTATAATATATATAACATATTTGAATATCAATTAAATAATTTTTTTAATTACAAAAATCAAATGAAAACAAATAATGAAACAACCAAACAGCATTAGTACACATCTCCTCTCCTCTCCTTCTTTCTTATAGCAAGAGCTCTGACCAATATCATCGATATTAACTTGTTTGTATGCACTTTCTGCATGATAGGACAAAAACTTAACTGCCAGTAGCCTTTGAAAATTGGTTTCTTATATATTTAAACAAAAGAATAGTCAAACAAGTTACCATCTCTCACCTAAAAATAAGTACTACTAGTTAGTAAATGTTGTGTAATTAACTATAAAAACCTACCACACTCATAAGTCATATAAATTAGTTGGAAGTTCGACTCTTAAAAATATAACACTTTGATGTGGTGATCGAATATCATATGGTCTTGACTGAAAAATGATAAAAATGTATTTGATTGTGACACGTGTTAATTATTTGGCAAGAAACCTTTATTTTCTAGTATTAATTATTTGATTCAAAGTTAATCACTGAATTGCAACTGATTTTCTCTCTTTTTCCCTAGAAAAAACTAATGAAATACGGGCCAGTCGGTTAGTAAATTATAGGGCTACAAGAAAAGCTGAAGAACATACTAAGAATCCAAATTAACCATTTCCATAACATTTATGTGGTGTTAAAGACAAGAAGATGACCCAGATGCTACGTTGGCAAATCCATTTCTTCTGCTACGTACAACTACAAGAGCATCTTGCGCTAAAATTACCGTACTACCCTCATCCATCACCTGGTTCTATTACGTATAATAATAATTCTCCAACGTTAATAATTAAATCTATGTATAATTAGTATTTAAATTTGTAGAGATGCTAAGTACTACTAACCTTTTAGTATTTCTAATATTAAAATGATCATGAACCTGCCAAATTCATTTAACTTTTACTTAACTAATCTAAAATATGCCTACTCGATTGAAACTTAAATGACCCTACCTACTAAGCTTAACTATACCCATACCGGTTACATCGCAACTCACGTGTTAGGTCAATTTATTTTAATTTCCGATTTAGAAAATAGTTAGTAGTAAAAAAATGGATAATATATTAAGAAAAACTAGTTAGTGTGGTGAGAATGGAGTCGACGTGAGAGATGGCACACGCAGGAATTGAAATCAATAATAAATTATTAAATATAATGGAGGAGAGTTGGATTGGATCTTTAATTGATGAGCAAGATTTAGATTTGATTGATCATGGAAGCTAAGGACTAAGGAGTAGTATACAATTAGTAGCAGAGACGTCTGTAGCATTGAAACTTCTGTATGCATAAAAAAAGTTGTCAGATTATTAAAAAGGCAAAACTTTTTTTACCAAAAAAGGGCAAGACCACGTAAGAGAAGCAATTTCCCAAAATTGAAAACTGCAAACTCTTTTATTTTATCACCAATCCATAACCATAGGCATAACCCCATTTCGCAACACAGCATCATATCTCATGGATACTTCTTTCTTTCTTTCTTTCTTTTGAAAATAAAGAGATAAAAGAACAGAGAAAGAACAAGAACAAAATATTCCTGATGGTGAAAAAACAACAGGGAAGAGGATGAAAATCTTTGTAACAAAATTGCAGAGCAGTAAAAAAACATGAATATCTCTTTCATTATTACGTTTCTGCAATCACATTAATTACTGGGTCAGTAGTGTTGGTTTTTTTCATTTTAAGAAATTCAAGATAATAATAACAAATAACAATGCAAAAGAAGACAGGAAAAAACCTAAAATTTCTCAATGTTCTATACATTATCATCATCATCATCGATTCGATCGGTCCATGCTGGTGATCATCCTTGCATATAATTTTAAAAGTACCAAAATACCATCGTTTTACCCCTCTAGAAATCAAATTACAAATCCTAACAAGGAAATGATAGAGAAAAACGTGGGTATTTTGGATAATAAACAGTCAAAAAAATAGCAGCAAATTAAAAACCAAAAAAAACAAGAAAAGGAAAGTTAAGGAGGAATTGGACTTAATTAATTAGTTGTGGAGAGGATCTGGGCAACTGGGCACTCTTCTTTTGCTATCTTCAAGTCCGCCAAAACTCCGCGTTTTGTTGAGATCAGTAGCAGTTCCTTTTCTGTTGAGAAACCTGCGCAGTACCTCTTCTTTGCTCATCATCACATTCTTTTCTGCGGTGGTGGTGACATTATTTTTGTCAATATTATTATTTTCCAACTTTGCCATCCCATTCTCTGGAAATAACCGGATTGCCCCTGCCTTGCAGCTGTCACTGCACACCCAAATCTGCATCACTAGAATTACCAAAACCACCACTGCCGCCGCCGCCGCCGGAGACAAGGATCTCCTGGAGGTGTTGGAAAACGACATGTCGTCTAGTAATATTCCACATAAAGGATTAATACCATGTCGCCCCCCCTCCCTCCCTCCCTGCACTTCACTGCAAAATTATGTGTCAATCCATTGGAAAAGAAAGAAAGAAAAGGAAAACTGTTTTCTTTTCTTTTCTTTTCTTTTACCGGTTCCTTTGTTATTTCTTGTGGTTTTCTGTTTGATGAAATGAAATGTGACAGTGGTGTAGTGTAGTGTGATGGTCAATGGTTGGATGGATGATAAGAGAGGTAGAGGAAGAGGAAGAAGTGACGGCTATCTTTGGGTAATTGATGTGTCAAGAGAGAGAAGGAAAGAATTATATAGAGAGAGGGAGACAGAGAGATTAGAGAGATGGAAAGAATGGCGAGGTTGGCCTTTGGCTCTTCTTCCTCCTCATGCATACCCACACTGGCCCCACGTGATAGAGAAAAATGGCAGACTGTAATATACATTTCTTCTTTTTATTTTTATTTATTTAATTAATTACTACTCCTTCCGTTTTTTTTAATTGACGTTTTAACTATTGGGACGTATATTAAGGAGACCAAATGACTCACTATTTGAGACAATTTTACTCCGAATTTTTTCTCGAGCGTACGTTAAAAAATACGATTTTTTTTGTCTCAAATAGTGAATCATTCGACCTTCTTAATATGCGTGCCCAAAATCAAAACGTCAATTAAAAAAAGATGAAAGGAGTAGTATGTAACATTTCATTTCATCATCATTGATCGATGAGCTTGCTTGTTAATTAAAGAGTTTTTTTTTTTTTACTAGGGGCTGCCCACTCCTTCGATCAGTTTAAAATAGTTGTTTTTTAATGAGCGTAAACAAATTCGTATTCGAGACTTTTCATTCTTTCTTTTGAATAAGTTAAAAATTCTAAAAACCGTTCTAATACGGGGAAAAAGTTTTTAAAAAAATAAATATATTTTGTCATATATTTAAATGCTCTGTATATCTAACATAATGGAATATAAATTAATCACGCCTGAAAAAAGATCTAGGATATCCCATTATATATAATGCATATGTTTCAGTTTTTTTAATATATATATATATAGTATATAGCCTTTTCAATTATATATATTGTGCATCTCAATCATACTTCCTCCTTTGTTTTCTGAACGACAATCATACCCTAATGAATAGCAAGTTGGACAGGAATTAAAATGAATATTTGTTAATGATATAAAGTCCTCGAAATTTACAAAAAATTCTATTGTATTTTTTCAAGATTTTATTTATGTAGTGTTATAATTGTTATATATTGATTTACTCGTGATGTAATTAAGATACTTAACGAGAAAAAATTAACCAAACAAAAAGGAAAAGATTTTTTATATTGAGGCGCCCTATTCTGCTTGATGACCACGAGAGCCTGCACATGATGTGTAGTTAGAGAAGTTAAGATTAGAAATGGGATTTGGCGTGAGCGGGAATCTCGCGACGGTGTTTGGGTTTGGGAGATTGGTCGTTGACGTATGCCATCTTCAAATTTCTCACCTCTCCCTAATTAGTACTAGTAGACGTGGCGCTAGTCCTACCCAGTTTTTTTGATAATTAATTTCACTAAATTCCTTAAAAATTAAAAATATGGGCGACCCTAGTCACGCTCTTCAAAGTCCTCGTCTGCAAGTCGTACCTTAGAATAGTTGCATCATTAAAAAAAGAGGGATATGGGCTTGACCGTTTTGGCAAGGCAGGGTTTGAAATAGGTGTTGATGAATTCGTGAAAGAATTATTGAATTTTCTTGGTGCTCTAAATCTAAATCTACTTACTACATATGCCCCACTTAATTAATAGTTGTTCCGCTTGGTATGACTCGTGTGTGGAATATTTAATGATAAACTAATAATCCTCTTATTGGTAAACACGATGACTAAACAAATTAGGGTTGATTTTTATTTTTATTTTTCAAACGTGGTTTGACATTGATCGCAATTAGGCATTAATTTCAACAACAACAACAAAAAAGTTACTATCTATAGCTTGAAAGTTACAAGTATTTATCGAGGCAGTTGCACGCAAATTGGCAAATTGTAAAATTCGAATTCTCATTATTACATCATTAAATATTGTAGTAACTTTTTTATTGGACATAATTAGAAATTGATTGAATATGCATGTCCTTTTCATCAGTTACCCATTATGTAATTTGAGTAAAAGTGATGACCTCTCATGATGTTGGATGACTTAATTAAGGAAAAGTCATGTCTGTGCAAAAAAAAGTTACTATCTATAGCTTGAAAGTTGTAAGTATTTATCGAGGCAGTTGCACGCAAATTGGCAAATTGTAAAATTCGAATTCTCATTATTACATCATTAAATGTTGTAGTAACTTTTTTATTGGACATAATTAGAAATTTATAGAATATGCATGTCCTTTTCATCAGTTACCCATTATGTAATTTGAGTAAAAGTGATGACCTGTCATGATATTGGATGACTTAATTAAGGAAAAGTCATGTCCGTGCAAAAAAAAAGTTACTATCTATAGCTTGAAAGTTGCAAGTATTTATCGTGACAGTTGCACACAAATTGGCAAATTGCAAAATTTGAATTCTCATTATTACATCATTAAATGTTGTAGTAACTTTTTTATTGGACATAATTAGAAATTGATTGAATATGCATGTCCTTTTCATCAGTTACTCATTATGTAATTTGAGTAAAAGTGATGACCTGTCATTATGTTGGATGACTTAATTAAGGAAAAGTCATGTCCGTGCAAAAAAAAGTTACTATCTATAGCTTGAAAGTTGCAAGTATTTATATAGGCACTTGCACGCAAATTGGCAAATTGCAAAATTTGAATTCTCATTATTACATCATTAAATGTTGTAGTAACTTTTTTATTGGACATAATTAGAAACTGATTGAATATGCATGTCCTTTTCATCAGTTACCCATTATGTAATTTGAGCAAAAGTGATGACCTGTCATGATGTTGGATGACTTGATTAAGGAAAAGTCATGTCCGTGCAAAAAAAAGTTACTATCTATAGCTTGAAAGTTGCAAGTATTTATCGAGGCAGTTGCACGCAAATTGGCATATTGCAAAATTCGAATTCTTATTATTACATCATTAAATGTTGTAGTAACTTTTTTATTGGACATAATTAGAAATTGATTGAATATGCATGTCCTTTTCATAAGTTACCCATTATGTAATTTGAGTAAAAGTGATGACCTATCATTATGTTGGATGACTTAATTAAGGAAAAGTCATGTAACTTTTTTTTTTAAAAAAAAAAAGCATAGAAGGGAATTTAATTAATTAAAGAAGAAAGCAAATAGAGTTTTTGACTCTCTGTTAATGGCTGCTGTTTAGAAAGAAGGAAAATAAATATTCGGGAAGATGGAGTATATTAGAGACGCAGCTCTCTTTTCCATTAAATAATAATCCCTCAAATAATAAAAGGATAGTATATAATATAATTAATTGTTCAAAATCCTAACAGAAACGTTGGAGACGTTCTGTGGCAGCAAGACTCCTTGCTGGAATAGAAGATCAGCAGAATGAGGTCTTCTAGAAGAACAAGACAGCTGGTCCACGCTGGAATTTCGGGTCTCCCTTACCCCAGGTCTAGGGTAAGGACGCTTCTGGTGCAAAATAGCTCTAACTTGGCGATTTCAGCTCCGAATGAACGCTATGCTTCTCAGCAACATGATCTGCAAAAAGGAGTGGAGAACCCAAGAATTAGCAGTATCATCGTCCTAATAAGGGAGGAAAGGACGATGAAACTAAGACATTTTGGCGCTCAAACACCTGTCATGATGTTGGATGACTTAATTAAGGAAAACTCATGTCCGTGCAAAAAAAGGTTACTATCTATAGCTTGAAAGTTGCAAGTATTTATCGAGGCAGTGGCACACAAATTGGAAAATTGTAAAATTCGAATTCTCATTATTACATCATTAACTGTTGTAGTAACTTTTTTATTAGACATAATTAGAAATTGATTGAATATGCATGTCCTTTTCATCAGTTACCCATTATGTAATTTGAGTAAAAGTGATGACATATCATGATGTTGGATGACTTAATTAAGGAAAAGTCATGTCCGTGCAAAAAAAAGTTACTATCTATAGCTTGAAAGTTGTAAGTATTTATCGAGGCAGTTGCACGCAAATTGGCAAATTGTAAAATTCGAATTCTCATTATTACATCATTAAATGTTGTAGTAACTTTTTTATTGGACATAATTAGAAATTTATTGAATATGCATGTCCTTTTCATCAGTTACCCATTATGTAATTTGAGTAAAAGTGATGACCTGTCATGATATTGGATGACTTAATTAAGGAAAAGTCATGTCCGTGCAAAAAAAAGTTACTATCTATAGCTTGAAAGTTGCAAGTATTTATCGTGACAGTTGCACACAAATTGGCAAATTGCAAAATTCGAATTCTCATTATTACATCATTAAATGTTGTAGTAACTTTTTTATTGGACATAATTAGAAATTGATTGAATATGCATGTCCTTTTCATCAGTTACTCATTATGTAATTTGAGTAAAAGTGATGACCTGTCATTATGTTGGATGACTTAATTAAGGAAAAGTCATGTCCGTGCAAAAAAAAGTTACTATCTATAGCTTGAAAGTTGCAAGTATTTATATAGGCAGTTGCACGCAAATTGGCAAATTGCAAAATTTGAATTCTCATTATTACATCATTAAATGTTGTAGTAACTTTTTTATTGGACATAATTAGAAACTGATTGAATATGCATGTCCTTTTCATCAGTTACCCATTATGTAATTTGAGCAAAAGTGATGACCTGTCATGATGTTGGATGACTTGATTAAGGAAAAGTCATGTCCGTGCAAAAAAAAGTTACTATCTATAGCTTGAAAGTTGCAAGTATTTATCGAGGCAGTTGAACGCAAATTGGCATATTGCAAAATTCGAATTCTTATTATTACATCATTAAATGTTGTAGTAACTTTTTTATTGGACATAATTAGAAATTGATTGAATATGCATGTCCTTTTCATAAGTTACCCATTATGTAATTTGAGTAAAAGTGATGACCTATCATGATGTTGGATGACTTAATTAAGGAAAAGTCATGTAACTTTTTTTTTAAAAAGAAAAAAGCATAGAAGGGAATTTAATTAATTAAAGAAGAAAGCAAATAGAGTTTTTGACGCTCTGTTAATGGCTGCTGTTTAGAAAGAAGGAAAATAAATATTCGGGAAGATGGAGTATATTAGAGACGCAGCTCTCTTTTCCATTAAATAATAATCCCTCAAATAATAAAAGGATAGTATATAATATAATTAATTTATTCAAAATCCTAACAGAAACGTTGGAGACGTTCTGTGGCAGCAAGACTCCTTGCTGGAATAGAAGATCAGCAGAATGAGGTCTTCTAGAAGAACAAGACAGCTGGTCCACGCTGGAATTTCGGGTCTCCCTTACCCCAGGTCTAGGGTAAGGACGCTTCTGGTGCAAAATAGCTCTAACTTGGCGATTTCAGCTCCGAATGAACGCTATGCTTCTCAGCAACATGATCTGCAAAAAAGAGTGGAGAACCCAAGAATTAGCAGTATCATCGTCCTAATAAGGGAGGAAAGGACGATGTAACTAAGACATTTTGGCGCTCAAACACCTGTCATGATGTTGGATGACTTAATTAAGGAAAACTCATGTCCGTGCAAAAAAAGGTTACTATCTATAGCTTGAAAGTTGCAAGTATTTATCGAGGCAGTGGCACGCAAATTGGAAAATTGTAAAATTTGAATTCTCATTATTACATCATTAACTGTTGTAGTAACTTTTTTATTAGACATAATTAGAAATTGATTGAATATGCATGTCCTTTTCATCGGTTACCCATTATGTAATTTGAGTAAAAGTGATGACATATCATGATGTTGGATGACTTAATTAAGGAAAAGTCATGTCCGTGCAAAAAAAAGTTACTATCTATAGCTTGAAAGTTGCAAGTATTTATCGAGGCAGTTGCACGCAAATTGGCAAATTGCAAAATTCGAATTCTCATTATTACATCATTAAATGTGGTAGTAACTTTTTTATTGGACATAATTAGAAATTGATTGAATATGCATGTCCTTTTCATCAGTTACCCAATATGTAATTTGAGTAAAAGTAATGACCTATCATGATGTTGGATGACTTAATTAAGGAAAAGTTATGTAACTTTTTTTATTTTTTTTAAAAGCATAAAAGGGAATTTAATTAATTAAAGAAGAAAGCAAATAGAGTTTTTGGCGCTCAAATACCTATCATGATGTTGGATGACTTAATTAAGGAAAAGTCATGTCCGTGCAAAAAAAAGTTACTATCTATGGCTTGAAAGTTGCAAGTATTTATCGAGGTAGTTGCACGCAAATTGGCAAATTGCAAAATTCGAATTCTCATTATTACATCATTAAATGTTGTAGTAACTTTTTTATTCGATATAATTAGAAATTGATTGAATATGCATGTCCTTTTCATCAGTTACCCATTATGTAATTTGAGTAAAAGTGATGACCTGTCATGATGTTCAATGACTTAATTAAGGAAAAGTCATGTCCGTGCAAAAAAAGTTACTATCTATAGCTTGAAAGTTGCAAGTATTTATCGAGGCAGTTGCACGCAAATTGGCAAATTGTAAAATTCGAATTCTCATTATTACATCATTAAATGTTGTAGTAACTTTTTTATTGGACATAATTAGAAATTGATTGAATATGCATGTCTTTTTCATCAGTTACCCATTATGTAATTTGAGTAAAAGTGATGACCTATCATGATGTTGGATGACTTAATTAAGGAAGAAAAGTCATGTAACTTTTTTTTTTTAAAAGCGTAAAAGGGAATTTAATTAATTAAAGAAGAAAGCAAATAGAGTTTTTGGCGCTCAAATACCTATCATGATGTTGGATGACTTAATTAAGGAAAAGTCATGTCCGTGCAAAAAAAAGTTACTATCTTATAGCTTGAAAGTTGCAAGTATTTATCGAGGCAGTTGCACGTAAATTGGCAAATTGCAAAATTCGAATTCTCATTATTACATCATTAAATGTTGTAGTAACTTTTTTATTGGACATAATTAGAAATTGATTGAATATGCATGTCCTTTTCATCAATTACCCAATATGTAATTTGAGTAAAAGTGATGACCTATCATGATGTTGGATGACTTAATTAAGGAAAAGTTATGTAATTTTTTTTTAAAAAAAAAAGCATAAAAGGGAATTTAATTAATTAAAGAAGAAAGCAAATAGAGTTTTTGGCGCTCAAATACCTATCATGATTTTGGATGACTTAATTAAGGAAAAGTCATGTCCGTGCAAAAAAAAGTTACTATCTATGGCTTGAAAGTTGCAAGTATTTATCGAGGCAGTTGCACGCAAATTGGCAAATTGCAAAATTCGAATTCTCATTATTACATCATTAAATGTTGTAGTAACTTTTTTATTGGACATAATTAGAAATTGATTGAATATGCATGTCCTTTTCATCAGTTATCCATTATGTAATTTGAGTAAAAATGATGACCTGTCATGATGTTGGATGACTTAATTAAGGAAGAAAAGTCATGTAATTTTTTTTTTTTAAAAGCATAAAAGGGAATTTAATTAATTAAAGAAGAAAGCAAATAGAGTTTTTGGCGCTCAAACACCTATCATGATGTTGGATGACTTAATTAAGGAAAAGTCATGTCCGTGCAAAAAAAAGTTACTATCTTATAGCTTGAAAGTTGCAAGTATTTATCGAGGCAGTTGCACGCGAATTGGCAAATTGCAAAATTCAAATTCTCATTAATACATCATTAAATGTTCTAGTAACATTTTTATTGGACATAATTAGAAATTGATTGAATATGCATGTCTTTTTCATCAGTTACCCAATATGTAATTTGAGTAAAAGTGATGACCTATCATGATGTTGGATGACTTAATTAAGGAAAAGTTATGTAACTTTTTTTTCTTTTCTTAAAAGCATAAAAGGGAATTTAATTAATTAAAGAAGAAAGAAAATAGAGTTTTTAGCGCTCAAATACCTATCATGATGTTGGATGACTTACTTAAGGAAAATTTATGTCCGTGCAAAAAAAAGTTACTATCTATGGCTTGAAAGTTGCAAGTATTTATCGAGGCAGTTGCACGCAAATTGGCAAATTGCAAAATTCGAATTCTCATTATTACATCGTTAAATGTTGTAGTAACTTTTTTATTGGACATAATTAGAAATTGATTGAATATAATGTCCTTTTCATGTGTTACCCATTATGTAATTTGAGTAAAAGTGATGACCTGTCATGATGTTGGATGACTTAATTAAGGAAAAGTCATGTCCGTGCAAAAAAAAGTTGTTACAGTTGGTATAGGAAATTGGATTGGAAAGAACAGTTTTTGAAAGATGGATCACCTTGAAAGAAGAAGAAAGGGAATGAAGGGAAGGCGTGGGTTTGATTAGAGGGTTGGAAGAGAGGGAGAGAATTGATGCTAATGCAATGAATGAAGACGATGAGTGATGTGCTCTGCTCACTCAATGCTTCTTCTCTAGGATAGTGTTTTGTTGCCGGATAGTGATAGAGGATAGGGACACGCTGGACAGTTTTTCTTTTTTGTTATTAGAGGGGTGAGTTAAACGATGTAGTTTTCTGAGTATTTTTTTATTGGGAGCTGAGCTTGGACTTATCTATTGATGGGCCGAGTCTGGATAGAGTTAAATGGGCCAAAACAAATTATGAGGGCCTAGATTCAGCTTTGATCTGGCTACAGATTTATTTTCAAGCCCGACTTGGCCCAACTTACTAGTGGCCTAGATCGAATTTGGATATGAAACTCTCCTTGTGGTCAGGATGTAGCCAAATTTTCTTTCGATAAAAGTAGAAAAAAAAAATTATAATTTTTTTCACACAATAGTTGGGCCCAAAAATTATAAACCCAGAAAGGAGCATAAACCCTCCTTTCTGGGTTTATGCTCAAATTGAGCTTAACAGCACCCAAATTGTGGCACTTCCTCGCCTTTAAACTCGAGACGTCTCCGTGAAAAAAACACGAAATTGTTACAGTTGGTATAGGAAATTGGATTGGAAAGACCAGTTTTTGAAAGATGGGTCACCTTGAAAGAAGAAGAAAGGGAATGAAGGGAAGGCGTGGGTTTGATTAGAGGGATGAAGTCATGTAACTTTTTTTTTTTAAAAGCATAAAAGGGAATTTAATTAATTAAAGAAGAAAGCAAATAGAGTTTTAGGCGCTCAAACACCTATCATGATGTTGGATGACTTAATTAAGGAAAAGTCATGTCCGTGCAAAAAAAAGTTACTATCTTATAGCTTGAAAGTTGCAAGTATTTATCGAGGCAGTTGCACGCAAATTGGCAAATTGCAAAATTCGAATTCTCATTATTACATCATTAAATGTTGTCGTAACTTTTTTATTGGACATAATTAGAAATTGATTGAATATGCATGTCTTTTTCATCAGTTACCCAATATGTAATTTGAGTAAAAGTGATGACCTATCATGATGTTGGATGACTTAATTAAGGAAAAGTTATGTAATTTTTTTTTTAAAAAAAAAGCATAAAAGGGAATTTAATTAATTAAAGAAGAAAGCAAATAGCTTTTTGGCGCTCAAATACCTATCATGATTTTGGATGACTTAATTAAGGAAAAGTCATGTCCGTACAAAAAAAAGTTACTATCTATGGCTTGAAAGTTACAAGTATTTATCGAGGCAGTTGCACGTAAATTGGCAAATTGTAAAATTCGAATTCTCATTATTACATCATTAAATGTTGTAGTAACTTTTTTATTGGACATAATTAGAAATTGATTGAATATGCATGTCCTTTTCATCAGTTACCCATTATGTAATTTGAGTAAAAGTGATGACCTGTCATGATGTTGGATGACTTAATTAAGGAAAAGTCATGTCCGTGCAAAAAAAAGTTACTATCTATAGCTTGAAAGTTGCAAGTATTTATCGAGGCAGTTGCACGCAAATTGGCAAATTGTAAAATTCGAATTCTCATTATTGCATCATTAAATGTTGTAGTAACTTTTTTATTGGACATAATTAGAAATTGATTGAATATGCATGTCCTTTTCATCAGTTACCCATTATGTAATTTGAGTAAAAGTGATGACCTGTCATGATGTTGGATGACTTAATTAAGGAAAAATCATGTCCGTGCAAAAAAAAGTTACTATCTATAGCTTGAAAGTTGCAAGTATTTATCGAGGCAGTTACACGCAAATTGGCAAATTGCAAAATTCGAATTCTCATTATTACATCATTAAATGTTGTAGTAACTTTTTTATTGGACATAATTAGAAATTGATTTCATATGCATGTCATTTTCTTCAGTTACCCATTATGTAATTTGAGTAAAAGTGATGACCTGTCATAATGTTGGATGACTTAATTAAGAAAAAGTCATGTTCGTGCATTAAATTGACAAGACTAATCAAACAGAAGTGAGAAAAAAAGAAGAGCAAATTAGAGAGAGAGTGTACGATTAATGTAAAATAAAAAATCACAAATCCGTAAGAGTAGATTAATTCTAATTTAATTAAATTATCGAGTTCGAGTATCTGAGTGTACAATTATGTTAGTCCCTCCGTTTTCAAATAATTGACACTTTACTGTTTATGCACGCGTTTCGAGGAAGCCGAATGGCTCACTATTTGACCCCAAAAAAATCCGTACTTTTTTTCTAACGTACGTCCGAGAAAAACTACGGAACTTTTTTGGTCAAATAGTGAGCCATTCTGCCTCCTCGAAACGCAATCATGAATAGTAGCCAGTGACAATTATTCGAAAACGGAGGGAGTAAAATTTATGAATGAGAGAATTATTCTCTTTCCAGGGCCCTAGTCGATTCGAATTTAAAATAGTCGGTATTCATTATAGTAACCGAATTACCGGATAGTTTTAACAAATAAAAGTAAAATTAAAAACATATTATTATGGTGAAAAAATTATATACTAAAGATATGTTAATAGAAAATAATAAACAAAAGCGTACAAATTTGGGTTTTATAAAACTTGTAGTATATAGAAAAAAAACCTCTTCAACAAGTTAAAAGCTCCGAAATGAAGTTTTCTCTCAAATAATTAAATTTAACTCGAAAAGACTCGAGAAATTTTTCTTAATTCGAACTTTAAGTCTAAGTTAACAGCAACCTAATTAGTTGATCACAAGTACAATTACTGATCTCTCAAAAGTTATTAATTAGAACGGATAAATAATATATTAGAGAGAGAAAAATTGCACAGCCCTGGTAAAGTGGTAATTGGGAACAAGATGGAGGGGTATTATGGGAACATATCTTTATCGTCAGAGTTTGAACTCCCCTGCTCCCTATTTTCGTCTTTATCGACCAGGAACTATTACTGTGTTTTTTGCTGATGATCTAAACTCCTTTTATCCTCTCAGGCTGTCTTTATATTACATTATCTGCCTTTTTCTTCTTGACGTTATTCCTCACTTTGCCTTTTTCCTTTTGCCCTTTTCTTGCCTTTCTTTTTATTTGATTGAAAGTTATTATAAGGTTGACTTAAATGTCACACGTTAACAAAATTGTTAATCTAATTGCAGCCTACAGTCCACTTCTTTTAATAGCTTCTTTAATGGATGTTCCCCCAACCCACTAATATTCATTTAATTCATAGTTGTACCCTAACTTTTTTTAATCTAACTAAAAGTCTAAAATCACTTATACCCGATCATCTTTTCAGTCTAAATATTCATGACTTTTTTTTAATAAGTTTCGTTTCGTTTCGTTTCATTTCGTTAAGGAGTTACATTTTGGTTGGATGTGAAACAAGAATTGTCTAGAGTTTAAAAAGTTACCATACCTGGATTGACCAAATTCATCCCGAAAACTAGAGAAAATTATTATTTTTAGGATGAGTTTTTTTTCTTCATAGTTTCACTGCATCAATTCTTTTATATAGCTTTTATTTTTCTTCTTTATCTAAGACTGACTTGCAATAACTCCATTTTCATGAAAGGAAATTACTACCACGATGGAAATTCAAATTCAAGTACACTAATTTATGGATTAATTCAAGTACATTACTTATTTTCTGTGGCAGTTTTTGGGCCACTTGCCTCACCTATGATGGACTGAATCAACCATGTTCAAATTATTGGGCCATTGGCCCATATTATTGACACGGGCCTTCAAACTTTCATGGGCTTAATTCGCCAACCAACTAAAATGTAGTAACAAGCAAGCACATACCTTTTGATCACTGAAAATAGCCTATTTCTACTTCACTAATGGTGATAACTGAGAAGCATTCCAACAACACAGAGATCTTTCCAATGCTTAGCGAAAAATCTAGCAAAATGACTGCACTATATATAATCACTGAATAAGCACAATACTGTATTAGCAAATTACTAAAAGTGCACCAATACAACCCCTATCATGGACTCGAACCATCAAGTATCAAAACTTATGTCGACCAGTTGTCCGATCTTGGTTCTAAGCGTGCCCGGTCATCCCAACAGAACTCGCACGATTTGCCTTCTGCGCATGAGCTGAAGTGGCTTTGGAGAAGTACATGTAGTAGTAAACATTAAGCACCATTGTCGCAACCACAAATACAGCTCCAGCTATAAAAACACCCTTTCGCAACGTCTCACAGGTGAAGTTTTGAGCTAAAACCATTCCCCGATACTTGGTGTGGTAGGCGTTTTTTGTTGCACCTGCGATTAGGCATGCTTCAGCGACCAGGAAAGTCAACCTGTGAATCCAAAACAAGGAAAATGTCTTCAAGATTGAACATGTTGGGAATCAGTTTTTCACATTCATCCTACTGCAATGACCATTTCACTTTGCAACCGTGAAAAAATTAAAGAGGACCGGGAAAAGAAAGGAGATCTAGGAAATGTTAAATGTCGATCAATCACAATCAGTATTAAGGTACCAATCAAGATCAATCTGTAAAGCAGGAAAGGATACTTGAAAAACATGTTAAATGCAGAGAGCACCATGGACCAATCATGATTGGCAAGCTACCACCAGTCATTGTCACTAAACGGAACAAAAAAAGAGATTGAAAGCAAACAAACCTTTAAAAAACGTAAATGTAGATTAATCATACATGTCAATCACAGTTCACAAAATAAAAAAGGCGTAAATAAATAAGACTCTCAATCATCTTCCTGTCAACTACCACAATCACTATTCGGCATGGGTCCTCTCTACCATGATGTACATCAGTGCAATTTCTATCAGCAAATAGGACGCTAAGTCCTAGTGGAAATGACAATATGACTATGTAGACCCCATAAGTTGTATAGAAAACATGTGAAAATGACTTGGTTAATGCAACGGAAATAAACAAAAGAGAAAACTAACATAGGCTGTTCTATTAATTTATTTATTTTTTCTCAGTGGTGTCAGAACAAATTTCCAGGTTAAAAAATGGATGGAAAAAGGCCAGAGCTCTTACCATGACGAGACAAAATAAATAATGGACCATGCTCTATTGCTGCCGGGGACTAGTGGTCTCCCAAAACACATGCACTTTGTCACGCCCATCAGAAGCGATTCACTAGAAAGAAGAAACAAGAAACCTCCCACTCCATAACCAGTAGCAACATCAGAGTTGTAGACACAGAACGTGGCATTGTTTATGTCGTGCTCAATGTGGCCCTGTTGCAGGAAAAGAAAGAAAAGGAATCTTAGTGTGCCATGTTTCTTCAAAGGATAGCATCCACATCATGGATTGTAAACATCAACAGTTGACAGAGATTTCTGATTATGTTACAAAAGGGGGGGGGGGGGGGGGGGATGGTCATGCATGCATACACATGATAGCAGTAAAGAAGAAAAGCTCCACTGCAAAATTTTCATCCTGGAGATGGATCTGACGGTACAGTGATAGGAAAAAATCACAGACTTGTAAAGGAACCTAAGTAACACACAAGCTACTACTAAATAGAGAAAAACAACTCTTTTGCTTCCCCTTTTACCCTTGTAGTAAGTCTTTGATCAACAGAACATGAACATAGTGTTAACTAATGAGAACTCTACTATATTTCCCTAGTGAATTGAGAAGTACTTAGTAAGGATTTTAAGTAATTGCAGAAGAAAAATCAGGAAAAATGTATTGTTGATAAACTGGAAAGCCTCACATTCATATGTTAAATTGTACATGCATGCCTTGATAAAGCAGTCGGTTATGGCAGGCAAATTCAGGAAAGAGATTTAGTGAAATCAAAGCTCCCATTTGAATTGAAATACAGATTTCCAGATGACATCTTTTTACTCTTCATGAAAGTATCCTAAGGAATTACGGGGAAAGCTTACCTTCCTCTAATGTTGAGCCTAGTAACCTAATAAAATAGGGTTCAGATTTACAAACTCCACTTTGATGTAACCATTTTTCTTCAAAAAAACACCCTATGGCAGTAACAAACTGTAGTTTTCGACATAGTTGTTCCCATTAAAATGCCAATAATAAAAGACTAACACACATGAAATTCTTTTAGATTAATTCTATGTTTGCACAAATTCAGATAGACTGTTTTCTGGAGATCTCGTATCAATCGCAGATTCAGTGCTTAATCCTCTACATTAAGTCTTTCTGGCTACTCTCCATATCAACTTCTTAATGTTAGCCTAAATCACATGGTGGACAATCTTTGTAACTGCCTACGATATTCTAACAGAGGCGCACCAGTCCAGAATCTATGAAGCAGATCACTATCTCTTATTGATACACCGGGGCATTTATAGCAAGTAGACGATGCCTTAACTTCACCCACTCTTATGTGCCATCAATCTCAACAATTACAGAAAGTGCAGGCCCTTAATTTCACTAAACTCCATCCTCAAAATTCAAGCCAATGTGAGTTAATCTCGCCCATATTACCACAACTAAAGATCAATCGATCATGTCCCGAACATAAAACAGAGTGTAAACACATGAACAACAAACATAACAATACAAGCTGACAAACCAACAATCCAATACAGACAGACCCGTGTCAAAACCAACCAAGATCTCTGGTGTACCACATCAGAAAGCAGAATTTCGTTCAAATCAATCACAAAGAAAACCTATCTCTATGCTAAAACAACATAAATCAGAGATCAAAGAGCACAATTATTCTTAAAACCAAGGCTTAGAAACTGAAAGTTAAACAAGAAGAAAGAAAAAACAAGAAAAATTGAAAAATTGAAAAAGAGGACACAAAGTGTAAGAGGGGGGGAAGAAGAAAGATGCTTACAGTGCTTCTTCGTCTCTCAGCAGCAATGGCGAATCCAAAAGCCACCAAGCTAAGAACCACCACCAAAAGATGAACCAAAGATGAGCCCTTCCCTTCCCCCATCTGAAACAAATGCTGGGTTCTCTTCTTTTGCACTAAACAGAGAAAAGAAGATGGTTTATTCAGTGTTTAGTAAAGTTTGATTAGGAGATGAGGAGGAAAGGTGTGAACTTTAGAAACTGTGAGGAAGATGAGCAAACTGACTTGCTTTTTGTATGCAGTGGAGACTGGAGAGTGTTGTAACAAGGGTGAAAAAGCAGCGAAAGGACGTCGTAAAAATAAAATAAAATAAAACAGCGTGATATTCGTCAGTAATGGTGCCGCGCGTGGAGATATATTTCTCTGTGGAGTCCAATGGAAAATGGAGGTGTTACGCACGCGCATAATGTTTCGCGGTAAATGTTTTATTGAACCTTTTCATTTTTCCTTTGCAATTACAGGTGGACTGTGGAGGGTTTAAGAAGAGAATAACACAAGATTTAGATATGGAAAAATGAAATGAAGTCTTAATTAAGAAAGACAAATCGTAATTAGCACTAATGGGAATCAAACTAACCCATTTTGATACATCTAAACCCAGAAAAATCGTAATTAGCAGTATAAAAGTAATGTAAATTATGTGAACGAGATTATTATGTCAGTAAAACCATCTTTTAAGGAGATGATAATAGTCAACGGATCTGACTTCTTTAATTTTTCTTTCATGTTAAAGTAATGTGAACCGTTCAATATATTATGTTCTATTTAAAAGGGGTAATAATAGATACTCGAATTCAAGTCTAATATTCGTCTGTATAAAAGCAAAACCAACAAATTTCTAATGTTGGTCTTGGGCAACAGGTTTGGAAGAAAAATTGAGGGATTTAATCTAACAACACATAACATACTTGCAAAATTGCATTGCATTGCCATGGGATATGGATGGAGGTAGACAACTACACAAATGGGCTTCTAATGGGCACTAAGGACCTTTGGGCCCATGGTGTTGTAAATGAGCCATGCGTAGCGATACCGATATCCGCAGTTAAAAATAATTTTCGATGCAACTAATTCTCAATAAATCCGCTGTAGTGCACCCTTTGATTAATTTTTCATTCCATCAATTTTGTACAATCAATTTAGCTTTCTGTTAATTTCGACTCTCCGTATATCTGAAATTGTTATTTGGAATTTTCTTGTAAGAAATATTCCGTTCATTCATGACGTTGATGTTTTTGTAGGAGTCTAAAATAATATTTTAAAATAAGTAAAGTGGTACTATTAAATAAAAAAAATAAAAAAATAAAGTATATAATTTCAGCAAGTAGAAAATCTAAGATATCATTACCCATTTATTCTTAACGTTGGAGGGAAGTTAATAACTACATAAATGGGCTTCTAGTTCGCACTAAGGGCCTTTAGGCCAATAGTTGCGTAAATGGGCTTCTAATCGGCGCCGTGCTATAATGGGCACAAGAAAAAAATAGATAAAAAACAAAATAATAATAAGTATTTGTGAATGGGCACGCTATTAATCAAATCCGTTATAGTACTTTGGCAATCCCCGATTTAGGATCCGGGTTCAAATCCCAGCAGCGTTTCCTCACATTTTTTTAAAACAATTCGCCTTCATATACTAACTTTGTGAATGGATACACTATTAATGAAATATGTAGTAGCACTTTGGCAATCCCCTATTTAGGATCCGGGTTCAAATCTCGGCAGCGGAAAATATCTTTTTCCTCACATTTTTTTTAAATTTCGTCTTCATATACTAGCTTTGTGAATGGGGACGCTATTAATCAAATCCGTAGTAGCACATTGGCAATCCCCGATTTAGGATCCGGGTTCAAATCCCGGCAGCGGAAAATATCTTTTTCCTCACTTTTTTTTTAAATTTCGTCTTCATATACTATCTTTGTGAATGGGTACGCTATTAATCAAATCCGTTGTAGCACATTGGCAATCCCCGATTTAGGATCCGAGTTCAAATCCCGGCAGCCGAAAATATCTTTTTCCTCACATTTTTTTTTAAAATTTCATCTTCATATAGTACTAGTTTTAATTTTTATTCTTATTTTCCATTCTCCTTATTAACAGGATATCAAACCAAACATTTCATGGACAGGGTAATAAAATAAAACAAAACTCAATTTTAAAAACACAAACTGCACTGCTTTTTTCCATTGATAAACATAAGTTAGGAGACTCCATAGGAGATATGTTCGTCCTTCTTTTAAAGTAAGGTTGAGCTAAGGTTAAAAAAAACTCGATTTAAAACTTAAAGCTCCCTACTTTACGGTAAGTAACACCGAGTTAAACAGTAACTTCTAATTTATTCTTACAAACCCAACCATCATCATCACCTCATGTACGAATCTGGGATCTTGTCAACACTCTTCAGATTCCAGATATCATCGTCCCAAGCAACATCACTGAACATTTCATCATGACCCATATCACAAATCGGCAACCAAATGGATCCCCATGACATTTGCTCATCAACAACTCCTCCACTCATCAATGGCAACTCATCAAAATCCCAAAACTCACCAACAAAACTCTCCTCCACCATTAATGGAGCCAATTCAGCCCCATCTTTCCTCTCCTCTTCCTCCACCTTCTCTACAATCTTCTTCCCCTTCTTCTTCTCCACCACCATTGTTGCTGTAGCTTGCTCTGGTTTTGCCGCCTTCCCATTCCTCTGCCTCTTCATTTTTTTTCTTACTAAAACAGAGCGGCAGGGTACTCTGTTTTTTTTTTCTCAATAGAGGGTGCTATTTATCTAAGGTGAGTGTAAGAGCCGCGTGGATGATACGGCGGGGAGAGGAGTGAGCAACGATTGAAATTTATTTTCGAGGGAAATGTGCATTTAATATCCCAATATTTTGTCTTTTGCTGCTGCAGTCACTAAACCTTGACAAAAGATGTCGACCAAGAAATGTTGTCTCTTAGCAAGTTTGGAGAGTAGACATTGTAAGTTTGCAACTCTCTTTATTTGGACCTGTATATTCTACTAGTGGTAGATACATTGAATTTCAGATGATCAAGAAACAAGTTGATGAGAATATATTGGTGAAAGTTCCAACTTCCATCAGTACATTTAATTTTTTTTCCCTTCATTATTGGACTTCCAACTAGTTAGGATTTGTTCCGCACTACCTAATAACCTTAGCTTGAGATGGTCAACTCTATCTTGCCAAATTTTACTAGAATTTTCATGTTTTATTTATAATTTGATTTAAGTTCCTGACCTATTCGGTCAAAAATAATCTGTTTATTAGCCACGTAAGCTGTTCGAGTTGAGCTAGGGTAGAAGGAACTGACCACTGTTCATGTCGACATGCCATAGCTACCTACTACTGTTCTTTTTTATATAGATGTAATGTGTGGTGTTCTAGATATTTTTTCGTGTCAGATTAATTCATATTTAACTATGCTAAAATTCAAAAGCTGACTTAAATGGTACTCTCAAGGATTTTAATTTAATACTCAAACATAAAACTTTAAAGTATCAGCGTATATAAGTTCTAAACAATTTTTGTTGCGCTCCATTTGGTAGCTACATTCTAATGTTCAAGTAATTAGTATTTCTTCTATATTAAAAAAAAGACCCTCAAACTACTTTTTTTTGTCCTTAAATGATTATCATTTTCAACGTATTAAAAAATAAAAATTAATGTTGATTAATTATATTTATTAGAGTTATTAAGAATAATAGACTAAATATACATTAAAAATATAAATTAAATATTTTTTTAATTCTCATAAAAAATAATTAAAGCGTTATTTATTTGAGGATAAGAAAAATCCTCTTTCACGAGAGGGATATTGTTTTATACTGGTATTTAAAGATATTTTTAGATTTTTGTCAGACAAAGACCCCTTATAGGGGAATGGGCTTTCTGTCCAATGTCAAGCAGGTGTCCAATGTTGACATATTCTTCCAAAACCAATACACCATTACTAATATTTTAAATATCGATTAATTTAAATATAAATTTAATAGAATCTTAAAAATTGTAAGATTATGATTCATGAATATTAACATAAATACAGATTAAAAATTAACTTCTTAATTGAATTAAAATAACTCTTTTGTCGGTAAATAGGTAATGTTGAAACTTTATTTATATTATAAGCAAGACTTCGTCGGCAGAGGGTTTTCTTTCCTTTGTTTTTTCATTGCGTGACAGAAGTTGATCTTCTTTTGATGATTTGGAAGAGAGAGTGACGTCGACGCAGCTCTTTCAGCCACCGCTTTGTTTCCGGCATGCGACTGCGAATGGGCTCCAAAGGTCAGCCAAGGCCACACCTGTCAGATACTTATAATCAACAGACACTTTATCACCAAATAATACCTGAATTGGGCCATCATGCATAACCACCTCCTTTTTTGAGGGAGTACCATTTGATTATTATTATTATTGATTTTTTTATTGAGATCTAAATCGTATATTTTTTATTACTCTCTCCGTCTTTTATTATTTATCGTTTTAATTTTTAACAAGTATATTAAAGAGACCGTATAATTCACTATTTTAAACAATTTTATCTCTTACTTTTTCTCGAACGTACCAAGCATAAGTTGTGTACACTTCTTCGAATTAGATTGGGTTGGACTTCTAGATGTATAAGTAATGCTGGCCCGGCGGCCCAACGCTATACATCATGTGTATACTACTGTATAATTAGCTAGTAAATATACATCTCATTTCAATTTTTTTTAAACGAGTATTATTCTAATATGGTTATTCTTTTATGTTTATTTAATTCATTTTTTATTGTCATTTTACGCGATATATTATTTTCTCATTCTATTTATTGCTTTTAGTTATATTCAAGTAATACTTTTAATATGTATCATTTTTTAAAGATTTTATAATATTTAAAAAATATTTTTTTGACTTACTATTAATACATGATTAAAAATATAGAACCAAAGGGTAAAAAAAACTAATTTTTTTCTTCCTTTTTTGGTCTCAAATTAGGTCGGCTCGGTTGTATCGGTAACGAAAAAATAATTTGGGGGCAGTCATTTTCAAATTAGGAAAGGTGTGGCCGCACGTGCAGGAATAAAGTTGCACACTTGCGCGCTCCTTGGTGTTACCGACTACCACTAGTCTGACATGCCGACCATGGCATATGTTTTGAGATCCGATCCGAGTTCTTGCCTCTCGGAACCCGAAGCGCCAATTTAACAAAACACGGAGCGCCCGGCCCGGGCCGCCTGGCTCCATTTTCCGTTTATGTTACTAGATCACTTTATCATTAACTCTAATTGCAGGTGTGTGTAAATTAAAATTCCACATCGAAAAGAAAAGAGAAATAAAAACTAAATATAAAATGAGTGGATTTTCTTAATAGAATGAGATCTTTTGTGAAAACCGTGCGGGCCCAAAACGGACACTATCATTCCATTCAAATAAGCTCGGGTGGGTTTTTATTTTTCTCAAACAAATGGTAACGAAACTGATGGTTCGATGAGCTTGTAGAGTAGATTCGATGGATTTGTGGGACGAGTATATTGATGATGGCCCAGACCTAGTGCATGAGGTCTGGTTCAACGGCGGCACACAACGAATCTCCAAACTGATGGGCCAAAACGGTGAGCCAATAGATTGAGCCCGAAGTATGATGGGTGATTTCCATACTTCGTGCAAGTTGATGGCCCAAATTGGTGGTCTTACTCAGTTTGAGGTTGAATTTTAAGTACGATGAATCTCCGAGAGGAACTTGAAGTCGGTGGGTCTTGTTGAGGACTATGTAAGGCTTCGTTCGAGAGGGAGATTGTCAGGGCTCAGATGGTGGACTTGGTGGTACTTTGTTCGAGGGGGAGATTGTTGGGATGTGCAAACTAAAATCTCACATTGAAAAGAAAAGAGAAATAAAGATTAAATATAAGAGGAGTGAATCTTTTTAATGGAATGAAACATTTTGTAACAACTGTGTGGGTTCAGATCCAAACCGAACAATATCATTCCATTAAAAGAGATTCATGTGGGTTTTTATTTTTCTCCAACACTAATTACACCTTAAATCCTACTTACAAGTTTTTTAGTCTTTTTCGGTGTACGGACTTGAAAATGATGGGATGGGACCAAACATACTGTTGGCAGAGAGTCCAGCCCACAAACCACAACCCAATACCAGCTGCCCAAAGAGCCCAGATATTCAAGCTGGTAGTTTTTTAATGAGGCCGAATTTCACAAGATATTTATTTTAAATTAACCATAGCAGCAATGGCGTGAGTTGTTTGATATAATATTTTTTAATTCGTTAAGTGAAAAGTAACTAACTGGATCTTTATTTATAAAAGTACTATCTCTTAATGATTCTCTGTCCCCAACTGGACATCAGAAAATAAGTCTGCTAAATGGGAAAATATGAGCAGAAAAAACTAAAACTCAAACTGGTCAATAGAAAAACAAAAAAAATTCAAAACAAAACCACAAGATGAAACAGTGATTCCTAGCACTCAACTGAAAAGTCTTATCAAAATCAAAATCAAAAGCACCTTTTATTCAAACAAAAAATCCGGTTAAAGGTTTGAATTTGGTAAATTCAGCTTCAGACTCCAAATATTCAAACGACAAGACCACGAGATGAAAAGCTGAAGACTAATAATGGTGGTGTCACATTCTGAGAAATAGAAGGTCAGAGAGACGAGAGAGAGAGAGTATTGATTGCATAATTAGAATTAGAAATTGGGTGCCTGCAACAAAAACTGCAAATTGATGTGGATGAAAGCAACTACTCCAAAAAAGCGCTTTGCTTTTGTCATCAACTCTCCGCATTTAACATTTAACAAGTGTCGTCAAATGGATTCCAAAGATTAGCAGGATCTTCGGTTATCATGCTTCGATAGGGGCAAACAAACAATGAAAAACCCATTCAAATCCTGCCACATCTGGTGGCCCAGTCTGGCGTGAGTCACAAGCGAATATCGATGCTTCTCTCTCTTTTTAGAGGTTCCAATTCAAACACAAACATCTAAAAAGGAAACGAATTTTACAATAACCATTCCATTTGATTTACTCATTTGCCGCAAAACAAACAGTCTGTTTTATTTACATAGCCAAAAACAAGACTCGAAATCTGAATACTTTCAATTTGTACAAATTTGTCTACCTTCGTAGTAAAGCCTCGCTCATTCAAAATTAAAGGACTCGTTACTTCAGAATAATTACACAACACTAGACCGGAAAAAAAGGAGACCCAGATAGTTTTCTTTTCTTTTCTTTTCTGGACTCCAACTCTCAACCTAAGATCTGGAATAAACCCCCTCAGTTATTGTAATCAACAACTCTCATTTTTTTTTTTACTTACAAAGCCACATCATTTACAAAATAAAAGAGAATCCCTTAGAACATATATATATACACACTAGCTTAAAGGGTTCCCTTTGTCCCCACTCACTGAGAATTTTTCAAAATTCCTCTCATAGTACTCTACTACAAAACATGTTTGAACTGATGACTGACTGGTATTTCTTTTTTGTTTAGCTCCTTGTTTTTCTTAACTATATGTACTTATCTGTTTTGATGATGATGGTGAATCAGCTGAGGGGTTTTTTCTATGCCAAAGCAGGGATGCTGCAATTCCTGCTATCCCTGTCAAGGCAATCAAACCCTTCAACTCTCACCGCAGGATTGCCTCCAAAATTTGACCGCACAAAACCACCTTTCCTTGAAGTTGAAGTAGGAGACGAGGTTGAATCCGAACGAGGTGGGATTGGCATGGCTGGTGAGAAAGGGGAGAACATCTCATCTCCAAATCTAGCATCCTGAATTACTGGGTTAGCTACTCTGCTCGGCGGCGACCCACAAAAAAATGGGGGCGACGAGCCTACTTGTGCACACGACGACTGTTCCATACCACATCCACCCTGTAGACATCAAGAAGAACTCGTCAGGATTATGCCCTCACAATTATGGATTTAATACTATGATACTCGAACGAAAAATCTACGATTAGGGCGACTATATCCACTCTTTTGTTTTAAAAATAACGACTTGAAAAAAAATAACAAAACCACAACTAAATGAATGGTCTACGTTTTCTATGGTAAATTTCTCCATTTTCTTCCACTGATAAAAGGTTAGGTTGCTTAATTCAGAGGGGACCACTTCTAGAACTTCTAAATTTTTTAATCACCGCAATTTATTAATACCACATGCGCAAGTTGAATCCAGCAGAAAAATAACTAATAAAAACAAATGAACCTAACGGTAGCAAATAACGTTAAAAAAAAGTATAATAAATGATTACCTTAGTTAGAAAGATGTCCAGAAGGTCCGTTCCGGCTTTTGAATCACAAACCTCAGCTTGGTGACTGAAATTCAAATAAAATTTAAAATGTTTGTTAAAAAATTGGAAAATCTTACAGAATATTAAACAGAACAACTACAAGAAGGAGAGAAAAACGAAATTACCTGAAAAGTCTTCTCGGTGACCGGAAAGTATGGTCGGTGAACTGAACAAAACGTCTCGGTTTGGGGCAAACAACCGGATCCCTGCGGTCCGAGATGGGAGCTAAAACGGAGCTCCGGATCTCTTCACGGGTAGAGAAAGCAGTTTGCTGCATCACACAGTGATTCATTTTTTTCCTTTTCTAATTTTTAAATTCCTATATCAACAAAAACTCCTGCGCAAGAAAAAAACAAACAAAATCAAAATTAATTAGGCTATCTACCAGATCTAACGCTCACGTGAACAGCTACCAAAAATTCAAAGATCCCGACGGAAAAAAACTGCAGAAAACGACCTTTTCAGCTTCTAACGACTCCAAATCTTAGCTCAAAAACGAAATTAAACAACACAACGAAACATGAAATCGACTGATTTGAAGAAATTGACTCATAAATTTCAGCACCTGATCAAAGGAATCTAGAAACGAAAAGAGAGTGAAGAAGGAGAAGGAGATGAGTACCTTAGCAGCTGAACTGTACAAGGCGCGCGTATCGTTTTGCTATTATCGTTATGGACAGGAAAACGCTTCACGAAACGGAAGGGAAGAAGAAGAAGGGAAAATGGGAAAAATTAAAAGGAAAAAGCGAAGTGGAAATTTTGAGAATAGCCTTAAGGGCGATGGAGAGTAGAAAGAAGGGGAAATAGGGAATGGTCGTTTTATTTTTATAGACAGAGAAGAGGAGAGAAAGAAGGAAGAATAAAATAATAGTATTTAATTATATTATTAATAATTAAAAAAATATTAAAGGAAAGAGAGGAGGGGACAACAGAATCAGAGGAAAAGAGGAAAGAGAGAAATGGAGAGAGAAATGTCGTTTGGGTATTGGGCAAAGTCATTCACACCAGCAACTAACACCTCATTTATGTCAAAGTCTGTTAGTTAACTGTTGAAGGAGAAATTATTAGATGCATACAGTATTTCCTACGCTCGGGTATGAAACTTTTGATCAGTTAAAACTGTTTTTTTTTTTTTTTACGACAGTATTTGTTGAGTAGGTGAATCATGTGTGTGGTGCGTATAATTAGAAAATGACTAATTCAACTATGATATCGTTACTGGACTTTAAATGAAATGATTGTTTAATGCGATTTATTTCGAGTCATAACAATAACTACAAGTACAACCACTATTATCAACAACATTTCTATGTGATTTGTTTGAGATTATATTTTAATTTAGTTTTGACTTTTAAATTAGAGTAAAAATGGAACATATATAGATAGAGAATGTGTGATGAATTAAAATTAAATTCTATTATGATGAATAAATTTGTTACAAAATGAAAACATAGTGATAGGGTTTTTTTTTTTATATAGATAGAGGTGATATTCGAACTTAAATTTGATTTCTTATCGGTATTAGTATCTGATGCGATCATGGACCCTTCCGAAGCCAATGTTGACACTCGAGACCTAGTACCTCAAGGCCCGATCACCCGAAGCAAAGCACGAAGGTTATCCCTATGGTTTGAAGGCAAAATGAGTGAGGAAGAACCCATCGAGGCCAAGGAAAAAGCTGTCCATGTGTGTATTCACCAAGCCAAGGCTCGCCAACAAATGTTCCATCCAAAAGGACAATCCTTATGAGAAGATGGACAAGCAAATGGTGTCCGATTTGAGAGATCAAAATCTTGACGGAAACTTCAAGATGTTATCTTTCGTTTGGTACAAGTTTCAGGTCAATCGGACGGGTGGATCAAAAGTTATGCTCGTCGACATTTTAGCGCGCAGTGTGAACGAGCCTAGCGGCATACCGCCAGGAATGCCATGTCTGGGGCGGCATACCGCCAGGAATTGATTTAATTTCGCCAATTCCAAGCGAAGCTAGCACCATACCGCCAGAGACAATCCTCCTGGAGTGCCATACCGCCAGACACAAGGAGAAAAACGAAATTTGGGCTTTTTCAAGCCCAAATTGCATACTACCGTATAAATTTCTTTGTATCATTTTTCCTCCTTAGTTTTAGACTTTGTGTGATAATTTGTCAAGTGAGAATACTCCTTCTCTTATCACTTAAGCCTTGAAACTCTTCACATTTTCTTGAGTAATAATCGTTTAAGTTGATATTACTCCTTCGGATTATTACTTGGGAAAACATCGAATTGGTGTTTGTAATTTTGGGCAAGTGCTTTTGAATGAATGAAGGTTTATCAATTGCTTATTTAAAGAACCATGGGTGTCAAGTGCTTGGATTAATTTCTTGGATGTTCGTGTGATCAATTTCAATCTCTTGTCAATTCCTATAAATTCCCGGTACATATTTCCTAAATTCTCCGCTATTTCCTATCTATTCTCCGCTAATTTTAGTTTGTTCGTAGCTTTCCTTTCTTGTGAGCTTGTTGTCGCTAGATAGTTCGATTCGGCTAGATCCTCCGATAACTCCATTGTAATCCGGCCTACTAACCCTAGGCAGGATCACATCAGTATCACCAGCCAGATAATCAATTAACTGGCTAGTGAATTTTTTTTCTTTTTTAACATAAGAGCTTACACAAAAATTAGGATTTGGGAAGAAAGTTTTGGGGTTATTGTCTAGGCATTATTGAATATTTTGGGTTTATAATTGATGAAGAATTTAGAAGACGAATAGTGTACTCCCTCTATTTTTTAATAACTTACGTTTTATGATAGTAGAAAAAGTGTAAGACAATGATCTTTTATCTTATTTTATTCCATATTGTTTCATTTTTACTTCTAATTTTCACTCAAATTACCACACCATCATCAAATTGGGTTGATTAAAAAAAAAATGTCATTTGTATAAAATATATATTTCGGAAAAGATAAAATGACAAATATTTTAAATAATAATAAAACGTATAAAAATATTAGTTATTAGAAGACACAGACAGTATCAATTTAACTCGACCTATAACCAAAACTCAAACCACTTAAAAAAGGCAATTTAACATTATGAATAAAAACATTTATTACCATGAATACCTACTTTTGCTTTTCGTCCTCTAGTTCCGAAATATCTCGGAAAATAAATACTAATTTAATTCCATTTTTATTATTGAAAGTTGAAATGAATATTATAGTATTTTATTTTGATGCAGGCGGTCGCGAGAATTGAAATCTCATCCGTATTAGCACCCAATCTCTATTTTTTTAATAAAAAATGTCTTTTCACATAAATATCTTTGAATGAGAAGTGTGGAGTTACCGAAACGATGGAACCCGATCTGATTGATGATGAAGAGTCGTTGGCGTGTACAAATCTCAATCGCTCTCTATCTTTCTTACACGTGGTGCGTCATGGTTAATGTTAAGGACGTGGTGGGCGTGACTTGCATGGATCTTTTAAATTCTTTGTTTTTTAATACCCACTGGAAGTATAAATCCTATTTTTAATTTTCTTAAAATTATACGTGCTAATTTGTCAAGTCTCATTCTCTAGGGGTGACATTCATTCCAAAAAATAGACAAATTATATTAATAAATTCCATTTCACTAATCAGTGACCGCGGTAAAAAGATAATTAACAGAGATAAGTTAGCTAGGAAGTTTTAAATGCAAATGCCTAATAAAAGAAGATTGAGATGTCTTTTGATTTGATTTTTTTAAATTCATTTTGAAGGAGATTTATAGTATAAAATATTGCGATTAAGTCAGAACGATTCCCACTTAATATTGCGAAGATAAAGATCAACATATGAGGGTATACTTCCTTTTATTTATGGTTATTTATCTCCTACTGTATGGCCAATTTCTCTTCCATTTATTTCAATCACAATTTATTCTCTCTCATTGCCGGAATATTAATTTATTTAAAGGACAGTTGTTTAATGGTGGTTTGTCCGGCTTGTCGTTCGGTACATCTTATCACGTGGTGGGCACTGTTCCAAGACACAGAGGAAACCATGTTTTAAGCTGAGCAGTGTTCCCATTTTTAGGATTAACGTGACATATTGCCCACGTTGCCTTCCATTTAAATAATGCTAGCAAGTACCAATCCGAACTTATATTCGAATCTTACTTTCGTTTATAAAAATAAATAAACAAAAATACTAATATTGATGCTAGTGGAGTTCGAAATTAGGGAATGAGAAAATAAAATTAATCACGTTCATAATTAATTTACGTATTAATAAGTAAAATGGTACAAATAATAAATTAATTTACAAATAAGAACAGGGCGGACCCATAACTGAAGGAATGAAATGGCCCAAGCATTCCCACCAAACAAAAAAGTTAGGTTTTGATTGGACGCTTTCTCGTGCGTGCATGTGTAACCACTTGTTTTTGTTCCCACCAATGGGACGGGTTCTGGACCACCCATTCTCCAATCATGCGTGTGGATCCACTTTCTAGGATTCGCCACGGCCGTGCGATCGGAATACATTATTTACACACTACATGTGATGTGCGTGTATGTGTAACCACTTGTTCTTTCCGCGGTTCGATGCTTTAACCGTCCTCCACCGCTTGATTGGAATAGCCAACTTAGATATTTGTTTCAACAACTAACTAGATCACCAATAAATAAATAAAAACTAAATATCAAATGGATATTTTTTTTCTCTCTCTATATGCCCACCCCCAGGCCCACACTCTAATTTGAGCAAAGTGATACGAGAAAGTAATTATTTCATTCACCACAGCTACATCTTATTTAGAGTAATTACGATATTAAATTATAAATGTTAATCAATCATAAATCTATTTCACCGAACATATAACGATTGGACCAAACGATCGCAAGTCTAATAGGATTTAGTTTCTCTAATTTTATAAATCCATGGGTTAATTACTTCAATTTAAAAATCTACTGAGTTTAATTGAAAACTATTTTTTTTTCCTTCACGAAGGTTTATGTAATTTGTATTTGTATTTTTTTATTTTCTTTTTGCTGTGGAAGCGAATTGGTTGGTCCTCCTCTCTCCCCGTTATCTTTAACTGCCATCTACATCTACTGGGCCGGTACTTGAAAAAGCAAGCTTGTAATGCAGCTAGACTGAGAAAAAACAGCGTGTTCAATTCCGGTTTATGTCGGGGATTTAAAATAATAATTTAAGTCGCCGATATATAATATTCCTTCTGGGCTAAAAAAAAATTAACTTTCAAATAAAATTCACGACAATTAAGGTAATAATTAATTATTATTTGATGTTTTTTAAACAATTGTTCTCAGTCGTTTTATTAATTATATCAAATCAACGCTAATTTTAATTTTTCAATACATTAAAAATGATATTAACGATATTTTTTCGAGAGTAAACAAAAGTGATCAGGGAGTTGTTTTTTTATTCCTTTAAAGATGGAGGGAGTAAAGAATTAAATAAATAAACAAGCAAATCTCCTAGCCGAAAGTTCTTCAGAAAATAAAAATACCCATTACATGGAAAATATATTCTCTTTCTTTTTTAATGATAGATGGAGATGAATTCGAATTCCAATTAGTATTTTATTACCGGTTAAATAATCAATGTGTTATATACCCGAAAAATATACTATAAAAATCATTTCAGGTTGATCATGAATGATTTATTTTTTAAATTTTATTGTATGACAATAAAAATGTAAGTAAAAGAATAGAAATGGAGAGAAAATAATCGTGAATAAAAATAATTCTGATCCAGTTATGGTTTGACCCCTGTGTATGACGTGTCATCAACTAGTTCCTCTCTTGCCGTAATTCCACCAACAAGTTCTTTGAGCTTTGGCTAAATAATTTTGTGCTGTACCTTAATTAGTCCTTTCTTATGGCGGCTTTCATTTCAGTACGGATTAGTGGTTGATAATTAATAAATGGTAAAATGTTTGTTAATTAGTTTATGTCTAATTATGTTGGTTATTAGTTGATCAACAAAATGTTAGTACTTTTTATTATTATTATTATATGATGTGATATTTCTGATCTTTTTACGGGTTAGACTAATCCAGACTCCATCACGTTAGAAGTAAAAAGCTAGTCTAAGTCGTACCTTATAAATTTTAAAACAATTATTGTACCTATTTATTTAATTTCGATTAAATATCTGGGTGAAGATTTTATACGATGCATAACAAGATTTCGTATTTATTTAACGGAATATCAATAAAATTATACATTTGTGCAAAGCACGAACTTATAGTTATAATTAGTTTTTTTTTCAAGCACCATTTATGTATAATAATAATAATAGTAATAGTAGATTAGATGTTAAATTAAATTTTGATTAAATATTTGAGAGATCGAATTCGATCTCCTAATTGTTTAGTAATAGAAGCTCAAGATACTATATTTCTCCTAATTGTTTAGGAATTAAAAAAAGTGATAGACTTATGATTATTATTAATAAGTATATTTGTCCGTGGTGGAATTGGCAATTAGCTCTTGTCGTGGATGATGAGTAAGCGACGTATTTTGGGTTGCAGGACAAATTCAAAATTTTACCATTCTTTAGCCACTTCCGCAGATTTACGTGCCACACTTCCGTTTTGCTTCTTTGCTTTAGCCAAAAGAAAGGAAATAGGAGTCACTCACCGACCAAATCTCGTGCACTTGTCAAAACAAAATAATAAAAATAAAAATCAATACTCCATAAACGTGATAAAAATGACTAAATTAGCCGACAACCAATAAATTACGTGATAATTCTTTAACCCTTTATTTTAAATTTTGATAATGTAAAATTGTGACGCCACAATAAATCTTGTTTAAAAATTTATACTCAATAATACTTTTTACAATATTAAAAAATAAAAAAGATTATATTTTGAGTTTAAATCGTATAATTTGTCTCATGTGATATAATGATCTAACTACATGCCATGGACGGTTATTAAGTAATTACTATTCCGATTTAACCAACCTCTTCAGAAAATTAATCTTTTTTCCCTTTCTTTTGGAATTTCTTATACGTAATCATATGCTACTTTGATTGATTCCAATCATGATGTCCTTGTGTTGCTTTAATCACCTGATTTTTTCTCAAAAAGAGAGAATAATTCCATACTCTAGTGATCTGATTGATTGCCAAACGAATTGTATGCTTCATGCCCCACCGTAAACAAGTCAAATGGACATCAAGTATTAAATGGATGTAATCCAATAATGAAACAAGAGTGATTATGGTTCAGATTACGACTTCTAGTATAAAAAATGGAGAGAATTAAGCTGATGAATCGTCTCTTTCAAAATTTTATAATGTTCGAACGTATTCATCTTACGCTAAAAAAAGGACAAAGGAAACATTTAAGGAGATAATACGAATGAGAAAAATCAAATATGTAATGATGTTATAGTGATATGAGCAAAGTTTGATGCGACCAACAGTTTGGCTGACAATTTCCGTCAACCCAAATGTCATCTGCAGCGATAATATACCATGATTCTTATGCCCACAATTTGGACCTCATCGTCATGCTCAGTTGCAGTCTTGCCATTGCGTCATACTCAAGTGGCCTTGGCTTTTCCCCTACTGTTAAATAAACTAATCCTGTTCGTATCAAGTAAACGGTAAAAGTTCTCCATCAATTACTATTGAATGATGCTGTTCGTAACCAAAAATGGTCCGAGCAAATCCGACTTAAGATTGTTTGTGCGACCTGCTGATAGAATCTTCTATCAAGAGATTCGAGTTAAGAATTACTTGGAATAAAATTAACAAAAATCACAGCGAGCATTGAATACATACTGAGAAATTACAGCCTGGAACTCAAAACAACTTACCAGAAAAAAATAATTTAATGCACTGCATCATATTTGTTTGCTATTATTTTACACCTACTTAAAGGTATACAAGCATGAAGCAAGTAGGAATGGATACAAATGGTTTAACTTTACGCAGTGTCTGATGCCGGGCCTTCAGCTGCGGCTTTGGCTGCAGTTTCTGCTCTTTTCCTAGCAAAAAAGGCTTCCGTTCGAGCAATCTCTTTAGCTACTGATGGTTTCACCCACTTCTTTCTGCCAGGCAATACAGTAAGAGAGCAACCAACAGCCTCAAGCTTCTCCTTTGCTGATGTTGAGAAGGCACGGGCCTTGATGTTCAGCTTCACATCTAATTCCCCTTCACCTAAAACCTGAATACACACATTGAAGAGAATGAGCGACAGTAGCTCTCCAACAAACTATTACCAGCATCTTGTTTCTGTCGAAAGAGTTTCACAACCATCTGTATCAGATGGTTGTTAGGCGGAGTTAAAATGGTCCCGCTTGCGTTTTCCATGACCATATCATATGCAATTATAAATTTGTAATCTCTATTCAATTTGCATAAAGTTTCCTAGTGGCTCTCAGGTTTTAGCACAGTATGGAGAAGGGAGAATGGTTGCCGTTTAGGTTCCTAGGTTCTTCCACTTTTAATTATAAAACTTAAAGCAAAAAGAGATCATGGGTTGCGTTTACAGCAACAGAAACCCAGAAATTGAACGATGTGACTCAGCTGAAATATGTTATTCATATCATCATTACTCATACCTTTAGAGGCAGTCTCCTTTCTCTTCCTGATGGATTGATCAAGCCCTTCTTCTTCAAAGTCTCTAGCGAAACCTCCTCTCCCTCCTTAAATCCTGCTGTGGCTATGTCTTTTAAGTTCACAGGCACATATTTTGGTAAGCCCGCACTCATACCTTCAGGAAAACAATTGTGAGAGAAGCATATAAGGGCACATATAAAGAGATACAGCCACAATCCACACTCTTGAATTAGAGCAAACTCTTGTCAGAAGCAAAAAGTAGTAAACACATCAAGTTTCATGGATATTACAAAAATGTGGATAGATCCACAGAATAAGAAGGTGATAAAGGAAATGAGAATCTGGTGTGAGATTGTTACAAAAGGCATTTTATCAGAAATAAATAAAAGAAGCATAAGAAATCCTGCATGACTTCATTAAAAAGCACCAAAAGAAGCTAGTGTGCTCATATATTCATCACTTTGGCAGTGAAAAACATAACTCAAGCCCAAATAGGACAATGTCTTGAACAGAGGTTATCCCCACACAAGTGTGCTCAAAGCTCCATACTTACCTATGAGTACAATCATGATAATAAGATTGATCTATCGGAAGGTCAGATCAGAATTTAAAATATAGTTTTCACAACAGAGTCAAGCTAAGTGGAGGGTCCATCCTCTCCACAGGCAAGGACCTCTGATTTTTGGTGGGACAGCAATGTGCTATGCCATTTTATCAAAATTGAACCAGCAAAGATGTATTTCATTGGCTCAAAACTGCGAACCATATTTGGGACAAGAAAAGAATTCAGCTTCAAAGGATGTGCATGCTTGAGAAACAAAGAGCACATATATTTGGCAACATGGACCTTATTGGCATAGCCATAAGTCAAACAGCAGACAAAAATATTTGCAGCTGCCACTTTCATTGATCAAAGTTGAGCATTAAGTGAAGCAAACAAGAAGCCAGCTTAGGGTGATTCTCACCCTTGAGATTGATGTCACAAATTTTCCCAATTTTCTATATAGAACTGTGAAAACAAATGTAAAGGTGAAAGCCGTGACAAAAGGAAAGAGAATAACTAATTTGAAGAAGATGGGAACTCCCTTGGTAGTCTTGAAAAACCTTTTTTTTTTCCGCGTACCAATGATATTCATTCTTAAGATTTTAAAACGAGCTTAAGCACATGAAAAGTTACATATTGATAATGATAGGGATCTGAGCAAACATAAAGTCACTTGTGAACGAGAATCGGACTAATAGTGGCTGCTCCGGTTCTAGACCACAGAAAGGTTCAAATGGCATAACAAACACACACAGTATCTAATGAAGAATGCACATTTCTTAATGGAGATCATACAGCAACTTGACACACTTTCCTTTTTCTCTCACCACTAAAACAACAAGTGATAAAATGTACATGCCACACACCTGTAAGAATACCTCTACTTCATGTGAAAAAAAATCAAGAAACAGAGCAAAGTAGCAACTAGCAAGGATTACCTCCAGCAATTCCGCGCAATTTAGGAAGACGACGGTAAAGTGGCATCTGCCCACCCTCAAACCCTCTCATAACACCTGGGCCGGACCGAGATTTCTGACCTCTCATCCCAAACCCACAACTATTCCCTTGTCCCGCAGCGATACCTCTCCCTTTTCTCTTTGCTTTCTTCCGCGAACCAGGCTGCGGACCCAGATTGTCCAGCCTAAACCTCACATTTGTCACCGGAGTGGCGCCACGAGCACTACCCGCAGCCGCTCGATTGACAACGACAAGAGACCTCCTTTCTGGGTTTATGCTCAAATTGAGCTTAACAGCACCCAAATTGTGGCACTTCCTCGCCTTTAAACTCGAGAAGTCGCCCTGAAAAAAACACACGAAATTGTTACAGCTGGTATAGGAAATTGGATTGGAAAGACCAGTTTTTGAAAGATGGGTCACCTTAAAAGAAGAAGAAAGGGAATGAAGGGAAGGCGTGGGTTTGATTAGAGGGTTGGAAGAGAGGGAGAGAATTGATGCTAATGCCATGAATGAAGACGATGAGTGGTGTGCCTGCTCACTCAATGCTTCCGTTCTAGGATAGTGTTTTGTTGCCGGATAGTGATAGAGGATAGGGACACGCTGGACAGTTTTTCTTTTTTGTTATTAGAGGTGTAAGCTAAACGATGTAGTTTTCTGAGTATTTTTTTGTTGGGAACTGAGCTTGGACTTATCTATTGATGGGCCGAGTCTGGATAGAGTTAAATGGGCCAAAACAAATTTTGAGGGCCTAGATTCCGCTTTGATCTGATCTGGCTACAGATTTATTTTCAAGCCCGACTTGGCCCAACTTACTAGTGGCCTTGATCGAATTTGGATATGAAACTCTCCTTGTGGTCAGGATGTAGCCAGATTTTCTTTCGATAAAAGTAGAAAAATAAATAAAAATTATCATTTTTTTCACACAATAGTTAGAAAATTTAATACTACCACTTTTTTCACTATATATCTAGCTATTTTATGAATATGTAATATATATATAACATTAAAATGTAATGTACATTTATAACTTTGTACTACATTTTTATAAGAACCAAACTTATCTACCAGTATTTATATAAAAAAAAAAACTTAAGCTACCGCATTAATTGTATAAAATCATGCTGGGAGGACCGTATGTTCGGAACTTGACCATGATCATATAGATTTTTTTCTTTCGGAATGATTGTACATGAGAAGTGATTCAAGTGAAAAAAGGGAAAAAGAAGAGTGAAATTAATTTGAAGGTTGAAGGTTGAAGGTTGAAGGTTGAAGATTGGTTAGCCAGTGAAAAAAAAGATTCAATCATGATCAATTGCGGATTTACTAGGTGTGTGGGGGGTGGGATGGAGATGGAGATGGACCACATGATGATTTATGAAACTAAGAATCCAAAAAGACAAGCTACTCGAGAGAAAGTAAAAGTATTTTCATGTGTTTGGACATACATGATCTATGCCTGCTTCCTTTACCCGGCCACACAAAAATGTAATGCTAATCATAATCAATACCTGGAAGTCAAGACTCCAATCCAAACACCCAAAACCTCTATTTCCTTATAGTGTGGTCCAGTTTTCAAATCCCACCACCTGCTATTCGTTTCTCACCTCTTCACTAACCAATGGAATCGAAATCCATTCATCTTTTTTTCTTTCCTTTCCTTTCCTCATGAAGAACAAATGCTACTACTTAGCTCTAGCTTCAGGTACCCTAAACCAAACCCTAAAATTACTTTTTACATAAATTAATGTATCAGCACAGACAAGACAACTAACTAATTACTAGTAGTTGTAGTTCATCTATTCAATACAACTACTATTGTTCATTAATTACCAGAGTGTTGGTTGACTCATGATTATCAGTAAATCGTTCTCCATAGGTAATCACACACATAACGATCGAATATCCAACGCTCTGAGAGTATCGAATTACTCGTATATCGATCGGAGTGATACATAGTTAATGAGATAGGCTTTGTGTGCATTAATATTGTGATTTGTGGCATACAGATTGACAGCTGGGTTTTGTGGATATATATACCAATCAATACAACAAACTAATGAATTAATAACAACTCCAGTTTTTGAATTAGTATATTGCTGAAAAAGAGAGGCCCCAAAAAATACTGTTCTTTTGGTTCAGATTTATTTGAAAAGGACTATGAAGAAAACAACTACATCTTCCAAAGGAGAAAACAACACTTTTTGGTGGGGTTGACACTATATCCCTACTTACATCACAAAAAAACCCTAATAATTAGGTATTGACAGTAACACTTCCATGATCCATGATATATATAAGCCTAGATAGCTAGGATATAATACTATACTATATATATATATATATATATATATATATATATATATATATATATATATATATATATATTTAAATGATGCATCATATATATGTGTACATGTGTGTGCTGGATTTATTTTAATGTGTTATATATGACATCAGTAAAAAGAAAAGAAAATTAAAGATGATTGAAATTAACACTACATGTTTTTGATTATATGAGAGAACGAGAGAATATATACAAACGGGACCATTTTATATATAAGTAAGTTGCATATGGGGTTCAACATATGATGATTATAAGTTGTAGACAAGAGGGAGGGATATTGTCTTGATTGCCCTCAGCTGGCCATAGAGAGAGAGAGAGATGCCATCCATCCCATTTCTCTAATTAGTGAAGGAAGACCATGCAAAGGACACTGGTATTTGATTTCCATCTGTTATGGCAAATCTTTATAGCAATTCTCATTCCATTTTTACAAATACCAACATAGTTTTGTTCTTTTCCATTTGGTGGGACATAATGATAACAATATACCTTATGTTATGTATATAGAGCACCAACACCAATATTCGCACTATAAGTTTAACACTCTTATCTTTTAAGTAGTAAATAATTATTGGTTCGATATTTATATACTGGGTTATGTTTAGAAATTATTGATTTTATGTTTTTTTCTACCACAAATCTGATAGAAACAAAAAAATAGTAGAAAACAATCTTAAATAGACTGATTTGGTGCAAACATGATTAGTTATGATCCGATGAACATAAAATATAATAATAGTACTACTTTTGTTTTGTTTTCTCATCTATCATTATTGGTTTGTTGTTGTAGGGCACTAGACTTATAGCCTCCCTCGACTGAGGCAAAAAACTAAGGCAATGTCCCTCTCATTCCCTTCCATTACAATTTCTCTTTTTTTCTTTTTTCTTTTGTTTGCTGGGTTTGAGACTTTGAGCTCTCTCACTTCTTATAATAAGCCTAACCAAATGACACAAATAACAACAAACCAACAACAACAACAACAACAACCTGGGTTAGTGTAGTAGTAGTGTAGGGTTACCCTTCTTTCTTCCTCTTCTTTTTAAAGTCACGCACAAGACTGTCCCTTTGCGGTTCAATATTTAAGAGGGAGAGGAGAAGAGTCCAGAGTAGTTGGCAGAGAAAACTGATAGAGAACTTACAAAACTCTCTTTTTCTTTTCTTCCACACCTTCACTCAAACTATATAGCCTCTAAATTGCCAGTCTCTAAACTGAAAGTCATAATTTTATAAAGCTTTAGTTATCTAATTCCCCACACCACACCATCTCTTTCTTTCTTTCTTTCTTTAATTTCCCTCCCTCTCCCTCCCTTTCTATCCTGTCTTTCTCTGTCGGTACCATGTAGGTCACCCCCCCTCTCCCCACCCACACATCACTCACACACACACAACACTTTCTTCTTCTTCTTCTTCTTCTTCTTGTTGTTGTTGTTGTTGCTGTTCTTGTTCTTGCTCATTTCTGTTTCAAACTTCATTTTTGTTACTCATTTTGTTTACCCTTTGTTTTTTTTCCTAGGAGACGTGAGAAAAACCCTTTAGACCTCAACAACTTTCCGGAAGATTTCTCCAAAGATGGAAAACAAGTTTATGAGGATGGCTCCTCCTCTGGTATATATATATATATATATATATCTTCTTCTCTTTAACCAAGAAAATGTTTCTTGATTTCTTCAAGGTAGCTAGCTAGGTTGTGTTTAGTGTGAGTGCACATTTCACAACCTTCACTCTTTGTATAATTTACTATTAATGTAGTTACACTCTTTTCTTTTTCCTTTCTTCTTTCTTTAACAAGAGATCTTTAAAGGAAAGAAAAAAGAATCTGTTTCTTGATTTCTCCAAGAAGGTAGCTAGGTTGATGTGATCAATTAGTGAGTGTACATGTTAAATCACTCACTGATTTAAAATGTACACTCACTAATTGATCACATCAAACTGATTTTCCTCTTGATTCTTAAAGCTTCAAGGGAAACAAGAAAAGAGGAATAGTGGAGAAATTGTTTCTTGATTTCTTCAAGAAGGTAGCTGGGTAGGCTGTTTAGCTAGCTAGCTAGGTATATAGTATATTATATGATGTGATCAGTTAAGCTAGTGAGTGTACATTTCAAATCCCACACTTATTTCATCATAGTTTATCATATCTTTTTGATTCTTGAAGTTTCAAGGGAAAAAAAACAAGAAAAGGGAAGAGTTGAGAAATGTGTGTGTTTTCATCATGAGATCATAGAGGTTTTATTTCATGAAAGGGGTAAATAAACTAGCTATAGCTAGGGTTGTTGTTTTGGGTGAGGGGAGTAGCAAGAATGGTCTCATCGAAGTTGCTCTAATTGGTTGCTTTTTTCTTTTCCTTTCTTTACACTTTTATTATTATTATTATAATATACTAATAAAATAATGTGAAATGCAGCAGGTGGAGGAGGAGGAGGAGGAGGAGGGCATAGGAAGAAGAAAAGCGGCGGCAAGGATGGGAAAGATGAGTGTGGGAAAGTGTACGAGTGTAGGTTCTGCTCCCTTAAGTTCTGCAAATCTCAAGCCCTTGGCGGCCACATGAACCGACACAGACAAGGCAAGTTGTCTCATCAATCAAATTACCAAATCATTCCAATTCAATTCAATTCACATCAATCAACCAAAAACATGTGTGAATTTACTCATTTCTGATTTCAATAGAATATTAATCAATCACTGTAAACAACTGTTACCAAATAGTCTTATCAATCTTGTTGAGGGAAAAGTGTTTCTTTTTGCTCAGCACAATTGGGTTAGGTCTCAGAGCCACAGTCTTACTAATGTTGTTGAGATCCTTAACGAAAAATGTTCTTTCTTTTAATTTATAAGCAGTAAGGAGTTAAATCTGGAGTTTTCAGTATTCAGACTTGCATCAATTTCTAGATTTGATACATTCACTACAATTTGCTCCTTTTATTTTAATATTTTTTTGATTACTTAAAATTTGGTGGTGGTGATCAGAGAGAGAGACAGAACAACTGAATAATGCTCGCCAACTAGTATACAGCAATGACAACAACCTAGCCGTCCAAGGCCGTCACCTTGGGTGAGTACCATTTTCTATTTCTTGCTCTGAAAGAAAAAATTGCACATAATTGATTTGAGTTAATAATTAATTTTAATTGTTCATTTTTTTTGGTTAATTACCAGCTGCCATCCAATAGGATCAGGAAGTTACCATCCAGCAGCAGCAGCAGGAAGTATTGGAGATCCATTTAGATCAGCTGCTTATCCGCCGCGGCTATTCTCTGGCGCCGCCACTTCTCCAACTCTGTTACAGCCACCGCCTCCCCCATCCCAGCCACCGTATCTCTACACTTCTCCTTCGCGACACCCATCTCCTTATCCGCCGCAATACCCACCGCCGCCACCTTCTCATCAACAACCGCCCATCAACGATTACTACATCGGCCATGTACTCAACAACCCTAATCCCTCACAACAACCGTATCCTCCGACGCACATTAACTTCGGAAATTCGGAATCCAATAACAACAACTACACATGCATCGGCGCGCCTGTTGGATTCGGACCTGCCGGGTCCGGTCGGGGTATGTCGGATCAGGGGAGTGGAAGAGATGGGTCATCGACGTCACTGAACAATCAAGATCAGGAAGGATTGAATTGGGGAAGGAGCTGCTCATCACATCCTGCATCGATCAATCGGTTTCAAGATGGGTTTTAATATTTAATTTTTATATTAATTAAAGATCGTTCCTTTTTTCCCCCTTTAATTTCCTTTTTTTTTCTTAAAATGGGTAATGATGGGTTTTGATTCTTTTGAGCATTGGTAGAGTTATAATCTGGTTTACAAAGGAAATAGCTATTGGGTATGTTGGTGCCAAAGTACTAGTAACGATTCTTATTCGAGTCGCACCTCTTAGCAAAACAACAATAGATCTATAGAGAGGCGAGGAGAGGGACTTAACAAGCTGACAAATGGGTCTGTTGGGAGAGAAAGAGTGGTGTTTTGGTGTTTTATGAACAGGGATTGGGGCAGGCTTTTTTGAGCTCAAGCACACTCTCAGCTACTTTGGCATGGAGTTGTGCAAGCACATGAGAGGATTGGATTGGATTGGGTTGTTGGTTGTTGTTGTTGTTGTTGTTGTTGGTGTGTTTTAGTATATTTGTAGCACTAATTCCTACAGTGTAAAAAACATTGAAAGGGGACTAGAAGTTTGTGTGAGGTGGGACTAGGAGTTGGATTTCAACTGAAAAACTTTCTTCCTTTTTATATTTCTAGTTTATTTTGCATGCCAACAATCAAAATATCAAATCCTTCCTTTACTAATGACTACTACTTCTGCTTCTTTATTGGGTCATCCTTTTCTTTCCTTTCCTTTCCTTTCCTTTCTTCTGGTTTTTGCTTATACCATTTCTTTATCATGTCTTCTTTGACCAAAAATGATGAGGATGATCATAAATAATGTTTGATTGAATCTCAGCCACACATTTCTTTTTCTTCCTCAACTCAACTCTTCATGATATTGATGCTCACATGAAACCAAAACTGGGATCTTGTGGGGATCTTTTCTTGCATTTACATTTTTGGTTAGACCACTCTTTGCATAATTTGGCAATCCATCTAATCTATATGCCTATACCCTCACCCTCCCTAGCTGATCTACAGGAAAAGTGGTTGGGGAAATCTCCTCTTCTTTTTGTGTTTTTTTCAATTTCAAAGACTGTTTTGCTTCAGCTGCCTCAGCACCAGCAACAAACCAGTAAGATCTCTTCATTAATTTTATACTATATGCTATTTTGTGACTACGTATATCAATTGCTGTCATCAAAGATGAAGTATTTGCTACATATATATATCACAAACATTCTACATATGTTTGCTATAAATGGGCATACATGTAGTGACCAATTTTTCATTGTTTTATTATGATATACTAAGATGAAATCAACATCGACCTCTTTTTCATCCTTTCAATAGTGATTCACTAATAATTTACAAGTTTGTAAGGTTTTCACTTGATTAAGATCTGTTTTCTTCTTTAAGTTTGAACTTTAAACCATTAATCTTTAGAATATTAACTAATTATATTTGCACTGAGTCTGATTATTAACCGGCAGATATAATTATTAAGATTATTAAGATTTGGTGAGCACCTTTACCTTCCTTGTTTTCAGAAAAAAAAAACAGGAACATAAAAGATTTTGTGTATTAATAAGTCAGATTTTTTTATTATATTATACTAATTATATTTTTTCAATTATTTCAATGGGAGAGATACCTACATCGTAATGTACTCAAGTTTTACTCTTAATGCCTTATATTATAATTTTGTTCTTGCAAACTAGTAAAAACCGACACATCAGACAATCATGAAATTGACAAATAGGATTCACTCATTTTGATAACATTTTAGAAGAATTCCTTTCTTGACATGCTTGGAGGAATGGAGGTAGTATATGGACACAAGGCTTTAAGAGCCTCTTTTCTGTTATTAGAAAAAACATAGGATTGATGACTAGGGTATTATTTGAGTTTTAACTAGAAATTATACTTAATTAGTAAAATTATTATAAGGGCTCAAGAATTGTGTGAGTGAAGGCATCCAGATCTTAAAGCGAAATCTATTTCTCTAACTTATCCGTGTAAGCATCATTTATCGAACCTCGTTAATTTTGCGTCGCTGTTTTTTTATCTTTTCATGTAATTTCTATTTTGTGTGTTTTCATTGTGATAACTATTAACTATCACTCAAAAAGAAGATTTATGTTGTTAGTTTTTTATTTATTTCCATATGTTACGTTTCTGTCCAAGTTGGACTAGACGTTTTGATGATTAGGAGAGTTGTAAATTTGTAATAAAGGTAACAATGTACTACTATCTCTAGGCCTATTGAATGCATCCTGAAAAAAGGCTCACACGCACCCCACACCACAAATGTTTCAGCCAGATGTTGCACATGAAAATTGAATATGATGGGTAGAAACTGGAAAGGACTAGTGTGCTTGATTAGTTTAGCCTTCATCAGGTGCTTAAAAGTGCAAAATATAACGAGAGAGATAAAAACGAAAGATAAAAGTAATTAAGATTAATCTATTCGTATCGAGTTAACAGTTTTGTGTTCAAAATTTACTTTAACCACAATACCCACCAATCCAGTATTATTATTGGGCAAACGACTAGTCCTATGGATCGATCAAATAGAAGGCTATACAAGAGACAGATATACTAGTAATAATAACTAGAGTACAGTAAAAACCAAACCCTAACCCTAGCTAATATATAGCCCTAACATGTGCAGACTACGTACGGCCGGGCCAAGCCATAGAGCCGTAGGTTATGCTGCACTGCACCCTGACCTGACCACCACTTGCTGCTTGGGCAAATGACATGTCAACTTTGTCAACTAAGAGACCTATATATATTGCTATATAAATTGCTTAACCCAAAATAGTCACCCAACTACACCAGCCATCTCTTTTAATTGCAATTATTTATATTTCCTGATTTGGAAATCTTTTTAAAGATACTAATTCAACAAGACAATCCAGGGTACAGCTTTTGCTCCTTTCTCACTTAGGTATGTCAAGTCTCGTTGGGTGCCAAAATTCTAACTAATCCTACTACGCTACTACACCACACCACACTTCATGATTCACAAGGAGAGGTATTAATTAATATATATATGTGTGTTCTAAATTTTTAAGTTTTTTTTGTGTCCTTTTTGCCTACTCTTTTCCGGACTACACTGTTCGAGTATGGTCTGAGTAACACTCCCTGCATGATTTTAGATTCGAATTTGAGACTTATAGTTAGAGTGAACAAGTATTTTATCACCCGACTATAAACCAATAATGCTGGTTATAAAACTTCTACTAGTAAGTTAAGGGAGTATGCTCTCTAGTGACTGATACACTACATGTAGGACCACTCCTTCTATGAAGAAAAGAGTTAAGGGGAGATATACTGCTCCTTATATTCAATTTTTATTATAAGGTTAATTTGCAAGTAATCTGAAATTAATTCTCTTAGAAAGCTACCTTATTTTTTTTGGGAGCAAATCTTACAAACCTACTGAGTTATTCAAGTGGGTGAGAGATCATAGAATCTCTTAAAGATGTTAGGAAATTAAATCAACCTTTACGGGTATATTTCTTGACATATAGTAAATATACGGATTAGAAAATTCAAACTCAAGATTCAACGCTAATAACCTGTATGACCACTTATCAAAGTGTGAAGTGTTCAAATAGCATGTACAATAATTAACCACTCATGTTCTACTTATCAGCATAGTTATAGCTAGCCCAATTTGAATAATTAACCGATCAGTAGTTTTTTTAATAATAAAATGTTTTAAATATTATACTCAATGTTGTGATTTAATTACTTACAAGAACTTTTAAACTGAGCTAAACGCTAAAACGCTCTGTTTAAAGTTGAAAAAAAAACAGTAAAGATAAAAAGCAGGCCGACAAAATTTTGAGCATTAATGTTTCAAACTATTTCCAATACTCTATTTTCAAAAGTTATAGCTCTAGAGTTTGTCTATGTGAAATTACATGTGCATTTGTAACTACGCTGGCTTTCTTACACACATGCATTAAACGCACGTACCGGGCATGCGATTCATCGGTAGCAATCAATTAGTACTAACAGATATAGAAAAACAGATTTGAGGACCTTTTTACTTAAATGAAAATTGAAACGATAAACCCACAGTACATATTTTGAAAATCAGTGAGCTAAACAGATGGTAGAACAGTGTCACTACACAACAACAAGGACTGAGACTAAAGAGTACTCAAAGTGAGAAAAATAAGAAAATAAGAAAGAGTAGAGCAAAATTACTGTTTAGCCACTGTAGATCTATCTCTCTCAACTCAAACACACAACAGAGGATCTTTGTCATTCTACAGTCCCGTACCTTTCTCGAATATATCTCGGGATCGAACACGCCACCCCCTCCCATTACAATACATCTACTGTACAGACATACAGATTATTTAAAGCCATGAAGCATGTGAGAGACCTTTTATTTGGTCTACTTTCACCCTAATTTTCTTCATTCTCCAAACTCAAACTTAAGAACAGTGGTATTATTGCGTTTGATATTTGAATAATAAAAAAATTACATGTGGTGGAGACCTTTTATTTATGCGGATATCTTACTTAGCGTAGCGCAGATTCAGTGCGAATAAAATTGATCGTTATAAAAAATACATACAGTGCATATTAGTATATAATATTTGTGATATATAGAGCCAGAACTACACTAAAAAAGTTGCACGAAACCCTGTCAAGCTGCTGAAATAGACTAGAGGCAGCAGCAGCGGCAGCAGCAGCAAAAAGTGGCTGGCTATAATATAAGACCCTTACACTAGTCTCAGCTTATTTTCATGCAAATTACAAGTGTGGGAATGTTTAAAGCTGCTTGCTTCTTCATACCCTTTATTATTGATCATCTTCTTTTTCATCCAAACAACATTTCTCATTTCTCTTCAAATTAATTGCTAATTTTGTCCTGTTCCCATACAGTATCTGATCATTATTATTCATATCCTTTCTCTTTCACCAGCTTTTTCAGTAAGTTTTCTATCACTAATCACTATAATCAACTCCTTCATCACTACTACATATTTATCTCTCCGTCTTTTTCAAAAATTAAGTTTTAAGAGTTTTTTTTTCTTATTTCAAATTAATTACTACTTTTTGTGGTTATTTAAGTTAAAAAATATTCTTAAAAATTGTAATCATTAGTATGTGGTTTGATTAAGAAGAGACAGGGATTATTTAATTACACCTCGCCATGTTTCACTATGTGGTGAAATAATTTACTGTAGTAGTAGTACTAATAATAATAATAAGTGCGTGAGAAATAGAAAATGAGGCCATGGTTCATCAAGTCTACTTATTGGGTTCTTCTAGTGGCCCTTAAACTCTGGGCCCAAGGCCCAATATCCAGGCTTCTAGGATCCACTCGACTGTGTGTGATGTTTCCACGGGTGGGATACGATAGAATGCTGGTGAGGAGACTAGAAATAAAACTAGAAATTTTAATATAAAGAGATAATTAAATCATATGATTGTAGTAAACAGTAAAGTGGTAATTAAAGAACTTATTTACCCCTAACCCAGATCTTAAATTCGAGTGAATAAGTTTGATACCGAAAGTAGTTTTTAATTCCAGGAGTTAAACCAAGATTAATGACAAGAAGTATAAAGGATACATCCATCATACATCTCGCTCCTACTGTCCTGTCCAGTCTCTGTTTCCTGCAGTGCACGTCATTGACCAGATCGAGTCTCCATCCTTTCTTGGCATACAATCATTCCGCGGCAAGAAAATTTACGCAACACAACAGAATTGCTGATTCGCAAATTGGATTCCATAGGAGAAAATAAATCTAGAATACATAAATAAATGCATATATAACAGTACCACAGCCATATATAAGAACTAGCATGCCAGTTTAATTATAACATTCCACCATAAATCACTATTTTAATTAGCTCGTACAAACTAATCACATTGTGTTCTTATAGTATAAGTTTATTTAATGTGATTCTTATGATAAGGTAAAACTCTCGATGCCTTATAATCGGCATATCATGCTGGCGCGCATGTCAATTAGCTAGCATGCTATGAATTTGTTTCATTTGGTTCCTATTTGTTTTCATCCTTGTGGGAGGGTAAACTTTTATAATTTGATCCCTTTGTTTAATATTTATGTTTTGTTTCAAAACTGCCGGTTGCGGGTGATTAAAGGACCTCATTAATCAATTGTATCGTGTTATAGGGACCATGTTAAACAAAGTTTCCTACCACATTGACAAAAAAATGTCATTAATCAAATCTTGTTCAAATATTGTCAAGTTTGAAGGGACAACTCTTGCAATATGTGAAGTTTGTTAATTTTAATTTCATGCTTGAAAATCCAGACCGGATGAGTCCAATCGACCTCTATCACGATCAAGATTAAGTTATGACATTAAGAGTACCTATATATGACGAATTGGAATTGATTAAACATAAGCTAACATATAAAAACGAAATTCAAGACGAAATGGACAATTCAGTTCAAAAAAATGAAATCAATGGGTGCAATACTATACTTGAAGTTCATAGTTCTTAGTGCAGATCACGGCATTGATGAAGCGAATATATATGCCTTCTTATGGAAAATACCTTTCTCTGGCCACACCAGTTCTTTCTTCAATGGTCTTGTAATGTTCACTTCTGTCCTTTCTTTTTTCTGATTTTGCTTAATTTATATCATTTATTTCTCAGAGAAACATCTCTTTCAATGTTTTTTCTCTCATCATTCTCACTCCATATCTATACATGAAAAATATTACTATTGTTTCTCTGTAATTAATTATATGCAATTGCTTTCTGAATGAATTCTTTTGTCTACAGTCCTGAGTCATGTCTTTTTTTTGAAACCCGACACTGTTTTGAGTTGCATGACAGGCATAATTAAGGCGTACGTACGTTATACCAAGTGCAACAACTATCCATATATTGTATATTTCTTTTTTCTCAAGTCTATTTTGTCTTTGTTTTGGTTCTTAGTTAATGATAAATATATATCTTTTATCTTTATGTATTAGAACTAATCTTATTTGCACTCTATTGATTTCATGAATAAGACTCGAGGTAGCTACGTCCAGCGCAGAACCAACCACACTAAACAAGCTTGATATTTCTGTTCTTCTTTATGAAAGTCTAGCATGACTGATGAAGCTTATCAAAAGATGTTATAGATTTGACCATTACGTATGGAAAAACCATCCCAATGAAAGCACTTTATTTTTTATTGGGTCAATCTGGTAGGATCCCAATAGGTTTAAAAATACTTATAGTTCAAACCTAAAAAAGAATATGTTCAACAATTAGGTTCTACATATCTACATTTTTTTATAGAACTATTTATTATTTATTATATGATGATGAAAAGCACACTAGTGTGAATTTATCTTTTAAGAATTGGATTCTCCTTGGTTCAATTCTATAAAGAGTAATTGTGATGCTAGCTTAGGAGATGATCACAGAGAGGGCTTTGGCAGTGAAAGAGGCCTGTGTTTTATATCTATACATATAGCCATGATTTCATCTGGGCCCAACCCATCTATACATTATTAATCCAAAGTTTACGAACACTTTTTTTTTCTCCTGCATTCTCGATTAAGAATTGTATAGTTGGGCTGGGCCTAGATGAAATCGTGGACCCCGTTGTGCGGAAAGGGCTGCTCCTTGAGAGGATGGGCCGCAGACAAGAAGTGGTTTCCGGCAGCAGCTGTGATTCTTGCCTTTGGGATCGAGAAATTGTCTTATAACATGTTATTGACTGGCCGATTCCGATGAATTAGTTGTTGTTTCGTATAAAAAAAAATTAATTATATTAATAATCATTATTCTTGCCTTTGGGAACCATGACCTTAAAAGGCATGCAGTAACTAATTGAACAATAAATTAGTTGTTTAAATCATAGGATTGTAGGATTTTTTCTTGTTTTCTAAGTGATGTGTATTGAATTACTCATTAGTTAAATGGAACTTTTAAAATTTGCTCACCACCATAGAATATTTAGTACAGACAGGTAGTAGGCTCTCTGACCCCTTTTCACTACCAGGAACTGGAATACGAAAATTGTCACCAACAATGTATGCTTCTTGCGATGTTTTTCAGATCTCGCCATAAGAATTTTATTGGCGTAATGCGATGTTTTCCAGATCTCGCCCAAAATAATTTTATAGGCGTAATGTGCATTCCGTTCCGTTTCGTTTAGTTATTTTGCGCCTTCTTCTGGTTTCGTTGAACCAAACTCTTTATTTACTAGTAGGGCAGCAGCACGAGCAGCTGCAGTTGCCCGTTCGGCATAGGCGATGGCAGCTCGAGCTCTCTCCAACACATCAGACGACTCTGATACCATCTCCCTTTTATCATTGGTGGTGCTAGTGTCTGGAGGAAGTAGAGATCCTGGCTTTCTACCTGTATTTATAACAGCATGTGTCTCGTTTAACGTGTTAGAGGTAGGAGCGTTCTGTTTGTTGGGAGCTTGAGTTGGTGTAGCTTCGCGAACAATTTGTTTTGGCCCACCCTAGGGAAAACACAGAAGGTGATAGATTAGATATCAAATCATTCAAAAAACAGCAACTAAGTAGTGCAAAAGGAACTAAGTATGCAAGAAATAGCTAGATCAGTTAAGTAGTATGCATAGTTTACATATTGGTTGACATGGAGAAAAGCAACACCAAGACGCATGAACCAAGGAAGTAAGCTGGCAATGCCTAACCCGTTCATCTTCTTCCCTTAGCTCTATTCTGGAGTAAATTCCAACGATTGTGGAGTTTCTAGGTCCTTATTTTAGGTCTACCCCCCCCTCCCCCCCCCCCCCCAAGGAATAGAGAACTTGGTACTCGCCCCAAATTTCAGGCTCATATTGACAACTAGGGAGCCCGCGTACATGTAAGATCTCTCTCATATACATGAAACTTTGGGGTGTTGAAAGCTTCCCATCTTTTAAACCTTGCATGAACCCCATACTTTGAATCACATATCAATACCATGCTTGTTCCAAACAATACAACTGATTCCAAAAACTACTAGCATGAAATGACAGATTAGTTTCTCAGACAAGTTAGTTTACACACTCTAGGAATAAAGTTATGTTGTTTTCAGATTTCAAATGTCAACAAGCACATGAGTTAAGAGAAAGCACGGCTTTCCATTGAGCAATAATTGAGAACCAAAACATTCTACCTATGACAACATAAGCAATAACTAGCACAATCAATCAGATTTTTCAGAAGCCATTACAACATAGTGAATGGGATTGTGGACTAATGCCAATGATTTGGTATTCTAGGAAACAAGTACTTTTAGCAGATCTGAAAAACAAGTGCCATATACCATCTCTTACTGTTAAGGATCGTCAACAAACAGCAAATTCATAGGCTAAATGGCGTAAAAGGATACACACCAGATACAATAAAGATAAAAACTTTGTTCACTTGAATGTGTCAAATACCAGGCACTGCCCACTTTTCTGTATATTTGAAACCCCATGCCAACATGAATATATGAAGCACAGGCATGAAAAGATGGCATCAGAGAAAGGTAAGGAGTGATGCTAATTAATTAATCAAAAGAGCCGTGAAAGGTTGCATTAGAAAATGTAGGAGGCATGAGATACTAGTTAATAAAGACAAAACTAATTCAAATTTAATTAACTACACAAAAATGCATAGAAACTCCCAAAATATAAGAATTTATACATGCACTTCAATGCAATGATAAAAAGTGAACAACATCCCATTTTTTCTTCCAAACTGTAAACCAAGTTTTTTTTTAATAGTTACGCAAAAGGACGTCTTCAAGAAGAGCAGTCAAAGAGATGATTCACTTCTCTTATAAATAAGTTAAAAAAATGTTCCACAAGTAAAGCCCCACGAGATTTCATTGCAATTCATCACATTTGAGCACAGGAAACACATGAAAGATTGCGTTTGAGTTTAGTAATTTACTAGATGATAGCAAAAAGTATAGAAGTCATAATAATTTCTGATTAATGCACTAAGCATAAATGAAAATAGTAACAAAATAAGGAAGTAAAACCCCAAGTTTACCAGAAGATCTTCATGCTTTTTAAAAAGCTCCGCTTCTGTGTTTGAAGAATCCCACCCAAGATTGCACTCCTTAGCAATTTCCTTCAATACTGTAAGCCTTGCTTCTGCCGATGGAGCACTAACAGAAAGCTTTTCAACGACCTTGATAAACAAACAATGAAAAAAAAATGGGGTTCAACATCAGTACATTTATTGCAGAAACTTCTACATTAATATTCACTCGCAGAAAAATATGAGCCAATACTAAATAACTGTGGTTTAAAAGAACCAATTAACTGTACGATTGACGCCCGAATCAGGACGGAGCTCAGACGCAGCCATGACAAATTCCTTCCCGTACTTGGTAGTAAACAAATTCTTGATCTGCAACAAATCTGGAACCTCTGAACATCTAGGCGAAGCAAAAATTATGCTTGAAATAGCCTCTCGCAGTTCAACCGGGCATTCCCTGTTAGGTGCAGAAGGAAAGTTGAAAAGGCAAAATGCATGTAATCAATTCACTGAATCAATAGGTAAGAAGAACAGAATATTCAGTCAGCGATTTGTGTTGAAAGTTCTCAAGAAAGGTGCACATTCAGATTGCCCAGTTCAAAGCAGCATAGACTGAATAATTTTAATATAGTTGTTATACCAAAAACAGAAATTGCTTCTCGTAATGAATGCCAGCTACTCTCTGTGGTGGGAAAACATATTTACTGAAAATCATAGCGTGGGAAAAAAAACTTTCCTCAGGAACTATAGAGAGAATCCAACTAGAAATGCAGAACTGTATAGTATGACAACTTAAATAGGTTTTAAGCAAAGGAAAAAGCACATTGCAAGTCATCTCCAATGAAGAACAAATACTAGCAGTAGATGTACTTACTTCTGACTCTCAAGAATTGGGACACGTGCAAGAACAAACTCACAAAAGAGCTCCAGTATCTCATAAGCAGCCCATACATTTTGTTCACGTATAACATGCTCCACCTTACACAGAAATGAGAAAAAAGTCAACTCCCAGCAAATGAAACAAGAATCAATATTTAGCAATTAACTATAAACCATCAAAATCTATAAAAAAATACCCGAATTCGAGCAATTGGTTCTTGGCCAGCCTGCAAGAATTGGGCTATCTCCTTGCGCATGTGTTTGAGCTGCACATCTCTCTTGTTTTGCAGCAATTTAATCCGCGAGATTGCCAAGGTCAAGCATGTTTTACTGCAAATCAATCATCACATTCAAACACTATATAAAGTATTCAAGAGAAACAGACAACTACTACAAGTTTATTCCTATTCAAGTTCTACAGCATCATTACTTGACTGGTCCGACTGGACCTTCCAAAATCGTAAACAGCCAGTATGAGTGTTCATTTGCAGCAGATCATGATACAATGACAAAATCGAGACACAAACGAATAAAGCTATAAAATTCTGGTCCGAGATTAACCCATATTAAAAATCCAACGAAATCGAGACAAAGAAACGAATAAAAATATGAAATTATAATCCGAAAGGAACCCATATTCAAAAATCCATAAATGGGTTACTGCGTAAATCATAGAAAAGGCACCCAAGCTTATTAGAAGTGGTGGGTACATAGGGTAAGTGAGGTGATCAACATCGACGAAAACAAACTACAGAAATATTTAAAAAAAAGAAGGCATCTAATTTAGGAACATAATAATCAAATCATTAGTGGTAATTCTATAAATGAAGGAAGTAAATGCAGAGAACAGAAAAAGGGAACAAACCATTTAGCCCCAAAAACGCCTCTATTGAAGAGTTGGTTTAAGAGTGACATGGATGGCTATACCAAGAAGCTGATTTCCCCGTTATGCAACGAGTCAAAAGGGAGAGAGTTTGCAGCTTTACGGACTTCGATCAACTATATTGCAAGCTGTGGGTCTGGTGAGGGAGGAAGGGTCGTTAGGTACCCTTGCGTTTTTTGTTTTTTTGTTAACATTTTTCTCTTAATTTTTAAATTAATTATATTACTCATTGCAAAGTTTTTTTTAAATAATAAGGGAATAATTAGATTGATTAAAAAAAAGAGTAAACTTTGTAAAAAATCATATAGTTTCCAAAATGTTATACCTAACTCCCTATATTTTAAAAACATACAATATAAATCATATAGATTTCAGAAAGTTGTAATTTTAACGTTTTAAATGCTTAAAAAATTATAAAAAATTATAAAATTTGAAAAAAGTATATATCTGGTAGAACTTAATATAATAATAATAATAATAAATTATTTACAATTTATTTTTTAACTTATTCCTTATTAAATATTTTTTTATAAAAAATGTGCTCATTATTTTTTTAAATTTTTAATTGAATAAACCCTCACATATTTGTTACATTTTTTAAAAAAAATTATATAATTTTAGATTTTTTTAATTTTTTTAATGACTAAAAAAATTAAAATTGTAACTTTTAAAGAAATAAAGAGATTAAATTGTTGGACAGGGAAATTGTCAGACTCCCGTTGCCTTTTTCATATCAAGATTTCCCTCCTCCGACAACAGATCTATTACCAAGGTTGCGGTGGAGTTATCAGCTGAGAAATTCCTCCCCCGCATTTCGTTAATAAGCTGCAATGCTCCTGAAGTATTTTTGTGCGGCAGAAATCCTTAAGTTTTCCAGCTTTGGACACAATGATACAAATGGTGTACTATTTTGAAGACAGCAAATCAAGAAGAGGGGAGGATGAAGAATTCTATCTCATCCCGAATCCAGCCATGCGCATTACATCTTCCATCAAACACGGTGACGGTGGACATTCCTGTCATCAGCTTCGCCTTCAAAAAAGGGCAGAGATGCATAGAGCTTTAGTGTCTTCATCTTTGCTAGAGGGCTTCGTGAAGAAATTGGCTGATCAAAGGATCTGCCACCTTATCTGCAGCATCATGAAGGAATCAATGACGGAGATGAGACCTGTACAACGTCAGGCATCCGAATCCAACAGCATCCGCTGGTAAAAGTAGAATGTTAATACAAGACATTTGTGCATAGCTCCCGTGCTGTTTCGTGACATCAGTGCCTTCAAATCCTCTGCAACCTTAGCAACAACCCAGCGTTAGCAAATTTACAAATGGGAAGGACATGGCAACTCCGTGGAAGAAAATAGTGAAATTTCAAGTTTCCTAAATAAGACGAGATTGAAGCAAAGAACAAGAAAATTCAGACGAAAGAAGTACAGTACCGTACAAAACACTGTTTTGTTGGTATGCTCTCAACAAGTTTACAACAACATAGCCCACCACTCCAGCAAGCCATGGGATGTAACCACGTAATCCATCAGACAGACCAAAACCTGGATGGTCAAGAGCATAGAGTAATTTCCTTTGCAATCCCTGCGATTTCAAGACTTCCGCGCATTAAACACAAGATGCTCCATTCTAAATGAGAAACCTTCAAAGAAGAAAGTGCAAGTATCACAATACCATGAAAAACACACAATATATAGAAACCAACTCTTGAAAAAAATGTCCAAGCCTTTTGAATGCAATCCATACCACTACAAGATTTGACAATAAAATCACCGCCTTCTATATATGGAACCATATAAGCCCTTCTATGCAGCTTTCTTTTAGAAGAAGTTGAACATCAGAACCTCCTTTGCAGTTTCGTTTAAATCTTTCAATTTCAAATCTACAAAACATATCCTTCAATTCACATTTAAGTTGACTGGTCATATAATTTCAAAAAACATCAGCATCCTCTCTCCTTTGTCCATATCATCCTCATGAAACCAAATACAAGTCAACTCTCTGTTTCATACTTCAAATTAACTTCATACTTGCACGTATAACCACCTCAAAGATATTCCTTAAGAGTTGGAAGAATAAAAGGCAACAAAAATTACAGAAAATTTAAGGCATCACCATTTACCTCCCATGTTCTAGTCCCAGCAGGAGCCATCTGTCCACACAAATTGAAAACCAAAAAAAAGACAGAAAAATCATCAAGTTGGCAGAGCAATATTGGGGGAAAAAAGAGAGCCAAAAGAGCAAACAAGCGGGAGAGCCACATATTTGATGAAGCAAACAAACCCACCTTGAAAGTTGGGTGACCAAGTTGCTGCTGTACCTCAGTGAAAGCCAATCGCACTCCTGCGAGCATGAGCATTGTCCACACTCCAAGAAGCAATAAGATTCAGCTCTTGGCTCACACCTTCTATTGCTTCTTTAACTTGGTTGTGGCGGTAAAACAATTGTGCTGAGTGGTTCTCAGCGAATTTGAAAATGAGACATTATATTTAAGGGAACGCTTGATTGGAGAGTGACTTTCCAGGCCTAAGAAAGAGAGGAGGCTGCACTATCACTAGAATAACCATTATGATATGCTCACTTTACCTAATATCCCCAGAATTGTTACAGAGTCCTAGTCCCTTTTTCCATTACTGCGCCGTAGTCCGAACCTTGCCGGAAGCTCCAATAATTTCAACCTCCGGTGAGATGGCGACAGCACGGCGAAACGTTCGCTCAGGTGTTGAGCGTCAAATGGGTATTATGATTCAGTCCACTTCCTTTCTTCATTTTTGTGTCCACTTCCTTTCTTCATTTTTGTACTTCCACGAATGGCAGTAGGAGTAGGAGTAGAAGTAGCGGCACCAATTGTAAGCTTGGTCAGGTTAGTAATGTGGAAGATGTAGGAATCCGAGGCCTGGCATTATCCAATTGACCCAATTGTTATCATCCGTTGTCAAAATGAAGCAGTATGGTGTTGCTGTTTCTTTGTCCAAACACATGGAATTGGTTGGTGTCTGTCATGATGTGTATACCCTTTCCATCTTGATTAATTGCTTTTGTCGCAGGGGTCATGTTGATTTTGGCTTCTCTGTCTTGGGGAAGATTACTAAACTTGGCTTCAAACCAAATGCCGTGGATTTTCCACCCTAATTAGAGGTCTATGTAAGCCACATATTTGTTTTCACAGCATGCTAAATGATAGGAATTCACAAGAGGAATAGACAAGAGGAATGACGTGGCACTTAATTACAAGTTTGCTATGTGCGTAAATTTACCATACTGCCCCGTGTGACTTTTCCAATTTCTAGAGTTTTATCTGCCTCTTTCTGCCGATTGCTGCTGCGCTTCCTCTTCCTGCCATTATTAGTAAATTTACCATGATCCTTATTCCTTATTGGCCTAAAAACAAATTATTAAATTTATTTGTTTTTCTTCCTCATGGTGTTTTTCATGAAATGTGAAAGAATGTTAGCTCAAAATAAATTATTTTTTAAAAACAAGAAATTCATTTTATTTTCAGAATTTTTTTAGGCAATACTTTTCATTTCACTAATACTTTCCAAAAAAACATTTGTGCAATTCCTACCATTGCACATAATTTACAAAATAAGTCACTTATAAATCTCATAATTTTTTGTTTCGGCTACCAAGTCCGATTGAATGATAGAACATGAAGCAATCAGTAAAAAAAAATCCTTGATGTAAGATATTGACAAAAAAGAATTGGTATTTGGTGACCTAATGATCTTTTACATTTGCAAGAAGCATTAAGACATAGTTATTCAAAGATGTGCCAAGATCCTATACAAGTGCATTCTCACTTTAAACCAAGAAACTACATGGCTGGAAAAACTGAACCTTACAAGTCTTGTTGAGAGAGATAGATTGATTCAACTCTTAGTCAAAAACATTACTATATTAAACCATCAATTCTCATTTATCTGTCCACAATCTTCAATCACCACAGCTTGCTTAGTTGATCCGCTTTCAGATCCCACATTCTCCATTTCCTTAACAACATTATAACCATCTACAACCTTACCGAACACAACATGCTTACCATCAAGCCATGAGGTCCTCTTAGTGCATATGAAGAACTGTGAACCATTACTGTTGGGTCCAGAGTTTGCCATAGACAGAATTCCAGGACCTGTATGCTTCAGCTTAAAGTTCTCATCAGGAAACTTCTCACCATATATTGATTCTCCTCCCGTCCCATTCCCACGGGGGAAATCTCCACCCTGACACATAAAGCTTGGGATGATCCGATGGAAAGTGGAACCCTTGTAGAGCACGGAAATTCTCAGCAGTTTTTGGAGTAGTATCAGCAAACAGTTCCATCACTATCCTTCCTGTTTTCATCTTACCAATAAGAATGTCGAAGAAAACTTTAGGGTTCTACATCTCAATCACCCAATTCAGATCCTGCAAATCAATAACTACTTAGCATTTGCCCAACTATTTTCATTATCAATATAATAAATACTAGGTCCTCCTTTCTACCTATAACCCCCACATTGCACAAACAAAAATAGGAAACCACATATTTATTGATCAATTCACAACAAAAAACTGCATGAACACACTGATAAAATTACAGAAATGTGACAAATGCAGAAAAAATAAATAAATCATGTAGCAACTTGTTCGAGGCCGTATTCAGAACAAATAATCTGATAGGCACGGAGAATTACAATTACTATAGCCAACCTTCAATGCAAGATTCGCCATTTACGACGCGATTGCTCTGCAAATTGGCTTTTCATGATTCACAAATAAGAACTATTACATCTGTATTGAATTCTGAAAAAAATGATTAAATGAGAGAAAGAAATGTACATCCTACAGAGACCCATATTAAACGAAAGTTGTTCTCTCTTTGAACTAGACGTCTAAATGTGTCATTACAGCCAAATAACAATTGAATAGTTCTCTCTTATGCTTTCATTACATCTATTTTTCCTGCAATATTAGCAAATATACATTCTTCTATTCACTGTACTAAGATGAAAGTAAAAGTCAGGTGATTTACTACGGGAAAACCCCCAAAGAGGTGAGGGAGACCTGTAGTCCCGAAAGAAAACAAAATATTCCAGCACTGAGTACATCTGGAGTGGACTTCAAGTCATTCTGGCGAGTGCAAGAACCTAACTAAGCAATGAACCATGATTGAAGGTGGAGCAATCAAATTAATCCAAGCAGCAATCATCTAATTGAAGACAGAACAATGAAATTAATTGAAGGCATAGCAATCAACTTAATCCAAGCAGCAATCAAATTAATTGAATAGCAGCAGCAACTAAATCAAACCAGGAGCAGCAAGCAACAATTAATTAATTAAATCAAGAGCAGCAATTAAATCAAAAAGCAGTAATAAAATCAAACCTTGTTTGAGTGCTGCCGAGAAGGAGAGTGATTGAGAATCGAGAGGTGAGGTTCCAAGACTTAGAGAGGGAGAGAGTGTGAATTCGTTGTGGTTTGGGGCTGATTTGGTGATTTGGGGACTGTGGCGGTGGTGATGGGTTTCATGTCGATGGTTGAGGAGAGGGAGCCGGCGAGAGTGAGAGGTTGAGTGATGGGTTGGTAAAGAGCATTGCCGAGAGTGAGAGGTTGAGGAAGGGAGGTCGCGAATGGAGGAGGAGCGTTGCAAAATCGCGAATGGAGAAGAAAAACCCTAGATCTAGATCGGGCTGAGGAAGAGAAGGAGACGGGGCAATTTCGTAACTTCGCCTGCAGTGGCAAATTTGAAATTATGGAATGACGTGAGCCACGTCATTCCTCTTGGGAATTCCTCCCAAATAGCACGACTCAATATATAATTCACAGCCATGCCACAATAACAATAAGCCATGTGACTCATAGATTCAGTAACTCAATCCCGACAAATTAGCAACTAAGCAAAACTAATAACAATAAAATCCATAATTCTCAACAAAATTGAACACCGGAAATGGAATGAAACGACAAGCCAAAAAGGACAAAACGGCAGCAACGAAAAGGGATTGGGACTCACAACTTCTCGCGAAGCTCAGGGGTGTCCTTAGGGGAGCCAAGGGTGTTAACGAGGCGTTGAAAGGTAGAAACGGCGGTGTTGATCTGGAAGATTCCGGAGGCGACCGCTTGCGTGGCATCTTGCTTGCCGTTGATCAGGTCCCTCCTTGATGCACCGAAAGGCCTCCCGGCTTCCAGATCTTGAAAACTTCAAGATCGGGCTGATGAGAGAGATTAGATAAGTTGTGGAGATCGATTTTGGGGGTTAGGGTTAGAGTTACTGGAAATCGATTTGGGGGTTAGGGTCGTGATGGGTGCTGGAGATGGTGAGGTGAGTCGGTGGCTGTGGTTAGGGTCGTGATGGGTGCCGTTGGTGGCTGTGGTTAGGGCCGTCGGCGGTGGCTGTTATGGGAGTTTGTTTGGCTGAAGATGGAGAGAGAAAGGTCGTGTGCGTGGAGAGAGAAAGGTCGTGTGCGTGTTTGAAAGTTGGAAATGGAAACTATCAAACTAACCCCCTAAACTAAAGCATGGGAAATTCGGAAAATTCGGGTATCCCAAATTCATTCCGTACCCGAATCCGAAATAATTTCGAGTAATACATATCCGAACCTGAAATTTTCGATACCCGAACCGAAATTCAAAAAATTCGGGTCGGAAATTTCGGAATTCAGGTATCTCGGAAATGTGCCCACCCCTAATCTTGTTCGAGGGGGAGAAATTTTCAGTTTCCAACGTGGATCGAATACCACACGGCACGTCGTTTCTTCTTTTAATTAAGTAGGGTAGGTAAGTAAAGACTCCTTTTTCCTTCTTAAAATGAATATTAAAAATTGATAATATGGCAAATATGTAAGGCTTATGATAATGAAAAAAACTAGTTTGTTTCTGATTATTTGAACTTCTATCTTTTCTCATCAATTTTCAGTAAAATGGATCGTATCATTCTTAACATATATTTTTTTCAAATTTACACCATTTTTTTTCCATTTCAACTTTTATAAATATGTAAGTAAATAAATAACTAAATAATAATAATAATAGTTTTATTATTATTATTATAATGTGTTCAAAATAATAAAACCAGAATAAGAACCAAGCATACAACTTGTTTACTGTTGAGATGCATCAAGATTGAAGCCTTGAACACAGCAACACTAAATGTTCAATACCAGCAATGTTTCCTACGACTGAAGAATTGGCCAATCAAGAATATCAACTAATCAAAAAGCGGTTCGAGGTCGAACTATAGCGAGACTAGATTTGTTTGTCTGATCGAGCACCGGGAATCAAGCCATGCAACCATATCATCCAACACAGTGAAAATTCTGTCATCAGGTTCACCTTCAAGAATGCAGTGATAACCACCTTCGTAGAGCTTTAACGTCTTGTCTTTGCTAGAGGACTTCTCATACAGAAACTGGCTAATTAAAGGGTCTGTCACCTTATCAGCAGCGCCATGAAGAATTAATAATGGAGATGAGACCTGCACCGCATCAGGAATCCATCAGAATCATCTTCATTGCCATTTGGCAACATACACCGTATACGTCTTGTTCAGGAGACAATGGACTTTTTCCCTCTTGTGAATATAGAAAATATTTACAAAAAGAAAATGATATAGACAAAACTAACCTTTTCAACTTGTGCCTCAATTTCATCAGTAGCCTTTAAAAGCTCCACAGCAGTTCTAAGTCGCAGTTGATCATTATAGCAAATCACATTATATTCAGCCTAAAATACAAAAAATAAAAAAGTATCAATTACGAACATGCCAAGATTTAAAAGTGCGGAATAGTCAAAATTTGAACAACTGAAGGCCAGAGATGAACATCACTTTCATTTATGCCTGAATAGGCAAACAATAAAACGATATATTGGTTGAGAAGTTCAAGGAACAGGGAAGTTGTGGCACCTGAGAAACTGTTCCTTGAACTAATATGGAAAGCACATCATAAAATAAGTAGTTTTAAAAGAAAGTGGAAACAGAACGAACTTAGATGGTAAAGTGATACTTGAGTGCCAAATAATTAAGCAGATGACAAACCATGTGTGACTCTTACCAAAGACTACCGAGGTTTGTGTAGCAAGCAAAAGAATCGGTCCAAATTTATAACCGAAAAAACGGTAACTAAGAACTAACCATTTTTCTTTTCTTAACGCATCTGAAAGCCAGCTCCGCCAAATCTTTCTGAGGAACGAGCTTTGCTTTAGGCAAAAAATTTGAAAGACACGTCAGTGCCTTCAAAACTGGTGGTGGGGGCTTCAGATCTTCTGCAACCTTAGCAACAACTTAGGATCAGAAAATTTACATGTTGGGTACTTTCAAGTTCCCTAAACTAACATGAGATTGAAGCAAAGAAGCCAAAACTAAAGATAACAAGAAGTACATTACTCTAGAAATATAATGTGGTATGCAACAATCAAGTCTACAATATTAACAAGATCAAAAAAAGGGATTAACTCCAATGCAACTATGTGAGACATCAACAAGCCAGTAAAGTCCCGGGAACAACATCAAAAGGATATCAAAGATGCAAGTCCATTTTGCATAGAAAATTTTACAAGTCGTTATCAAATTGAAACCAGAATACCTTCCAAGTTTTATGTACAGAAAAGCAAATGGACTGTCAATAACCTGTATCAAAGAAGGATGATGTGCTTACTCTGCACATTGGAGCAACGAGAATTATCCCATCCCATGCATTTGGTTCCTTAAGAAGAGCTTTGAGAGCAACAGCTCCACCCATGGATTGACCCAATAAGAAACAAGGCAACCCTTTTATTTCATCCTTCCCTAAAAATTGCGAAAGAAAACAGAAATATCAGACAAAATCTGATGTAGCAAATCAACAGTAAGAAATAATTGAAGGCAATAAACAAGTCATTCCTCAAACCTTTAATTTTTGCATACTGTTCGATAACATTGTCCACCAATGCATCAAAGCTTGGGACATAACCATGTAATCCATCAGACAGGCCAAAACCTGGATGGTCAAGAGCATAAACACCATATCCACGCGCAGCAATTTGTCGTGCAATACCTGAGATTTCAAGCCTTCCGTATATTAGACACAATATAGTCCCTCTGCTGTTCGGATTAGCATAAGAACTGGGGAAAAAACAATGTGACAAACCTTCAAAGAAGAAAGTGCAAGTATCACCATACCCATGACAAAAACACAATACACCTTTCGTCTCAACTCCTGGTTCTGGGAACCAACTCTTGACAAAAATCTCCAACCTTTTTGAATTCATTTCATACCACTACAAAAATCCAACAGAATCATCATATTTTCTACGCGATTTGCTTTTATAAAAGTCAAACATCTGAACCTCATTTACAGCTTTATTCACACATTTAAGTTGACTGGTTATGTAATTTTCCAAAAAAAAGTCAACTACTTTCCTTCTTTGTCCCCATCATCCTAATGAATCCAAATTCAAGTCAACTCATTTCATGTCCTATACTTCCAATTATAACTTCAATTATAAATATAACCAGGTCCAAGAAGATTTGCCTTAAAAAAGGAAATTAATGGCAGCAAAACTTACCTCCTGAGTTCTAATCCCAGCAGGAGCTATCTGTCCATACAAATTGAAACCAAAACCGCACAAAATCAGAAAAACAGTAACAAAAAGAAAAAAGAAAAAAACCCAAAAGACCAAACAAGGAGAAGTGACTTGATATGTGATGAAGCGAAGAAACCCACCTTGAAAAGTGGATGATCAAGCTGCTGTTGAACTTCCATGAAAGCCGATCGCACTCCTCTGCGAGCAGGAGCACTGTCCAAATTCTGAGAAGCAATCGAATTCAGCTGTCGGCTCACTCCTTCGATTGCCTTCTTCTTCAACTTGGCAGTGACAGTAAAGCGCTTGTGCTGGGTTGTTTTCGGCGAAATTGAAAATGGGATGCTCTGTTTCAGGGGATGTTTGATCGGAGAGTTAAGTTCCCGGCGAGATAAAGAGAGGAGGCTGGATTGCCGTAACCGGAGCGAAAATGAAAGATCCATTTACAGCAACAAAGTGAAATAAAAAAATACTAGTCTTTGTCTGAAATGAAAAATGGAAATTGTAGTTTAGTGGGTTGTACGATCGCAAAAAGGAACAGCAATTTTGCACAAGCGTGCTCCTTTCTTATAGCCCACTTCTCTACAATTTGCACGTGAATCATGCCTTATAGGAGTACAAATAACCTTTTAAAAAAGTATTTAAATTTTAAATTAAAATAACTTCTTTAGCTATTTTATTTATGCAATTGTCTCAATTAATCTTAAGTAATAAAATTATCAATTGATGGTCAAACGAGATTAGTTTTATTATTGATCATCAACCACTATGCAGCGTTCAATGTCCCGACGACCTCCACTGTCGCACCACACATCTTTGACTTCCTTGATCTAGAGTCTCGGGTCGGTTTTAATGTTGATGTGGTTGTAAAAAAGAAAATTAAGAAAAGATATAGGAAACAAAATTCTGGGTTGGGGTTTAAATGAAAAGAAGATCTCTCTTAAGACCAATTCGAAATTGACAACATGAGGTGCAAAATGAACAAAACGTAAACTAGGAGTGTGTTTTGGACAATAATAACAAACGCAGTGATATTTTTATTGTTTTTTCCAACTATGGATAGACGGAAAGTTTTTGGGAATGCGGATGATTTAATTTCTCTCCGACCACCATTACAATTCTTTGGGAATTGATCCTATGATTCGTATCATTCAATATTTACATTTATGAACCACGACTTAACCCCTCCGTAAAATTTATTACTCCCTCTGTCCTTTAATAACTTACGCTTTTTTAGGCTTTTCTATTATTTGGAGTATTTGCCATTTTATCTTTTTCGAAGCATATATTTTGTGCAAATGATAATTTTTTTTTGTTGAATCAACCCAATTTGATGATGGTGTGGTAATTTGAGTGGAAATTAGAAGAAAAAATGAAACAATGAAAAATAAAATAAGTCCGTAAATCAACAACTTACGTTTTTTTACTATCCTAAAACGTCTGTTATTAAAGGACGGAGAGAGTAATTATTATAACGCTACGAATGAAATAATCACGACGATGATCGAGATCAATTTATCAACGCAAGAAATAATTTTAAACCTTGTAAATATAAAAAAGTAGTTGGAAAAATTGACCAAAAACTTTAACAACTCTTTTGGAAAAAAAATTTATTTGTAAAACATATATATATATATTTTTTGAGTAATTAAAAATTTAGTATTATTAGTAAATCTAAAAAACGTGGCAGTTGTCTTTTTCTTTTACGTGCTTCATGTGTGGGTTGACTAGAGAATACGTCCAAGACAGTGCAACATTTCCACGTGTATATATTGCGCGCGCAAGCTGAAACGTTGGTTAACCAAGAAATAAATGTTTTTCACCTCTCTTTAAAAAAACATTTTCTGCTCAAAGTAGCAAAAATTCCTCCAAGTTCAGTCGCCAAATCTCCTCTTAGACTTCTTGAAGATAAGTTTATTTCACTGCTTATACAATCATGTAAGACCCCAAAGCACATCCACCAAATCCAATCCCAGATTATCACTCATGGCTTTCAGCAGAACGTCTTTATCACTCCAAAAATCATCACACCCTGTTCTTTGCTCAACAGGATGGGTCATGCCCGCAAGGTGTTCGACCAAATTCCTGAACCAGACATCTCCGCCTGGAATGCAATGTTTAGAGGCTATGCCCAGAGTGAGTCTCACAGGGAAGTCGTAATCTTGTTTAGAAAAATGACGAGTATGAATATAATGCCCAATTGCTTCACCTTTCCGGTTGTTTTAAAATCTTGTTCGAAGCTGAGTGCGGTGAAAGAAGGTGAAGAGTTGCATTGTTGTGTGATAAAGAGTGGGTTTAGAGCTAACCCTTTTGTGGCCACTACTTTGATTGATATGTATTCTAGTGCAGGAGCTGTAGAAGCAGCTTATAGGGTGTTTGGAGAGATGTCGGAGAGAAATGTAGTTGCTTGGACTACAATGATTAGTGGTTACATTTCTTGTAAGAATATAGGAACAGCACGGCGTCTTTTCGACTTGGCACCTGAGAGGGATATTGTGTTGTGGAACACTATGATTTCGGGTTATATTGAGGCAGGGGATATGGTGAGAGCACGAGCGCTTTTCAATGAAGTGCCAAAAAAGGATGTCATGGCTTGGAATACTGTTTTGAATGGTTATGCAAATAACGGGGATGTGGAGGCTTGCGAGAATCTGTTTGAGGATATGCCTGAAAGGAATATCTTTTCATGGAACGCATTGATCAGTGGATACGCCCATAATGGGAGTTTTCCTGAAGTGCTGAGTGCTTTTAAGAGGATGTTGGTTGATGGTAATGTGGTTCCTAATGATGCCACACTTGTGACGGTGTTGTCAGCATGTGCAAGATTAGGTGCTCTTGATTTGGGAAAATGGGTGCATTTGTACTCCGACAGTAAGGGATATAAGGGAAATTTGTATGTTAGGAATGCTTTGACTGACATGTATGCGAAATGTGGCTTTCTAGAAAATGCAGTTGATGTGTTTAAAAGCATGAATAAGAAAGATTTAATTAGTTGGAACACCATAATTAATGCCTTAGCTGTGCATGGACATGCCTCTGATGCCTTACATTTGTTCTCTAGAATGAAGAATGCTGGAGAAAAGCCAGATGGAATCACCTTCATTGGCGTTTTGTGTGCTTGTACACACATGGGTTTGGTTGAAGATGGCTTTTCATATTTCCGATCAATGGTTGACGATTACTCAGTAGTGCCTCAAATTGAGCATTATGGTTGCATGGTTGATTTGTTATCAAGGGCTGGTCTTTTAGCTCAGGCTTTGGATTTTGTAATGAAGATGCCTATGGAAGCGGATGCTATCATGTGGTCTAATTTACTTGGAGCGTGTAGGGTTTACAAAAATGTTGAGTTGGCAGAAGTGGCAATTGAAAAACTCATCGAGTGCGAGCCGAAGAACCCTGCTAATTTTGTGGTGCTTTCAAACATATATGGCGAGATGGGGAGTTGGAAAGATGTGGCTCGATTAAAAGTTGCAATGAGGGATACTGGATTCAAGAAACTACCAGGATGTAGCTTGATCGAAGTCAATGGCTGTGCTGTTGAATTTTATTCCTTGGATGAGAAACATCCCAACAAAGACGCGATATATGGAACCTTGAGGGGATTATCGAAATTGTCAAGATCGCCTGCATATGTTATAGATCTTGTAGAATGTGGTAGTGATCATGAAGATGCGCCAGGTTTTTCTCAAGTTTAATGGAAACACCATACTAGAATGCCGTACAACTTCAACCTCACGTCAGAAGAGCGATCAACCAGTTGGCTGTACTATGATGTTTGTTCTCATGTGAGTCTTTTATAGTATGCCTCCTGCTATTGTTAATATGATTACCAGTTGCATTTTGTTCTGCGTCAGTAAAAACTTGGTTTTCAGGAATAACACTCATACTTTCTGGGGTGCGAAACTAGCCAGAGCACGGAGTATGGTGGGGTGAAGTCTCTATTAAAAAAATTAGTTATTGTGAGTTCTCAATATTCTTGAAATGGGCTTGATTACAAGCCCAGAATTACACGATTTTCTTTTCTTGGGCTTTGTCTTGGGCCGAATGAATTGCTCAAGTCTTCTTTTGAGCTTTCGGGACAGGCCCAAATTGAGTAATTACTTAATGGTCAGCTCCCATATTATTTATTATTCAAGAAATGAAAACAGGAATACGTTCTTGGATTGGAGTTGGGAAATTAATCAATTTATTAATTAATTATCTGTCGCCATTCCATCAAATATTCCACGTAGGGAAATGCCAAAAAAAAAGTACAATAATTGAGTATTTTTAACTATATCAAACCATTTTCATTGGCTTTTTCTTTGTGCGCTTCTTCTTCAACTGCTCTAAAATGTAAATTCATTTGTAGTATAGTTTACTCTAATTTTTCTTTTCACTCTCTCTTGCTATCCTTTTTTGTTCCTCCGGTTAAAAGATTGATTGATACCGTACGTCCAGACACTATCAACTCTACAAATTCTTTCATAAAATTACGTGGCAACCATGTAAGTAAAAATAATAAAAATAAATTACAAATAGGACACTTAACGATTTGCGATGAATGGAGTTAACGTGAGAGTTCAAGTAGAAACCATCATTCAAGTACGAGGGTCAAATATGAACGAAAATTAAATAAGAGGTAAAATTAATACATTAAATCGAGTGCAAATGTTATTTTTGGCATTATTCTTTTTTCTTTGAACCTTCATTATCATTAAACTCACTAAACTAGTACTTCTATGTTTTGTACGTATTATCTTCGCTCGTAAACTAAGTAATCCCTTACTCCATAATAAAACCATAAAATACTTCATTTTGATGTGCATTTGGTGGCTTTAAAAAGCAAATCCTCTCCCCATACTTGTAATTTTGCCAAGTGGAGTGTAATATGATTATGGGACACTTATTTTTTTCGCAAATTATTACGGTCCACGTACTTCTCCTTGTCGTATCATGATTCATGTCTACTTAATGGCCTATTTGTTATTTTTAATTTATCTTATTATATAGTTAATAATTTATTATCAAATCAACTTGAAGGTACCAAACAAAACACATACGCTTGGAAATATTTGAAATTCTACTCAAACCCGATCCTATTGAGTGAACTTAAATTTACAATAGATATATAATTTATTAGTACCGTGTGATAATAAAGTATTAAATTGTAAAATTTTGAGACACGAATTATTTTAATAAGAATAAATAATTTTTTGACCATAATTAGATCATATTATATAAGTACGTAACTAAAAAATAATCACGAAAATTAATAATAACAAAATAGATGGTGACGTCACTAATGCATAAAAGGTTTAATGAATTATATAATTTTTATTTTATTTTAAAATTTTGTTTCCTAATTCACCTCATACCAATAAGGAATATTAATTAATACAGCCAATTTTTTTGTTTTATTTTTAAATGACTCTTTTACAAATATGTTTGCATCTTTAATTTGATAATGATAGCAATTCGCACAGCTTAGCAAAATACAAACCATACCACACACCACAGCTGTACGTTTCTCATTTCTTTCATCTGATTTTTTCTATTTTTCTATTTTTTTCTGCTCATCAAATCACAAAAATGGCACTTCCCTTCCAAAATTCCTGATCTATTCACTCCCCAATACACCTCCTATAAACCCCAACAACAACCCTTCTTCCCTGACCCTCCTCTCCCATCTCCCAACCGCCGCCGCCGCCTTCCACCGGGAATTCGCATGGATTCTTCTTCCGCCGCCACTACCACAACTCCGGCGACGATGACGATGATTCATCACAACATCCTTCCCCACCACTACAACCATCATCCCCTCCTCCGCCGAAAAGAGAAAGTCCTTTTCATAGTCGGCGCCACCCGCTGCGGCAAGTCCAAGCTATCCATCTATCGCGCCACCCGATTCGTCCCTCACTGGGCCGAAATTATCAACTCAGATAAAATGAAAGTCTACAACGGCCTCGACATCACCACCAACAAAATCTCAGTCAGCGATCGCCGCAGCGTCCCCCGTCATCCCCTAGGCGACGTCGGCCCGCTCCATGGCGAATTCACCCCCGCCGAGTTCCGGTTTTCGCCATGGAGATACCCGCCGTGGCGCGGCGGCGGTGGTTGTAGACGAAGATACTGTGAGGGAGATCAATGAGAACACGTGTCGGCTTACGAAGAGGCAGATGGGGAAGATCAGATTGAGAAGAGCTGGTGGGACCAACAAAGCGTGGACGCCACGGCGTCGTTACAGGAAATATTGACGTCGTCTGATTTTGACGGGTCCGACCCTGTTTCTACCCAATTGAGGTACAACCAGGGTTTTGAAACCCGGGTCCGACCCGATTTCTACCCGGTTAAGGTACAACCAGGATTTTGAAACTCGGACTGACCCAGTTTTGGGTAAAAATCCCTTGAATGGTGAAAAAAATATAAAATTTGTGAGTGGATTGCTAAAGGCCATAATGACTAATGCATGCGTATGGTCTAATCACTTTGGAGATGAAGATATTCAAAAGGTGGAATGGCATCTTGGCTGGTAAAAAGAGAATTCCACCACACTAATTATACCAGGAAAGACCTGTGTAACATACCACCTATTTTGAACTTTGATTGTCATGGCAAAAGATTCCAAATTAAAGTACATTATTATAGTTTGTAAGCTTATAGCTAGCGTTTACAAACTCATCGTCATTGCATGAAAATAAGTTTTTTTTAATTATCAATTGATCACACTAGTCAGTTCACAAAAATAAAAATAAAAGTATACAATTTTAAAGTGTATTTTTACGTCATGTGATTAATTAATTAATAAGATAGTTAATGTTCTTCTTTGTAATGAAAAATTACTCGCGCCATAGAAATTGCAGCTTCCATCTGTCCTTTAATAATATATGTTTTGAGAGAAAACATAGATTTTAAGATTTTAAAAAATTACAGTCACTTTGTCCTTCTTTAAAATTTGAGTGGATCACAATCTTCCTCAATTTATTTATTCAAATTTTAGCCTACTACAAAATATTTTTTTACTTACAAGTGAAACTAAAAATATATTAAAATAACCATTATTATTTATGGGTAAAAAATTAGACCCAAAATGTCCATTATTAAAAAACCGAAGAAGTATATATATTGTTTTATAAAATATATTTATATTTATCGGTCATAAATTCGATTTATGATAAAGTGAAAAATAGGATTGAAAAAATTACTCGCCGAATTGCCGGAATTTGTGGTCTAAGAAAACCATGGCTGAGTTTTTTTTTTCTCCCAAGAAAACGCCTTAGTGCATGGAAATTGATGGGCATGTCCTTTAAATCCTGAATTGATTGTTGAGTTCTATATATTGGCGCTTTATAGTCGTAAGGTGCATGTCTAGAAAATAACGGTATGAAAAATTTGAACTTTGTAGTCTTCGTTTGAACTTTGAAAGGTTTCTCTTTTTTTGGATTGATGTTACAATGCAGAATTCAACATGGTTGTCAAAAAAAGGTGCATGTGTTACCATCATTGCCTAGTCGCTCTCTCATTTTTTTCTTTTGATTATTTTTCACAAGATTTTAAGTTTGAAAAATTGTATCATTTGCACTTGGCTATTAAATGACTTATTCCTTATCTACATTCTTATAAATATCCTTAGACTTCTTTTATAGTATAATTATATAATTATTAATTAAAATCATATTGAAATTTGTAGTAAATAGTACTCCCTCCGGTGTGAATTAAACGTCGTTTTAGGATTTGCTTTTACTATAGTTTTTACTTGTATTTTTAGTGTTAAACCTACTGAATATTGAGATGCGAGAAAGACATTTAATTTGCACCAGATGGAGTAATCGTAATGCCTATTGCCTACTCCCACCCGTCCTTTCTTTCGATCACATCAATTGAATTAGGACCAGCGTTATTATTATGACATTAAGAATCATGAACATAGCTTCCTGTATCTGTATCTGGGTCAACATCACTAACAACCCAAATTAAAAGGTCTCGTTCTTTTTGTTCTCTTTTTCTCCGGCTATATATCATTATATCTTCTTTTCAATTGATACTAATTTTGTTTGAATCTTATCGAATGTTTAAAAAATAGTGATTCTTCCAACATAATATTTTTCATTCCTATAATTTGAATTCGAAATACTTATTAAAGAAATATAATTTTTTTATCACTTAATCACAACCAATGTTAGTATAGTATATATAATCCGATATCTATCATGTTGTAAATGAAAGAGATATTATACAACTTAAGATCTAAGACCCGGGAATTAACAGTACATATAATCATAAATTGATTATCTTCTTCACTGTCAATGGTCTACATCTTTCAAATCCGTCAAAGAAATTGAAGATAACAGCGACCGCGCGCACTGACGCACGGGCGTGTAACTTGACTTTAACTTTGTATACTTCTCTTACATATGATTCTTCGTTTAAACTCATTATATATATATACTCTTTTTTTCTTTCTAATCTTTGCAGTTCACGTATACCGGTATACGTATGCATTATCATTTAATGTTAAGATGTCATTATACCGAGAACTAACTAATTAGATTCTATTATCTTTTAATTTGACTCATAAATCACGACTCTTAAATATAATAATTTTTATATCATACTATAATTCTTTTGCCGAACACTTAAAAGTTCAAATCTTAAAGTATATAAATCAATCTAGTGAAAACCTTTGCAGATTGAAAATAGCAGTTAGCACTCAAAAATTAAATGAACCCTAATAATATAAACATGTTTAATGTTCAATGGAACTGGAACCCTAACATGTGGTGTTTATTGTACTAATATGCTTTGCTTGGACTTGACTAACTAGTCGCTTAGCTGCAAGGCTTTTTAGAAAAAAAAGATTGAAAGAAGGATTTGGTGTGATGGAGAGAATTCCGCCGGTTGCAGTTTCTACAAGTCATAACAATCAAATCTAATAGGACCCATCTACAAATTATATTTTCACATTCTAGCCCCCATATTTCACAGTTCACACTTCACACTTCACAGTACACTATTGAAAGAATATTATTAACAATATAATAATTCACAGGAATAATACAATTCAAATAATTATTAACAATGTAAAAAAATTAATAAAGAAATAGAAGTTTTATATGCATAATAATGATTGAAAAGATAAACCTTACGTGGAGTAGAAAACAAAAATCATTGATTAGAACATCACTTACTTACGTTAAAAACCAAAAAATACAGAAATATATTTCCTCAAAGATAAAAGAAAAAGAGTCAAGAAGATAGCAAATCCAATCCAGAGGGCAACAATCAAATCTCATAGCTTTTGCTATCAAATCTACTACGTAGTTTATACTCCCTCTGTCCATAAATAATGGACGTTTTAGCCCAAAAACGTTGTCCATTTTTAACTGACGTCATTAACAATTGTGTCCATTTTGTTGGTGTCCTGACAAAAATGCCCTCAAACGACCCGTCGTTTTCATGCTGAGCAACGCGTCATACAAGGCAAAAAAAGGAAACGAAAAACTTAAAGGGCCACATTTGAAATTTGGCGGGGGACATGGAAAAGAAAGTGTCAGAAAAAGCTGCAACAATTTGGCCCTCTAATCTTTCCTCCTCCGATTTCAAATGAAAAATAAAACAAGTTTGGACGACATGATCACGAAGACGACCATAGATTCTTGCTGGAAATGACGAGACGAGCAGAACGCAGGTGGTGGCGGCCGAATCGGAGACCGGACGCGCCGGCGCGTGGCGGCTCGTGGACGGAGTGGCGGCAGCTTCGGCTGCGCGTGGCGGTGCGTTGATGGTCGTAATGGTGTCGCTCCACCTGCTCCCGACTCGAGACGTCCTTCCGCTCCTTTCTGTGAAGGCGGTGAGAACAGGAAACGATGACAGAGGGAGAAAGAAAGAAAAGAGAGAAAAGAAGAAGAAGAAGGAACGAGAGGCTGACACGTGACGTGGGGTCGCTGACTCACACAAAAGTACCCTTAATAATTGTGATTCACTCCCTCACGTCCATTATTTATGGATGGAGGGAGTAGTTGGTAGCACTATCAATCTTATAAATTAAAAACTGTCCAAAACCCTTGTACATACAATCTCTAACATCAAAGATTTTGGAATCATCAAGACAAGTAGCTGAGATTTTGGAATGTCTCTTCAATAATATTATTATAGTTCCTGGACGAGGGCAGCTTCAGCTTATAAGACACCAAGTTAAATATGACACATCAACAGTTAGTTGATATTAGTGGTTCTCATTAATTTTCAGTTTTTAATAATTGCTAAAAATGTTGTGATATTTTTTTCTCTAAATTTTATAATTTGTTGTTTTTTTTCCATAAGTTGAAGAGACTTTATTGGCCACCATCAAGCAGAAAGCAGCAAGAAAGAAGAGGAAAGAATGTACAAGAGTAGCACTTCCTCAACAGAGGAAGCACCAGAAAAGATAATCAAGACACAACAATCTCACCCTACTGATACATCGCTGAACTAGACTATCTGTTAACACTATCCCAAGACAATAACCAAGTCAACGACAACAGCATCATTCCCAAACTGTATGGGAATGTGGGCTCCTTACTCCTCACCCATCTAAACCATAGCGAGAAGGATAAATTTACTGTACGTCTTGCGCAGTGAGTAGCGTTTTGGAAGATCACCTTATTTCGCTGCAGCCATAAGCTCCAAATCACTGCATAAAATAAAGCCCGCCACATACCTCTCACCTGTTCACCCCTGTAAGGCACAAGACTATCCCACATTCCCCATAGATCCCCTACCGTCCAAGGACAGCACTACACCGTACCCAGCCATTGCATCACTATATTCCAATATCCTGTGGTTGTACTGCAGTGAAGTAGCAAATGATGAACTGTTTCTCCAAACCGGTCACACAGAGAACACACTACCCTCGGTAACTAACATACTGTGTCTCCAAAAAAATTCTCTAGTCACTAGTCGCTCGCGAAGAGCCAACCAGAGAAAGAACTCAATTCTATATGGAACTAGCTTGGTCCAGCAAGATTCCAGCAGCGGCATGAGCTGGAATCGTTGACTATCAAATCCCCTGCACTAAGAACCCAGAGTGTACTCCCCTGAAGAACTCAACTGCCAGCTAACGCTGTCTTTCCTTTGCTGGGCAAGCAACTCGGAAAATTGCATAGTCAAGCATAGCCACTTGGCGCTCTCCCACTCAAAAAGCTCTCGACGCCAGTTATTGGACTAGTGCCACCGCCCCTCATTCCAACTTCCATGATCAGTTATACTCTCCTGCTTATTGATCGAAATATTAAACAACCTCGGGTGTGATAAAGCCAAAGGAACCCTATTGTGCCAAGGATCCCACCAGAAGGAAAGATCTTGACCATTACCAACACCAATCGCTACATGACCAGCCCAAAAATCAAACCAATTACCTCCCCTCCCAAAAGAGCGAACAATATCACCCCACACCTTAGAATATTTATTTTCTTTGGTACTCCACATATCCCCAACCCCCTTGAAGTTGTATTGCCTCCTAACTATGTCAGCCCAAACTTTCTTGCTCCCTCTACATAGATCCCACACCCACTTAAATAAATACGCAGCATTCTGAACCCTTAGATCACCAATCCCCAAGCCGCCACAGTCTATAGAGCGAGTAATATCTTCCCATTTAACCTTGGCCAACCCACGTTTATTGTCGTTAGCACTCCACATGAACCGCCGTATAATCCCTTCGCATTGACGACGAACACACTTCGGCATACAATATATCGACATATTGTATATAGGGAGACTCGAGATCGCAGTCTTTATCAACGTCACCCTTCCACCAACAGACAGAAGATGCCCCTTCCAAGTGGCGAGCTTTCCCCTCATTTTTTGCACAAGAAATTGCCAGCTAGACTTTCTCCTAGGATTTAGTCCCACATAGGAACCAAGATATTTAAAGGGAAACACCTCGTATTTACATCCCTCTCTTCTAGCTAGATAAGTCCCCACCTGATCACAGAGATTAATACCTACTAGCGAGCTCTTATGAAAGTTGACTCGGAGACCTGAGAAAGCCTCGAACCAACGCAGAGTCCCTTTAACGCCTTGTATCTCATTCTCGCCATTGTTAACGAATATAAGAGTGTGCGTAATTTGTTGTTTTTTTTAACTAATTATTTTTAAACAAATTTACTACTAAAAAAAGTCAAATTGAATCATCATGGTTGTAGTATTATTTTCAACTTTCATTCCCAATTTTTCAACTTAACTGACCAAAATGACCTAACGTTTTTTTGACTTAATAATTATAAAAAATGATGAGACCTCACGCTCTCTTTAACAAAATGTACAGTACTCCTGATTAAACAGTTGATGTATATCTCTATTAGCAGGATGTTTATCTTAGATTCTTAAGTCTATACGTATGGGCCGAAAAGTATATGGTGTGCTACTTTCTTTCAATCATCAGAAATGATCAAATGATGGGAATATTGCCTTCTTTCAGATTTGTTAATTGATTTGATCATATAATTATGTATATATTACTCCTAAACGCCAATGGGTGACCACATAATATGAAACATTTCATCCTTAAAAAATTGAGTCTTAGTATCTAAAAACTAAGGTTCGATCTAGTGTAAACATCTTTTTAAGGTTTTTTTTCTAAACTTTTACTTTCCAGTTCGAGCACTACATACATATATATATTTTTATCGAAAATATATTTCAACTTTTTTAATAAGCAAGGTGAAATTCCAATATTTAACTATACTACTGTTTAACTGATCATCGGATTTGATTTAAAAATAAAAAACACTTCCTTTAGTGAAAAAAAGATTTTTTCATTAAAAGGAATTGACCCAGGCCAAGTTTTTCAGTTATCTTTTTTGGCAACATATTTATTTAATTAATGTAAAGATCCTGCGTCGTATGAATTTGAATGGATTTAATTGGCGGGACAATCTTTTTATGACTATTATGTATTTATTTATTTATTTTTGGATTGATTTTGACGGGCCATTAACACGTAAAGGTTAAGTTGATAAGGATGCGAGCAATGATTGGAAAAAAAATGTGACTATATGGTCGGTGACTCGGTGGCGGGAAGTCTTTGGCGGTACAGTACACCATCCAAATTACACTCCTGCGGCCCTGCCACTAAATGTGATGAGAGCTCGGTTAGTCTCGTACTCACGTTATGCATGACTGTGTTTTTCTAAATTTAGGCTAATATGTTGTATACATTGTAGAGTTTACTGATAGGAAAAGAGATTTTATGAAGCTGCTTTTAAAAATATGTTTGTCATCTCAAACGGAACAAAAGGGAAATTGAATATGTTTTATCCACGTTATGCGAATCTGAGATTGGATTTTGTTATAAACGCATGTGAGATTTGAACTTGAATTTGAATCTTTATTGATATGTTTGTCACTCGTAAAACAATCGATAAGCTATATAAACGAAGATGAGATTTATAATCTAAGCCTCTATTTATTATGTTATATTTTATTATTTAATAAATAACTTCTTAGTGAAAATAAGAATGGTATATGTAATTTAAGTAGAAAAAAGAATGAAGAAAATATTAGTAATTTAAAATTAAAATTACTTTGTTTTGTTTTTTTTTATAAGCAAAACCAGTTTACTACGTATAATGAGAGAGATCGGAATACGGAAAAAGAAAAGGTAAGAAGACGAAAAAGTACATGGGCTTCCTCGGATGCCAACAAATGGGCTCAAATTCACGCTGAGTTGTTAACTTTCAAATAAAATCATAATTTCGGTTGCTGGTGAAAAAAATTGTGTTTCACACCTAAGAAAGGATAATAATAAAAGGAAAAAGAAAAAGAAAAACCATGGGGAAGAAGTGTGGAGTTGAAAAATGACGTATTTATTTACTTTTAACTCAACTTTTGCATAAATTTTTCAAATTATGTTGAAATAGTCATATTTTTCAAGCTCAACAATCATAAACGGTAATAAATCTAGTCGTATTAAAATATGATTGGATATTGAATTTCTTAAATTTTTTAGTTGATATATAATTTTAAGAAAATTGTGAAATTATGAATCAATAAAAAAAACACCTACCGAAAAAAAAAACACCAGATTGACTGGTTCTATTGTTCAAATCAACTGCGTTTTTTTAATTTAAAATAGTATACCTAACCGATTTGAAATACACATAACCGATTCACTCGTTAAATCGACTAATTTGATTTGATTTCTACACCAATGCTAGAAATAGAGATAAAAGATATCAAAATCGACTCATAAGAATTAAAATATATAAATATAAGTGTGATTTCTTTTTTTCCTTTATTTTATTTGTTGGGTATAGGGGAGGGAATTTTTTTTATTTTTCAACGCCTCTAAGCTTATGTGTGTGTACTGTGTATATGTGTATACTCTATATATGTGGTTTAAATTGGTGGCCAAAACAGCAATATGCCCAAGAGGCCAAGACTTACGCTCTCACTCATCCAAGAGTCCAAAGACAACAGTAATAGTAGTAAAACACAGAGTAAAGAGAAACAAAATTAACTTCACACCAAAACTATCTCCTCTCTTCTCTCTTCTCTCTCTCCCTAGAACTAGAAACACGCACAAAGAGCTTCTCCCTCTGTTATTCCGTGCACCTGCGCCTTAACCATTTAGCAATTAGCACAGCTCAGCAAAATACAAACCATGCCACACCACACCACAGCTGTACAGGTACTAGTACTACTGTCTCCTTTCTCTCTCTCTCTCTAATTTCTTTCATCTGATTTTTTCATTTTTTTCATTTTTTTTGGCTCATCAACTCACAAAAATGACACTTCCCGTCCAATATTCCTGTTCTATTCACTCCCATTACACCTCCTATAAACCCCAACAACAACCCTTCTTCCCTTCCTCTTCCTCTCTCGAGAATTTTATTCGTATTACATTTACAAACCCATTTCCCAACCACCGCCGACGCCCTCCACCGGGAGTCCTCATGGACTCTTCTTCCGCCGCCTCTACCTCCACTTCCATTACTCCGGCAACGACCCATCACAACATCCTTCCCCACCACTACAAGCATCATCGCTGCCGCCAAAAAGAGAAACTCCTTGCCATCGTGGGCGCCACCGGCTGCGGCAAGACCAAGGCATCCATCGA